>CM035164.1:37202434-37802434 GCA_020205615.1 Panax quinquefolius
GGACAAGTTTTGTTGCTAAACATAAACTTTAGTAACGACTTATAAAGTCGTTGCTTGAAAAATCGCTAAAGCCCCATTTTTAGCAACAAAAAACTTTCGTTGCCCACCACGACGGAAATCAAGTGGTAGAAAATTTTGCAAACTAATTTCTAACTAAATTTTTCCCGCCAATGAATTAGCAACGAAATTTTGCAACGACTTATGAATTTTGTTGCAAAAAGTGAAAGTTCGATACAATTTGCAACGAAAAGACAAATTTTGTTGCTAAATATATTTTTTAGCAACGACTTATAAAGTCGTTGCCCGAAAAATCGTTGCTAAAGGCCCATTTTTTGTAGTGAATACTCATATCTGTTAGTCTATCCAACATTTGATCGATGAATGGCAGTGGGAAGTGATCTTTCCTCGTAGCTTTGTTAAGCCTGCGGTAGTCCATGCAGACTCTCCACCCCGTCACTGTTCGTGTTGGAATCAACTCATTATTCTCATTTGAAACCACAGTCATACCACCCTTCTTCGGTACACATTGCACTGGGCTCACCCATGAACTATCTGAAATCGGATATATTATGCCTGCATCCAGCCATTTCAATACTTCTTTCTTGACCACTTCTTTCATTATCGGATTAAGTCTTCTTTGTTGCTCCACCGACGGCTTACTATCGTCTTCCAACAAGAACTTATGCATGCAAAAAGAAGGGTTGATCCCTTTTATGTCTGCTATAGTCCATCCAATAGCTTATTTGAACTCTCTAAGGACTCGTAGCAGTTTTTCTTCCTTAAAAGATGTTAGTGCAGCCAATGGCTTCAATTTTACTGTCGTTTCTCCAGCTTTCTTCAATGGCTCAACAGGAATTTTTAATTTTCTGAATTGTGGAGTAGTATCAAGAAATTGCACAAGTTCTTCAAATTCCTCATCCTCTAATTCTGAATTTTCAGCAATGACACTTCTCAACGGTTCATGACCCATCAAATGCTCTACTTCATCATTTAAGACCTGATCCACCAAATCAACCCGGAAGCATTCCTCTTCATCTGTTGGAAACTTCATTGCTTTGAATACGTTAAAGGTAACCTCCTGATCATGAACATGCATAGTGAGTTCCCCTTTCTGCACGTCTATCAAAGTCTTTCTGGTTGCTAGGAATGGTCTTCCCAGTATGATTGGTATACTTTTATCTTCCTCATAATCTAAAATGATGAAGTCCGCCGGAAAGATAAATTTATTCACTTTTACCAATACATCTTCAACTATTCCCCATGGATAAGTAATGGATCTGTTAGCTAACTGTAAATAAATATTTGTCGGCCTTGGAGCCGACAATCCCAATTGATTGAATACTGACAAGGGTATTAGACTGATACATGCCCCAAGATCACACAGACATTTATTGAAGCTCATCTTTTCGATCGTGCATGGAATTGTGAAACTGCCCCGATCCTTTAGCTTTGGAGGTAACTTGCGCTAAAGCACTGCACTGCATTCCTCTGTCAAGGCCACTGTTTCAAACTCTTCTAGTCTCCTCTTCCTTGACAATATACCCTTCATGAACTTTGCATAACTTGGCATCTGTTCCAATGCCTCAGCGAAGGGTATGTTAATCTGCAGCTTTTTAAAGACCTCCAAGAACTTACTGAACTGTTTGTCTTCCCTCTGCTTATTCAATCTCTGTGGATACGGTACTAGAGGGTGAACTAGTGGTGTTTTACTCACGGGCTTCTCGACTGAACCTGCTTTGTTATCCTCTTTCATTGTACCTCGTAACCTTTCGGTTTTCTTTTCTCTCGGACCGGTTTACGCCACGCTGATGATGTGAGTTCTCCTTGTATATATATGGTGCGGTAGCGCTGGTAGATTTTTTGCACACTGCTTCCCAGACCTTAATGTAATCGCTTGACATTGTTCCTTCCCTTCTCTTCGTGGATTTGTCTCCGTATTACTTGGAAATGAACCCTGGGGCCTGTTGTTAAGCATGCTCGCCAGCCACATTTGAGTTTCCAGATTTTTAATTGCCACTGCTTGGCTTTTGATCATTACCTCTGTGTTCGCCATGTACTTCATCATCATCTCCTCCATTTTTGATTTCTTTTCTTGCTGAGGTGCAGCTGGAGTGTGATGTTGTTGTTGAGAAAATCCCGGTGAAAAAGGTGGCCTTGGTGTAAACTGTTGTTGAGCTGGCTGTGACTGAAATTGATTGTTCGGTTGAAACTGATTCTGCTGATTTCCTTGATTATTTGACAAACTGAAGTTTGGATGGTTGCGGTTGTTGGAGTTGTATGTGTTCTGAAATTGGCCTTGGTCCTTTTTGTAATTACTCACATACTGTACCGACTCTGAGCTAATAGCACATTGATCCGTTGAGTGTGATCCTGCACAAATTTCGCACACAAAGGCAACTGTCTTAGCCTTATTCTCTATCAATGAATCAATTTTCTTCACCATGGATGCCATTTGTGCTGACAACTGAGTGATAGCATTCACTTCCAACAAACCTGCAACTTTGGGTTGTGGCATCCTGGATGTAGGGTTTTGAAAGTCATTCGCTGCCGTTGTCTCGATGAGGTTATAAGCTTCCTCATAACTTTTTGCCCATAACGCTCCTCCTGCAGCTGCATCTACAATAAGCCTGGACTGCCATCCCAATCCATTATAAAATGTGTTGATCACCATCCAATCTGGCATACCATGGTGCGGACACTTCCGTAGCATCTCTTTGTACCTCTCCCAGGCTTCATATAGAGATTCACCCTGTTGTTGCTCGAACTGAGAGATTGTTGTCCTCATTTTCGCAGTCTTAGCCATTGGGAAAAACTTAGCTAAGAATTTATGTGCTAGGTCCTCCCATGTAGTTATCGAACCTGAAGGCAAAAAATGAAGCCAACTTCTCTCTTTATCCCTCAATGAAAACGGAAACAGTCTTAATCTAATAGCATCCTCCGTCAGCCCATTATATCTGAATGTATCACAAATCTCAATAAAGCTCAATAGGTGCTCATTAAGATCATCTATAGCAGCACCCCCAAACTGTACCGAATTCTATACCATCTAAATAGTGCCCGATTTTATCTCAAAGGTATTGGCTGTTATTGCTGGCCTGACTATGCTTGATTGTAGTCCATTAATGTTCGGCATCGAATAGTCCCTTAAAGCTCTATACTCCTCTCTTTGCTCTTTTCTTTGTCCCTCGGCTGCCATATTAGATGTAGTTACCTCTAACTCTGCTTGTAAATTTCTATGCACTCTCGCTTTTCAACCTCTCCCGTTGATATTGTCCTGCGCATGTGTTAATTCGGAATTGGATGACCGTGTGCGCATAAAAATTTATGCAAGTACCTGAAACAAAAACAAAAACAAAAATAGAAATGAGATAAGGTTAGATTTGTCTAAGTCATACAATATAGCTTAAAACTGATGATAATAATAAAAATTTATACGCCTTTCCCCGGCAATGGCGCCAAAAACTTGTTGCCTCCTTTTAGTTCTAATAAAAAGACTCTAACTCATGCAAGCATACATGGGTCAACAAGTAATACAGAGTAAGTAAAGTGTCGATCCACGGAGAAAGGTCTCTAAATTAAACTATAATGCATCACTATATCACTACTTTTATATGCTTAAACGAAACGCTTATGATTTTGAATTACTCTAAAATCAAATAACAAATAACAGAAGAATATTAATGTAATAAATTAAATCTGGAAATAATGGGATCCTAACTTCATTTAATAGTTCATCTAAATATCACCATCATGCAAGATTATTCACATATCACAAAAAATTAGCCAAGAGCACGAATGTAGACATAACCATTTTTCAATGAATTATGACCTACTTACATAATATCCACATACAATAGAAATCATGTAATCATCAATAAAACCAAAATCACTATATTTCTATGTGAAATTGCAGCCATATTGAATTTAAGCACAAGCCCTTATATAACTCACACGGTGAAATAGTATATGTCTATCTGATTCATGAAGTACAAAGCTAAGCAATTCAGCCCATACACACATGTTATCATGATTACAACTATACTCGCATGTTATTTTTCAATTCCATACAAGCACATAAAATAAATGGTGATCAAGCATTCATGCAATCAAATCAACCATAATAGAAATTCGTGATGATACGCTAACAATCCAACAATCAAGCCATCAATTAGACTACATATTAAAATCCGTTAGAATCCCATAATGGAGTTTAGCTCATGTCTAAACCAAAAGCCATTATGGGATTAAAGCAACACATGGAAGATAAATAACAATTGAAAGAGAAGATAGAATTGATCAAACCCAGTTTCTGATTATAATCCAAACATGATGTTCAAATCCTCAACAAGCTCCAGCAATATAACAGTAGTACGTAATCAATGATTTAAATCTAATGCAGAGATATAAGGTATTAAGTATATGCTTGGCTCCACGTTGGAATAAGTTTCAAAACGTAAAACCCTAGTTCTATATTATGGAAAACTCGTAAAAACCAATGATAGTCGCGTTTGGTACCAACCAGCCTAGTTTATACCAACTCAAACTCTTTAAATTTAAAAATTAAAATAAGTCAGAACAACGGTGATTCGATGACGCCATGATCCTTGCAAAAAAAAAGGCGTGGTGCGCTTTAGTAGCGTTTTCTTACTTTTGTTTGATGGCGCGGGGGCGCGAGTTTTAGCTCTTTTGGTCGCGTATGGCTTACGAAATCGAATTCTATGCTTTCATTGCCATCGCTTATACGTGTCCAAATGATACTCCTTCTTCCTTCCTTAATGCTCAGTTGCTTATCTCCACTTGTCCTTGCGTCATGCTTCCATTAGTTGCTTACGCCACCTACCAACGCCGACTTATGCCATTTCCTGCACTTTTACACCAAAGAAGTTCTCAGTACATGCAATGCAAAATAACACGAAATGCAACTAAAAATACACTGAAATGTACTCGAGATGGGCATAGTTCTTGTGAATTGATATCCAATAAGTAGGTATAAAACACACTTATCAACTGGGCGTTTCTGGGTAACCCAGAAACTGCCCAGAACCGGCTTGACAACGTTTTAAATCGACTAGATATGTCAGTGTGTTGATGTTTTGGTTTTGTTGTTGTATCTAACTTATAGTCTGGTTTTTGAACTCCATGTTTATGCCTTAAAATCTCCTTAACATTAAAAGAAACGAATTTAGTGGCTGGTCAAAGTAGGTAGCATGATCACGGATCCGGTTTTCTGGGCAACCCAGAAAACCTATGGCCATGTGTTCTGACATGGTTTGACCGGAGATTAGAAGTTGATTAGGTTAATGTTATGTATATTTTATGTGGTAGATCTCTTCACTTGTATATTCTCTACATCCTGGACTCGATAGATCACTAAAACATTACGTGAAACTCAAGTTGTGGAAGCCCAAAGTGGGCATGTCGCACTGTTCTTCATTTCTGGGCAAACCCAGAAATGAAGAACAGCTCTGACAGCCACTTTAGAGGCTCGGATCTCTTTCGTTACATGTTGTATGATCAAGATTGTTGTTGAATAATGTAGTACTGCACTAGTACTACACGATCTGATGATTATCTTTCCCAGAAACATCATGAGGCAAGAAATAAGAATGGTCAAATTTAGTAGCTCGGTAACTGCTAGAGATTTTCTGAGTTTGGCCAAGAACATGAAGAATACCTATAGCAACGGTTCTGTCGTTATAGGCAGTCTTTAGCGACAGATAATTTCTGAAATTAATTATTTTAATTAAATAAATCGAATTAAATGGTTTTTAATTATTAAAAATACAAAATAAATACCTAAAAAATATTTTAAAGTCTGAAAATTAGTTTTTAATTATTTAGAGTATATTTCATAAGTATTTATTATTTTTGGAATATAAATGGTATTTAATTTATTTATTTATAATATTAAATAAATTATTTTAAAATGATTTTAATACATGAAAAATGATGAAAAATAATATTATTGTATAAGAAAATATTTTAAGTTATTTTTTAGTGACTTTTAATATTTTGTGATGAATTTCATTAATTAATCAATATTAATGATAATTAATTTATTTAATAACTATATTAAATAAATTATGGAAAAATAGAATTAATGATTTAAAATCATATAAAAATGATTTAAGTGTTATTAAAATATTTTAAGTTATAAAATATAACTTTTGTTATTTTGTCATGAAAATATTGATATTTTAATATTAATAGCAATTATCGAATAATGAATTTAATTGTTTAAAAATCATATAAAGGTGATTTTAAAGTATTAAAATACTTTGTGATATTATAAATATATTATAATATTATGACATGTATTTCATTAATATTTGATAATAAATAAATATTAATAATAAAGGAATTATGTGGTATTTAATTTAAAGAAATACAATTTTAATGATTGAAAAATCAAGATAAATGATAATAATTATTTAAAAATTATTACGAGCTTATGAAAAATATTTTAACTGTTAATAATTTATCTTAGATAATGGTTAAGAGTTTAGACAGAGTTTAATTGAACTTGTTGGGAGAATGCATATTATGATTTGATATTTTAATGTATATGCTCATGATTATTTGTAAAGTCCTTCCAAGTAAGATATGTACAAGAAATTAGTGATAGATCAAATTTGTTAGGTTGGTCTAAGATCTTAACGTGTATCATTATGTAATAGAATGTATAGATAGAAAGACCAAAGCTGTTAGGTTGATCTTGAGATGTAATAGATAGGCTTCAAAGAAATCGTAGTGTATCATCTGATCAACATTACAGAAGTCAAGGCAGAAACGTAGAGCTTCAAATATCGTAGTGTGCCTGCCTTGAAGGGATTCTTCAAAAATCGTAGAGTGGTCTCAACGATCGTAGTGTGCTGAAGGAAACATGGAGTTTACAAGTCAACAATCGTAGTGTGCTCTTGGAAACGTAGAGTAACAACACGAGCAAGTGAAGATCGTAGTGTGCAAGGGTTTAAGAGAAATCATAGTGCTCTCAGCTGATAGCATCGGATCGAGCACCAACATGACAAGTAACTACGATCCAATCGTAGAGAGCATACATCTTATGTCGAAACGCCGAGCCTCATGTTATGTGTGAAGACAGATTCCAATATATGAGGAATGGATTTTAGACGTTGCAGTACTCATCAGTCCCAAAGTAATATGAAATATCCTTAGTATGCAACAAAGAAGCGTATTGAAGAATTTAAGGAAAGTACCATAGGTAAGGGGGCACAACACCTTTTCAGGTGTTAGGTGATAAAGCTGTCTGCTGTGTCAGTGGGCCAGAATGCAGTTTCAGAAGATGTGCAGTAATGTCTCCATCAAAGATCAGAAAAGCCAAATGCATTTAATGTCTCAACGGATGGATCCAACGGATAGTTTTCAAGAGCACATATATGCATATTAGACAGATGAGTGAGAACTAAGCAAGCATTGAACAAACAACGTGAACATCTCTCTCAAGCTCAACTCTACAATCTAAGATATTGCAAAACTTGCTCAGCTACTCAGTTCTTTAGAACAAGTGCTTACACAGCAACTGAGTGGCAACCATCAAGAACTCAACATTATCAACCAACTGAAGAAGAGTACCAAGTCTGCTGGACTTGAAGAGTTCGTAGTGAACTGTAAGAAAGCCAAGTTTGCTGGACTTGAAGAGTTCAAGAGTGAACTAAGAAGTTCCTAGACTGCTGGTCTAGAAGGAATCTGTGTGATTCAGAAGTTGTAAAAGATATCCTTAGTGGATTACCTACTTGTCGAAGTAGAAGAGTGGACTAGGAGCTTTAAGTGCTCTAAACCACTTAAAATGACTGTGTCTTTTACATTCATACCATAACTGCTATATCTGTTATAACTGTCACAGCTGCCTCACTCTCATAACTCCATTTTGCTTGGTAAAGAAGATTAAAACAAACATTTATTCCGCTAAGTTTTAATCATTATCAAAGAACAAGTTTAAAACGAAAAGATTTTTAAATATCTATTCAACCCCCCCTTCTAGATAACTATTGTGCCAACTAGGAACTAACAATTGGTATCGAAAGCGGAGTTCTATTTTACGACTTACAAGCTTTAGTAGATCCAATGGCACTTTCGTATTCAAGCGAATCCAGGACAGGGGAGGCAAAGAAGCCACCAATGTGCAACAAGGATAAATTTGCTAACTGGAAAGTCAGGATGCAAGCGTACATGGACTCAATAGATGAAGATCTATTTAAGACCATTCAAAATGGGCCCTATATTCCAACAAAGCTTGCACCAACCACTGACGATTCAAACCTAATGCAAATCAAGGTTAAAGAAGAATGGACAGACAACGAGAAGAGAGCTGTCCAACTTAACAAAAAGGCCAAGAACATCCTATTCCAATCCTTAGAAGACGATCTGTTTGAAAACGTTGTCAACATCAAAATAGCTAAGGAAGTTTGGGAAGCACTGTTGATCATGCACGAAGGAACTGAAGAAGTTAGAGAGAACAAACAATCTCTTCTGACACAGCAGTATGAAATGTTTGCTCATGTCCAAGGAGAACAAGTCCAACCTTGTCCTACTGTCTCCATTCTTACTCATAGGAGTAAAGGATCTCATGCTGGTCTGGGGTTCATAAAAGAGAAGAGTAACCTAACCTCTACTCACCAACCTCGAAGAATCGTAGAGTCAAGCAAGACCAACTCTACGAATCAACCTAGGGAAGGATACAATGAGAGGTAAAGGCACACTCATCACTATTTATGAAATCCAAGGACACGTGGAAAAATGAGAATCAGTTTAACAGAAGAATAATTAAAGAACCACACAAGTCCAAATGGAGGATGAATCATCATGCACACACTGGCATGCATCATACTAGGTGTTTTATATGCAATAAATATGGTCACAAGGCTGCCAAGTGTTATTATAATTCCATGCATGTGAGACCTAAGATTAAACATATTTGGGTCCCCAAAGGCACTAACAAAGAAGGACCCATGAAAATATGGGTACCAAAATGAAGGTTCAATATTTTGACAGGAAAAGAGCTCCACGATCACTACATGGTATCTGGACAGTGGATGTTCAAGGCACATGACCGGGAACAAAGCCATCTTATTTAACTACATAAAAAAAGAGGGTCCCTCGGTCATCTTTGGAGACAACGGCTCAGTCAACTCTGCGACAAGGGTCATCAAGTGACATTTCTCAACAACCAATGTCAAGTCAGAGATTTGAAGACATCTGCTATAAAGCTAACCGGGACAAGAGAAAGAAATGTCTACATAGTGGATCTTGGTCAACTAAGCTCAGATGAGACAATATGTTTTCTGGCAAAAGCATCTAAAGAAATGAGCTGGCTATAGCATAGACGGTTGTCTCACTTAAACTTCAAGAGCATGTCCAAACTGGCATCAAAAGATCTCGTAGCTGGCCTACCAAAGTTCAACTTCGTAAAAGAAAAGCCAAGCAATGCCTGTCAGCTTAGAAAGCAAACCAGAAGCTCATTCAAAAGCAAAACTGCCAACTCTATCGACAAGCCCCTGCAGTTGCTTCACATGGATCTATTTGGCCAATTCCAACAACTAGTCTTGGAGGAAAAAGATACTCTCTAGTTATAGTCGACGATTACACCAGATTCACATGGGTATTCTTCCTAACTTCAAAGGATGAAACGAGCTTTCAATTAATCAATATGTTCAGACTGGTGATGAACGAGAAAGGAGAGAAAATCAAGGCTATAAGGAGTGATCACGGCAGAGAATTTGACTTCTCAGAAATGGACCAGTTCTGCACAGTCAATGGGATCAATCATAACTTCTCAGCTCCATGAACTCCCCAACAAAATAGAGTAGCTGAAAGAAAGAACATAACTTTGATAGAGGTTGGAAGAACTCTACTTGCAAAGCAAAGACACATCCGCTGAATATTTTCGGGCGTAAGTCAACAACATCGCATGCTACATCTTACGTACGAGCAGATCATTAATTCACTCTACGATCAAGAAGACGCCCTACTTAACCGTGGAAAGAAAGGAAGCCAAGTGTCATTTACTTCCATGTCTTTGGTCGTGTATGCTACATTCTCAACAATGGAAGCGAAGATTCGACAAAAATTCAAAGGCAAGTCGACGAATGGATCTTTCTTAGGTATGCCACTGACAGCAAAGCTTACAGAGTGTTCAATAAGAAGACACTGAATGTTGAAGTCTCGATACATATCATCTTTGATGAAACTGACTTAGACAAAACAGTGCCTCAAGACACTACGACTGATAGTGCAGACACTACGAATGAAGTCGTCGAGCTCAACACTACGAGCATAGTACCAGACAGTGAAATCGTAGAGCATGAGAATGTAATCGTAGAGAGGTCAATGCCAGACAGTGAGCCTCCACTCCAAGAAGAAGAGATAGACCTTGAAGACTTAAGACAGGAAGGCATCGTGACGGATGTCCCAACCCGTTAGCAGATGGGCAAGAGATCACACTCGAGGATCTAATCATTGGAGATCCGAAAGCTAGAGTCAAAACAAGAGTCGCTACTTCGGAATGAATGCTTTTATCTAAGCTTCCTGTCACAAATAGATCCAAAAAAGATAGAGGATGCTATGGAAGACTCCAGTTGGATAGAAGCAATGCAGGAAGAACTCAACTAATTTGAATGAAGCAAAGTATGGAGATTGGTACCAAGACCAAAGAGTCATCCTGTGATAGGAACTAAGTGGGTCTTCAGAAACAAGATGGATAAAGATGGGGTCATAACCAGATATAAGGCAAGATTAGTGGCAAAGGGCTATTCTCAAGAAGAAGGTATCGACTACGATGAGACATTTGCACCTGTTGCCAGACTAGAAGCCATCAGAATCTTTCTTGCCTTTGCTGCCCACATGAAGGTCAAAGTCTTTCAGATGGATGTCAAGAGTGCATTTCTAAATGGAGAACTTCAAAAAGAAGTCTATGTAGAGCAACCTCCAGGTTTCATCAATCCATCTCTTTCCAATTATGTCTATAGATTAGATAAAGCCTTATATGGTCTTAAACAAACACCTAGAGCATGGTATGAAACACTGATTAACTTCTTAATTGAAAATGGGTTCACTAGAGGTAGAGTAGATACCACATTGTTTCTTAGAAAGCATAAAGATAAAGTCTTACTAGTTCAAATATATGTTCATGATATTATCTTTGGTTCTACTAACGAAATGTTATGCAAGAGATTCTCTAAGCTAATGCAGAGCAAGTTTGAAATGAGCATGATGGGTGAGCTGAATTTCTTCCTTTGACAGCAAGTGAAGCAGACTGATGAAGGAATTTTCATAAACCAAGCCAAGTACATCAAAGACTTACTGAAAAAGTATGGCATGGAATCAGCCTCTCCCATGAAAACACCAATTGCTCCTGCAACCAAGTTTGACAAGGATGAGAAAGGTAAAAGTATTGATATCACTCAATACAGAGGTATGATAGGTTCTCTTTTATACCTAACTACCAGTAGACCAGACATAATGTTTGCAACATGCATATGCGCTAGATTTCAGGCTAACCCTAAAGACTCACATTTATCTGCTGTAAAGAGGATCTTCAGGTATCTCAAGGGTACACCTTACTTGGGGCTTTGGTACCCCAAGGAATCCTCATTTGAACTAACAGGATTCGCAGATGCTGATTTTACAGGATGCAAAATAGATAGAAAGAGTACCAGTGGCACTTGTCAACTGCTAGGAAACAGACTTGTGTCCTGGTTTAGCAAAAAGCAAAACTCAGTGTCCACTTCAACTGCGAAAGTTTGAATACATTCATTCTTTGGCATTCTTGTGCTTTCAGATTATATGGATGAAAAATCAGCTAGTTGACTATGGGTTTGATTTCAAATCTATTCCCATTCACTTTGATAACACAAGTTCCATAGCAATAACTCATAATCTTGTTATGCATTCTAGGACTAAGCATATAGAAATAAGGTATCACTTCATTAGGGATCATGTGCAAAATGGAACTATATCTTTATAATACATCCCTACTGAAAATCAACTTGCTGATGTTTTTACAAAACCACTAGATGAATCCAGATTTAATAAGTTAATAAGTGAGCTAGGCATGCTAAATCTACAACCATGGGATATATGCTCTAGATTGTGCTAACCATGACAGATATAAAAGCTAAACTTAAAAATTGTAGACATGATCAAGGGAAGTTCACGATCGTAGAGCTGAAAAGATAACTACCTCAACGATCGTAGCAAAGACTCAACCATCGTAGTGCAGACTCAACGATGACACAAGCCCCATCAACAAAGCAAAAATTGCACCCTGTGATGACAAGCTTCATAAACAAGGCAATCTCTCTAAGAGGTGTCTCAGGAACAAACCTAACCCTTGAATCTCTCTAAGAGGTCTCCCCTTCCTGAGCTGCCTTAAAAGAATGCTTTATCAAAAACTCATCACAAGGATTCGGATAGACTCAACGATCGCAGGACAAACTCAATGAATGATTGATCAAACTCAATGATCGTAGGATAGACTCAACGAATGTTGGACAGACTCAACGAATGTTGGACAGACTCGACGATCGCAGGACAGACTCAACGAATGATTGATCAGACTCGACGATCGTAGGACGGACTCAATGAATGCTGGAAAGACTCGACGATCGCAGGACAGACTCAACGATCATAAGACTACCTCAACGATCGTAGTCTTTGTGACGACCCCAAAATAGGTCCATTCCATCCAACCCATTCTGAGTCGCCAAATATATGGTACGAAAAACAACTACAACTTTATTACAACAATTATCGTGCAAAATACAACAACACATATGCTGTGAGTTTGGATAAAAATATATACCAACTGTAGCACGTCACAATGACACCATACATAAAGGTATAGTCAAAATTTATTTTAGAAATTAGAATCTTTGGGAAGTGCTCAAGGAAACCTTCGTGCATGGGAGGCCATGCTTTTAGGTTATGGTAGATATCATATGGCCACAGAATTATCCTCGGTTGACCCAATAGACCCCAAAGAAAAATGAGAAGATTACTATCATATTCTTCCCAATGGTGAGTCTTCTCTTGACATATCATTATCTCCACTGTCTCTAATTGGGTATTATACTCCAAACAAACACCAAGATTATATAGGTAGTGCTTGTAAATATACTCAAAGAAGTGGATGAGCACAACCATGTCTTATGATAACACGAGTTTGTATATCATTAGACATCTTGTATGATAGTGACAAAACACCCTTCCAAAGTTGGGTTCGCCTCACCTCTTTAGGGAGAACCTCAACAACTATAGACCACCGATTCTATTCCCTTGTTATCCCCGGCTTTCAACCCGACTACACTTTTATTACACGAAAGGAATTGTGAAACAAAAGGGTGAGCACAACTAGCTCGATAAAGAATATTATAACTAAAGATACATAAATTATCAATAGTCTTCATCAATAATAAATCGGAGATTTAGAACATATGGTAGATGATAAAACTTTTCAACCATAGTTACTGGTAGACGAAGCAATCCATTAAAAGAGTCAAATAGTATATAAAGTCTATTGTCTTCTCCACGTTAAAAGTCCACCAACAATATTTCATCCTGTAACATCAATCAAGCGGTTCCTTTCCACAATCATATGAATAACTCATAATCATAATTGTGATTCTAAATTCCTCTTCTCATCCGGGCGAAGATAATTTTCATCACTGTCTTTACACGAAACATCAAATATCATGGTTATACCCAAATCACGGTTCTTGTTCATAATCATACTAATAAACTCATCTTTGCACCACGGGCCAAAGATATTCATCAATGAGTTCATCTTTACACTACAAAAGCTAAAGATATTCAACAACAGTCGTCTTTGCATTCACGAGCCAAAGATATTCATCAATAATTCATCTTTGCACTCTACAGGCTAAGATATTCATCAACAAGTCATCTTTGCACTTTTATGAGCCAAAGATATTCATACATCAAAGAAATACATAATCATTTTAGAAGTTATATAACAATAATTATAACCATGTTGATCAATTCACCTTTGCACTTAAGCTAAAAATATTCAATTGTAAATTCAATGGTCATGATCATACCGATTCAACAATTCAACTTTTGCACTCTTGGCGAAAGAGAACCTATGGTCACGATCATACCAATAATCTACCCATCTTTACACTCAAGTCAAAGAGAAATATTATCATTAGGGTTATAAGAATGTTATATAAAAACAATATAATCAAAACATAGTTTTAATTTCAAGAGTAAGATTCATAAATCAGCGATAATTTGGTCGAAGAAGAAACCAATTTGTCATGAATAGTACCCGTATTCATACATAGTCGTGTATATCGATGCGTAGTAACCTCGACACGAAAAGATAAAGTTTCATAATAAAATTCATATCCATATTTATAACACCTTAATCCAAATGTTATAAATCACTTAGAAATCTCATAATCTAATATTATTAATATTACAATAATATTTTAATCATTTCTAAAACTTATAAACAATTTAATTAAATTGTTTACACTTTACTAATTAATGCATTTAATCATCATAAAATGCCTAATTCATAAGATTTCATCACCAATAACCAAAACCCTCATCAAAAATCTGCATATACCTCATATATGATTCTCAAGCCATAAAATCATATTTTCCAATTTTCTTACTTCACATAACATATTTAATTCATTTACTCATAACTAGAATATTTTCATGAAAAATACCAAATCAGTTCCAAAAATATTTCTTTTCTGGGATTTAGCATAACATAGTCCCATATTGAACATATATTTTTCTCAAAATTTTAAACATTCATTTACTATTTTTCATATGGCCAAAACCACCGAATATTTAAACATTTATCATAAATTATACTTTTATCCAACAATTCTGAAATTTACACGGTATACTGATATTATATAGATGTACTTCCAATAAAATTTTCATCAATTTTGGAGTTAATCACAAGGAGTTATAAACAGTTACTTTTAAAATAGTCTTTTCTCATAAAATTCATAACTCCTAATTTATACATCCAAAAATCACTATTTTTGGACACAATCTAAAACTCATCAAAATATCATTTCAAATTTTTCCAGAATTTTGAAGGTCCGAAAAAATACAAAACTAAAAAACATAATCACCTTAAAATCTCTCTTACTATCCCACCTCAAAAAAACAAAGATCTTACATTTGGAATAACTTATTTGAACAAACTTGCATCAGTATAGCAATACTCAACGTATACTCAAAATACTCATAAGAATACATTTCGATAATATAGAGAGAAAACTTGAGTTTACGGTGTGATTTTCAATTCTAACCTAAGCAACGTATTTATAGGAAAATGCTTTAGAACACAAAGCGAAAATTTAATAAAATATTAATATAATATATATTAAATTCCTACGCCCCTCTGACCATCTGACCATCTGAATTCAGCCACTAATAATGACAAAAAAAAAAAAAACGTTTTTGTTATTAAAATTAATTAAAACTTTCAAAAATCAACTATTTCGGAGCTTCGGAACTTCAATAATTCATAATAAATAGCCCTTTTATCAGAAAATTCGAATCTCACGAGTTTTTATAGGAAATTCAATTCTCTACAACTTTGCAGAAGAAAGTTTTTCCAAATTCCAAACAAAAATTGACCCGAAATCCACAAGCAGACGATTTTACTGTGCTATAATCAAATTCGATTCGAGAAATGGGGTCCACCGACACATAAAACATGTTTTAAATATTTTTGGTAACAAAAAATACTTCTCCTCCACATATACTCATATATCCCACATTCATCGTAAAAATATCATCATTAATATATTATTAAAATAATATATTTAAATGAATTATTTTATCAGAAAAAGATAAAATATTAATTTTCAACAATTGTCACTTTAAAAATTTTCTCCATCTATATCCACATAAAATAAATATTTTTCTCATCATAAAAATCAATAATTAATTATTCACAAATAATATTACATAATCACAATATTGACAACCAAGGGCGGTTCAGGAAGAGGGGCTTTCAATAAGAATTTCTCTCTTCTTGGCGTATGATTAGGTGACCAAACCTCTCCTTAAGTAGAACTTTCTAGACATTGCCAATAATATTATCCAATAATATTATTCAGATAATATGAATTATTGCTCCGATAATGGAAAATACTGTGCCGTGACAATTATTGAAACAACAATAATATAAAATATCAACGTAGCAATTATTGAATCAATAAAATAAAATATTGAACAGTAATTACTGTAACAATTATTGAGTAATGCCTTCTTACGAAAAAAAAAATATCATGCTTCATGAATAGTACTCGTGAATAGTAACTCGTGAATAGTAACTCGTGAATAGTAACTCATGAATAGTAACTCGTGAATAGTAACTCATGAATAGTAACTCATGAATAGTAACTCATGAATAGTAATTATAAAAAATTGAATACTTTTATTTCATAAAATTCGGGGTCTTACAATCTCCCCTCCTTATGAAATTTCGTCCCCGAAATTTACATACCTAGTATTTCAAAGAGTTGAGAATACCTTGCTTTCATTTGATTCTATATCCCCATCATCATGATTTCTCCATTGCTTTCATCTCCGTATTTCAGGATAT
The DNA here is from genome assembly GCA_020205615.1 of Panax quinquefolius. Lineage (NCBI taxonomy): Eukaryota > Viridiplantae > Streptophyta > Magnoliopsida > Apiales > Araliaceae > Panax > Panax quinquefolius. Next base: position 37,219,053 of record CM035164.1, read on the forward strand.
CATTCTAGAATCTGACTTCAAAAGAAGGGTTAATTTAACAAATTAACATATCACATAATATCCCGATATTATGGTGACGACCAACAAATAAGCTTAGGTAGGACACACTAGCGAAGAATTTACTCATCTCTCCCCTCCTAGTTCTAATCTCGATCTCCGCCAGAGATCATATTCCTAAGCTCTGATACCAACTGTAACTCTGGACACCAACTTGTGTCAGCACCTCACATTGATACCTATCAGTTTGCCACCAGAACGGCGTCCCCTACGGAGAGTCTGGCTTCGGTGCATCCCCCATCAACAGGAAGTCACCAGCGAGAGGCTCGGGGCTCTTTACTTATAGCTCTGATACCAACTGTGACTCTGGACACCAAAATAGGTCCATTCCATCCAACCCATTCTGAGTCGCCAAATATATGGTACGAAAAACAACTACAACTTTATTACAACAATTATCGTGCAAAATACAACAACACATATCTTTGTGAGTTTGGATAAAATATATACCATTTGTAGACGTCATGATGACACCTTACATAAAGGTATAGTCAAAAACTATTTTAGAAATTAGAATCTTTGGGAAGTGCTCAAGAAACCTTCATTATATGGGAGGCCATGCTTTTAGGTTATGGTAGATATCATATGGCCACGAAATTATCCTCGGTTGACCAATAGACCCCAAAGAAAAAGCGAGAAGATTACTATCATATTCTTCCCAATGGTGAGTCTTCTCTTGACATATCATTATCTCCACTTTGTCTCTAATTGGGTATTATACTCCAAACAAACACCAAGATTATATAGGTAGTGCTTGTAAATATACTCAAAGAAGTGGATGAGCACAACCATGTCTTATGATAACACGAGTTTGTATATCATTAGACATCTTGTGTATGATAGTGACAAAACACCCTTCCAAAGTTGGGTTCGCCTCACCTCTTTAGGGAGAACCTCAACAACTATGAACCACCGATTCTATTCCTTGTTATCCCCGCTCAACCCGGCTACACTTTTATTACACGAAAGGAATTGTGAAACAAAAGGGTGAGCACAACTAGCTCGATAAAAGAATATTATAACTAAAGATACATAAATTATCAATAGTCTTCATCAATAATAAATCGGAGATTTAGAACATATGGTAGATGATAAAACTTTTCAACCATAGTTGCGGTGAACGAAGCAATCCATTAAAAGAGTCGAATAGACTATAAAGTATATTGTCTTCTCCACGTTAAAAGTCCACCAACAATATTTCATCCCAGTAACATCAATCAGCAGTTCCTTTCCACAATCATATGAATAACTTCATAATCATAATTGTGATTCTAAATTCCTCTTCTCATCCGGGACGAAGATAATTTTCATCACCTGTCTTTACCTGAAACATCAAATATCATGGTTATACCAAATCACAGTTCTTGTTCATAATCATACTAATAAACTCATCTTTGCACCACGGGCCAAAGATATTCATCAACAGATTCATCTTTACACTACAAAGGTAAAAGATATTCAACAACGAGTCATCTTTGCATTACGAGCCAAAGATATTCATCAATAATTCATCTTTGCACTACAGGCTAAGATATTCATCAACAAGTCATCTTTACACTATGAGCCAAAGATATTCATACATCAAAGAAATACATAATCATTTTAGAAGTTATATAACAATAATTATAACCATGTTGATCGATTCACCTTTGCACTTAAGCTAAAAATATTCAATTGTAAATTCAATGGTCATGATCATACCGATCAACAATTCAACTTTTGCACTCTTGGCCAAAGAGAACCTATGGTCACGATCATACCAATAATCTACCCATCTTTACACTCAAGTCAAAGAGAAATATTATCATTAGGGTTATAAGAATGTTATATAAAAACAATATAATCAAAACATAGTTTTAATTTCAAGAGTAAGATTCATAAATCAAGCGATAATTTGGTCAAAGAAGAAACCAATTTGTCAGTGAATAGTACCCGTATTCATACATAGTAATCATGAGTATCGTGCATAGTAACCTCGACACACGAAAAGATAAAGTTTCATAATAAACTTCATATCCATATTTATAACACCTTAATCCAAATGTTATAAATCACTTAGAAATCTCATAATCTAATATTATTAATATTACAATAATATTTTAATCATTTCTAAAACTTATAAACAATTTAATTAAATTGTTTACACTTTACTAATTAATGCATTTAATCATCATAAAATGCCTAACTCATAAGATTTCATCACCAATAACCAAAACCCTCATCAAAAATCTGCATATATACCTCATATATGATTCTCAAGCCATAAAATCATATTTTCCAATTTTCTTACTTCACATAACATATTTAATTCATTTACTCATAACTAGAATATTTTCATGAAAAATACCAAATCAGTTCCAAAATATTTTTTTCTGGGATTTAGCATAACATAGTCCCATATTGAACATATATTTTTCTCAAAATTTTAAAAATTCATTTTACTATTTTCATATGGCCAAAACCACGAATATTTAAACATTTATCATAAATTATACTTTTATCCAACAATTCTGAAATTTTACGGTATACTGATATTATATAGATGTACTTCCAATAAAATTTTCATCAATTTTGGAGTTAATCACAAGGAGTTATAAGCAGTTACTTTTAAAATAGTCTTTTCTCATAAAATTCATAACTCCTAATTTATACATCCAAAAATCACTATTTTTGGACACAATCTCTAAAACTCATCAAAATATCATTTCAAATTTTTCCAGAATTTTGAAGGTCCGAAAAATACAAAACTAAAAAACATAATCACCCTTAAAATCTCTTACTTATCCTTACCTCAAAAAAAACAAGACTTACATTGGAATAATATTTGAACAAACTTGCAATAGTATAGCAATACTCAACGTATACTCAAAATACTCACAAGAATACATTTCGATAATATAGAGAGAGAAAACTTGATTTACGGTGTGATTTTCAATTCTAACCTAAGCAACATATTTATAGGAAAATGCTTAGAAACACAAAAGCGAGAAAATTTAATAAAATATTAATATAATATATATTAAATTCCTACGCCCTCTCGACCATCGACCATCTGAATTCAGCCACTAATAATGACAAAAAAAAAAAAAACGTTTTTGTTATTAAAATTAATTAAAACTTTCAAAAATCAATTATTTGAACTTGAACTTCAATAATTCATAATAAATAGTCCTTTTATCAGAAAATTTGAATCTCATGAGTTTTTATAGGAAATTCAATTCTCTACAACTTTTAGGAAGAAAGTTTTTCCAAATTCCAAACAAAATTGACCGAAATCCACAAAGCAGACGATTTTCTGGCTATAATCAAATTTCGGTCCAAGAAATGGAGTCCATGAAACACATAAAACATGTTTTAAATATTTTTGGTAACAAAAATACTTCTCCTCCACATATACTCATATATCCCACATTCATCGTAAAAATATCATCATTAATATATTATTAAAATAATATATTTAAATGAATTATTTTATCAGAAAAAGATAAAATATTAATTTTCAACAATTGTCACTTTAAAAATTTTCTCCATCTATATCCACATAAAATAAATATTTTTCTCATCATAAAAATCAATAATTAATTATTCACAAATAATATTACATAATCACAATATTGACAACCAAGCAGTTCCCAGGAAAGAAGGGGCTTTCCAATAAGAATTTCTCCTTACTGGCGCGCAATTAGGTGACCAAACCTCTCCTTGAGCAGAACTTTCTAGACATTGCCAATAATATTATCCAATAATATTATTAGGATAATATGAATTATTGCTCTAGATAATGGAAAATCTTGTCTTCGTGACAATTATTGAAACAACAATAATATAAAATATCAACGTAGCAATTATTGAATCAATAAAATAAAATATTGAACAGTAATTACTGTAACAATTATTGAGTAATGCCTTCTTACGAAAAAAAAAATTATCATGCTTCATGAATAGTACTCGTGAATAGTAACTCGTGAATAGTAACTCATGAATAGTAACTCGTGAATAGTAACTCATGAATAGTAACTCGTGAATAGTAACTCATGAATAGTAACTCATGAATAGTAATTATAAAAAATTGAATACTTTTATTTCATAAAATTCGGGGTCTTACAGTCTTCCTAAGGACACCTCAGTTCTGAAGAAGCCAAGGGCAAATCAGTACATTCCTGAACAGTTAAAATCATAGAGCCAAGCAAAAGTCGACACATGTCCCATTAAGCGAAAAAGAAGAGAGTGAAGTTACAAGTACAAGTTGAAATTGTATTTTTGAAATCTGAAGTTCAAAAGATTATCTCTCTCTCATTCTCAAAGAGAAAGCCCTAACTCAGGAGAAAGCTCAGTCGAATCTCACTTCCAGTTAAAAAATCAATGGCGTCATCCAATGTTATCTTAGGCTACAGACTTTGCTTTGACAAGTTCAAGACTGCTCCACCAAAATTTCACAAGACCCTGGCGCTACTGAAGAAGGCGGGTCTCGAAGAGGCTCTGGGCGAAGACACGCTGATATATCCCAAGTTAGTGCAAGAATTCTACAAGAATGGTATGTTTGAGAACAACACCATCACTACAAAAGTAAGGGGAGTAGAAATCACACTGAAGGCAGAGGACTTCAATCGTACCCTAGGTCTCAAGAATGAAGGGCATCCACGCTTAGATTCTGTAGACTTCCAAGAGGGACTAAGAAAACTACATCACAAGAAAAACCCCTCTGTGAAAGGGTACAAGAAGAAGGAGTTCTCGCAGAGGTACGAATTTTTAGCTGATATTATTGGGAAATGTATATGCTGCAAGAGCTCAGGTCATGACTCGGTGAATGAAGTTCAACTTAAACTCATGACTGCCATGTATTATGGTATACAACTCAACTATGGAGCTATATTGCTCGAATGGATTGGTAAGTGGATAGTAAACTCGAAGAAATCAAAAAGCCCTCAGAAGATGCTATATGGGCATTTCTTGAGTATCATTCTGCAATCTGCACTGGGTGACAAAATTGGGGATGAAGAGGGAGAAGCCATCAACCCAAATCGAAGAATGACCCAACAGTTGTTTGAAAACTGAAAGAGGAACCCTGCTGAATATGTACGAATGATGACAGAATCCAGTGGAAGAACTGGGGAACTGAAGAACTCAGGCATTCTAGAAAACATGTACGTTGTCAGGGAAGAAGAAGAAGAAGAAGAAATCAACAAAGAAGAAGAACCCTCTGTCCTTACCAGAAAAAGCAAGGGCAAGAGGAAGCTAAGGGCCAGACAGGTAGAAGAGCCTCAAGGATCTACTACTGATATACCTATAGAGTCCTCTAATATAGAGACTCTGAGGATGCTAAGGAGAAAGCAGCAGCAAAATGAAGCAGATGAGGATCAGGCTACCATATCCCAGATCCTGAAGAAAAACAAAGTTGGTCAAAAGTCCAAAAGGCCATCAGTCACCTCAATCGTAGAGTCTCTACTATTTGTGGAGACCAGACCTAGCATGGCAGACAAGGAGGTAGCTGCTTCAAGCATAGTGGCTGTTGAACAGGATAAAGCTGAGATTCAAGAGAGTCCTGAAGTTGTGGCTAAACCCAGCAAAGCAAGGAGAAAGCTGGTCAAGAAGTACATTCTTGAAAATGAAAAGGTGCTCAGAAGAAGGAAGCAAAGAGCATGGCTGCTAAGAAGGAACTGTCCAGAGCAAGTCAAGAAGACAGTGCTCCAGCTGAGGGGGAGATCCCTGAAATTCTCATGATAGAGAATACACCAGCCGAGGGGGAGATGGCTGAAGCTCAAGAAAATGTTCCACTTGAGGGGGAACTTTTGATCTTACAAGAAGATGATCAAGTTGAGGGGGAGCCTCAAGATATCCCCATGGAAGATGAAGATGTTCCTGCCAGAAATGAAGAGGAACCAGTAAAAGATCATCAAGATCCCAGTGAGATAATGGAGTCCTCCAACGAAGAAAGAAGAGAGGAAGAAGATGATGATGATCTTCAGATCACTGGTGTAGGCAGAGATGGGTATAGAAGTTACCTATACAATTAGATGTTCTCATACCTACCCATGATGTCATACCATCAAGCCCAAATCAACAACTCTTGGGATCACATGTTCTGGAGTTTCAAAGAATATCCGTCCATCTCAGTGTTGGTTCATGGATTCCCAGGGAGATTCCACTTTGCAAAGAAGTTGATTACCAACACCTCTTCCTCAAAGGATAAACTTGAGGTATTATTTATCCCTACTCACTTCAGAGTTAATCACTTGCCATCATCATAATTTAGTCAATTCCATGAATTCCCTCGATGATTGGAAGTGATTCTCAATCCAGTAAACCAATTCCCAGTTATAGAATCCCAAAATTCTGTAACTGAAGAACCAAACACAGCTAACCTTATTTTGCTTCCACAAACCACCATCTCTACGATCCATGACTCTAGCCCAGTCTTAGAGTCCCAAATAGAAATCGTAGAGCCCCATATTCCAAACATAGAAACTCAGGCCCCTCCATTGGATATACCATCCTCCTCCTCAAATGACTATTTTAGTCTTGATCTTGCTCTCTACTCCATGCAAGATCAGTCTCAGAAAGAATCCCCACCATCCAACAATCCTCAAACTAATGATTCTCTCCCAAATCTGCCCACAAAGGATGACTTGAAGGAAGCAACCAAGGACATGGTCAAGAATATAGAAGAAAGCCTGGAATCTCACTCCAGCCTCATTCATATCCGGGTGAATCAAATGATCACAGCTGCAAATAACTTTCCTGGTACTATGAATACTGAGCATACAAAGAAGCTGAGGGAGATTGTCCAAGAAATTCTTAAGAGCACGAAGGACAGAGATGAGATTCACTTCCAGGTAGCCACCAAGCAAAGAGAGGTTGTTCTTGAAATGCAGAAAAATCAAGAAGTTCAAAATAAACTTATGCTGGAGAACTTCATCAACTTGAAAGCCTCGGTCCAAGAATTCCAAAAATCCTATGTCAATCAGGAACGTCAGAATGACATTATTCTCACTGCCCTCCGAAACAAAGAAGCTAGATTAGAAAAACAGATCAAGGAAAGTCGAGAGGACGTTGCTCAGACACAAAGCCAACTGAATGAGCTTGTCCAAGGAGTCAATAGACTTTCAGCAGACATTCGAACCCTTGATGCTGACATAAAGGGGGAGAATAAAGGGAAAGGAGTTCAAGGAGCACAAAGAGATCAGGGCAGAGGCAGAGGAGGTCAAGGAAACCAAGAAAAGGGAAAAGGACAATTTCATGTTCAAGAGTCAAAAAGCCCACATGCAAGACAATTCCACCATCAGGCTCAACGATCTGATCAGCAGGGAATTTTAACGGCCATACCTTTAAGTCGTCAGGAGTCAACTCCCAGCTCACAAGATGTGTCTACCGTACGCATAAGAATGCCAACTGGAGATCATGCATTCATGTATAGGCATGAGGAAAATCCAAGACTAAGTCCAAGTGAGCTGGAAGAGTTAGCCAGAAACGAGGAAGCTTGCAGAAAAAGAAGGGCTGAGGAGTATGCCAACCCACCAAGAAAAAGGTCAAAGAAATAGAGATAAGTTGAAACTTTAAATTCTTATTGATGTAAAGCTAAAACTGCAATATTTCTTGAACATCAATAAATTCATGCTTATTCTCTAGAAATTTCAGCTACTCACTGAAATACTAAGTCATGTTTAAATTTCCTGCATATGCATCTAGACACTAATAAATCATGACAACAAATCTCCTTGGTTATGTCAACATCGAATAGGGGGAGATTGTTGGGAGAATGCATATTATGATTTGATGTTTTAATGTATATGCTCATGATTATTTTTAAAGTCCTTCCAAGTAAGATATGTACAAGGACTTAGTGATAGATCAAATTTGTTAGGTTGATCTAAGATCTTAACGTGTATCATTCTATAATAGAATGTATAGATAGAAAGATCAAAGCTGTTAGATTGACCTTGAGATGTAATAGATAGGCTTCGAAGAAATCGTAGTGTATCATTTGATCAACATTGCAGAAGTCAAGGCAGAAACGTAGAACTTCAAAGATCGTAGTGTGCCTGCCTTAAAGGGACTCTTCAGAAATCGTAGAGTGGTCCCAACGTTTATCGAGCCATCTCAACGATCGTAGTGTGCTGAAGGAAACATGGATTTTACAAGTCAACGATCGTAGTGTGCTCTTGGAAACGTAGAGTAACAAAACGAGCAAGTGAAGATCGTAGTGTGCAAGGGTTTAAGAGAAATCATAGTGCTCTCAGCTGATAGCATCAGATCAAGTACGAAGGCGACAAGTCACTACGATCTAAATCGTAGAGCATCTGTCTTATGTCAGAAAACGTCGAGCCTCGTGTTATGTGTGAAGACAGATTCTAATATATAAGGAATGGATTCTAGACGTTGCAGTACTCATCAGTCCTAAAGTAATATGAAATATCCTTAGTATGCAACAAAGAAGCGTATTGAAGAAGCTAAGGAAAGTACCATAGGTAAGGGGGCAAAACACCTTTTCAGGCGTTAGGTGAGAAAGCAGTCTGCTGTGTCAGTGGGCCAGAATGCAATTTCAGAAGATGTACAGTAATGTCTCCATCAAAGATTAGAAAAGTTAAATGCATTTAATGTCTCAACGGATGGATCCAATAGATAGTTTTCAAGATCACATATATGCAGATCAGACAGACGAGAGAGAACTAAGTAAGCATTGAACAAACAACGTGAACATCTCTCTCAAGCTCAACTCTACGATCTGAGATATTATAAAACATGCTCAGCTACTCAGTTCTTTAGAACAAGTGCTCACACAAAAACTGAGTAGCAACCATAAAGAACTCAACATTATCAACCAACTGAAGAAGAGTACCAAGTCTGCTGGACTTGAAGAGTTCATAGTGAACTGTAAGAAAGCCAAGTGTGCTGGACTTGAAGAGTTCAAGAGTGAACTAAGAAGTTCCTAGACTGCTGGTCTAGAAGGAAACTATGTGATTCAGAAGTTGTAAAAGATATCCTTAGTGGATTACCTACTTGTCGAAGTAGAAGAGTGGACTAGGAGCTTTAAGTGCTCTGAACCACTTAAAATGACTGTGTCTTTTACATTCATACCATAACTGCTATATCTATTATAACTGCCATAACTGCCTCACTCTCATAACTCCATTGCTTGGTAAAGAAGATTAAAACAAACATTTATTCCGCTAGTTTTAATCATTATCAAAGAACAAGTTTAAAACGAAAAGATTTTTAAATATCTATTCAACCCCCCACCCACCCCCCCCCCCTTCTAAATAGCTATTGTGCCAACTAGGAACTAACAGAACTTAAACTAGAAATTTTGTCCGACTAGGCCGTTGGGAAGTCAGAATTATACCGAACTCAACTCGAACTGTAAAAGTTTGACTTGAGATTAGGTTTTATGTGTGTTATAGACTGATAGGATTATGTGATAATATATTTTGGTTATTTCAAATACTGTGATGATATTATTCTAATTTGTATATCGATATTATTTATATATTAGGTTCAGACAAAACTTATTAATTTCATAGCGGTAATCAACGGTTCAGGTAAGTTTTACTTAACTCTACTTAGAGTTGTTTCATTCAAATATGCTTATGGATAATCATTATTGATTGCCATTGTAGAATTGTACCATGTACATATTGCATGTATAAGTCAGGTATGAAAGGTTGATTACCTTCATTACCATTCAGTCCAGATATATTTGGTCATGTTTAATACTTGTTCAGTCAAAAGTTTATTCGTGCTAATTCACAACTATATTGTTGAATTATAGCCAGTTTATTATTCAGATTCTTTCAATCATGATATATCGTTAAATTATTGAATTTAAACTTGTTGGGCAACCTTCATGCTCACCCTTGCTATATCATGATAAACATTGTAGATTAAGACAAATACGTCGGATACAAGGAAAGGTCAAAGACAGTTCTAGCTTTAGTATACGTGTGCAGTAGATTTGTAACAGTATTGTATCTTAATGTTATTGTAAGTTAAATAAGTTATGAATTGTGTAATAAGTTAAGGTTACTCGACCTTGGGGAATAGTGTGTAATGTTTAATTTATAAACAATTTATGTTTATATCTTTCGCAAATAGTGATAGTTGTATAGTGACAGTACCGGATCCGCGGTGATTCGGGACCCGAATTCAAGGACCTCACACCCCAAACCCTCTATTTATAGAGGGGGGAGCCGCAGGTGTACCTACGGCTGCACGGGGTGCCCCGGGCAATGTGGGTCCCATCATCTCGAAGTACATGCACTCGGACAACGTGCTGTTCGCTTAAACCTTCATAACTTTCAATCCAGGAGTCCGATGGAAGCGTGTCATACCATTCCAGAAAGCTCTTTACGAGAGCTATGCAATGACATAGGATTTGCCCTTTTTTAAATCCAGGAAGATGGGTCCATGATCGAAACAGCATTTTCGGGTTTCCGTCAAGAAGTCCGTTGAGTCGTTTTGCGTAGTTTGCGCTCGGAAGTTAAGATATGGTTTGTAGACACTTGAAATTTTCTATACTGCTGTTACTAACATTGCAGGAGGACAGATTCATCTTTTAAGAGAGAACCCAGAAAGACAATCCAAATTCATACCTGATACTACTGGAAGTTCAGCATCAAACCCCGGATCGCAGTCTGGGAGTAACCAAATCCAACCTCGGAGACAACCCCGAGAGCCGCAGAGACAATCTGAAAACACACACCGGAGAAGACCGATTAATCTCGGAGACAGACCCGAGGTATCCAGTCTCAGTCCCAACCATGGGAATAGCCACCAACCTTGGTGATAACCCCAAGGAATGCAGTTTCGGTGATAACCCCGGAAATGCTTGTTTCAAATGCGACCAGCTTCAATCTCGGCGCTCACAACGAGATACACTGTACCAACCCGGAAATAACATCGGGAAGACAGGCACACCTCAAAGATGACAATGAAGACCTTCAACAATTGCAGCAGTCCAATCTCAGCGAAGTCTGAGCAACGTCTGCTTTATCAACCTAACTCGGCGATAACACCGGTGAGGGGCAACATCGTCATCTCATCAACAGGATGCCACATCACGTCTCTACGCAACGATGTCCCACAAGGCTACCCAATCCTGAGTGACTATTGTGCGGGGTAACGGATGAAAGTTTAAGTTTGAAGACCGGAGGGCATCGTCCCATCTTCAATGACTTCGCACAAACTCTAATCCCATGCCATCGTACAACTCTCGACAACGGATGTCCGAAATAGGTCTTGTATACCTCAAACGGATGCCCGGATTGCACTTCTGAAAATCCGAATGGACATTCTGATTGCTCGAGTGCACGTCTTGAGACGACCGACCCGACAAACCCGGGTTGCCTCACGGTACACTGCGGCAAATTTCAGTGTACACACTGCGGCTCATATTGCCTATAAATAGAGGGCTTGGGGTCTTGATTTTCTAAGAGAGAAAAGGCGGAAAACAAAGACAATTTGCTCAGACTTTCGCCATATACGATGTATTTTCCCACTTTTAAACACCTGTGAGCTCATATATAGCCTCTTTTGTACCCACAAAAGCCAGTGTTTACCCACTCTAAAGATATAAAAGCCTTTTTTATCAGTCAGCTGTAAGCCTTCTCACACACTTTAGAGTCTTTCTCTTCATCTTTGCACACACCCTTCTACACGTTGAGAGTCGTGATTCTTGCTTTTGCCCGAACTTCAGTCCGTGGTTTCATTTCAGTCTGTATATATATATATATTATATATATTTACACATATATTGACTAACATTATCGAGTTATGCCTCGATTGAGCCTAGACTTCGATCTGGAGCATTTATTTGCTTTAATATATATATATTTACATTTATATATATTAATTGTGTGTCGAACTTTGTTCGATGAGCCTAGACTTCGGTCTGGTGCGTTTACTCGCTTTTATATATATATTTACATATATATGAACTGTGGTCGGACTTTGTTCGATGAGCCTAGATTTCGGTCTGGTGCGTTTACTCGCTTTTATATATATATATATATATATATATATATATATATATATATATATATATATATATAGCGTAATGTGGTCTACATTGCTCGATTAGCCTTGATTTTATATCCGGTGCATTTACTCGCTTTTATATATATATATATTTATACTTATATATATGAACTGTGGTCGAACTCTGTTCGATGAGCCTGGATTTTACATCCGGTGCGTTTAATGCTTTTATATATATATATATATATATATATATATATTTATTTATTTTCGTCCTGCCTGGAGTTTCCTTCGTGGCGGTTGACCGTATTTACAGCTTTATTTACGTTTTCTCTCGCCTGGAGTTTCCTCCATGGCGGTTGATAACTTTAATAGCTTTATTTACATTTTCGATCCCCCGTGGAGGTGCTTCGTGGTTGGTGATCATATGCGTATATATATATTTACCGCTTTTATATATATACCGCTATCGCTTTCATACAATTGCGAGATTCTCATGAGCCTTGGAATCATGTGATCACAGATTCATTTCATTGAATCTAGATTCGGTTCCGTGATGGACATTTTCAAATTATAAGCGACTTTGTAAATTATTCTGCGATTATGCGAATTTTCTCGAGATGGTTTCATATACCCACGAGGAAGTCGGCATTATTTTTTGTATATTGTTTTTTAAATACGGATGCCCTCAGATCCGTCAAATAAAATCAATTCAAATTAGCTCACTTAATAAAAATGGGAGTGTAAAATGTCTCAATTCCTATTGAGCATCAGGGTTTAAAAAACCTCTTTTATAAAACATCATTGCCATATTTTGCTAAAAACTAGATTTTTACATAAATTCAAACCCTGTGTATATAGATTCGAACGAGGCCTCGCATAACTTCCATATAATAGCACATTGACCCACACACACACACACATTCAGATAATAGTTTCTTGAAAAGAGGCGGTCACCGTGGTAACAGGGATGTCGGGGGGTGCCTAACACCTTCCCCCCCGCATAATCAAGTCCCCGGACCCTAAATGAATCTCGGTTTCGCCGACCCGTATATCAGTGTCACATCACTGGGTCAATGTGCAAACCTTTTCTTAGTTGTGTTGGTACAACTATTTAAAAAATCAACTGGCGACTCTTAACAGTCCCATCGTTGACATTATACATGTCGGAACTTTTTCACTTGTTTTTTCAAACAAATCTCACCTAAAATAAGAACACCAAAGAACAAGTAACAGAAAGGGACACCCAAAAATCCCGATGTCGACATGGTTCTTGGGGAACTTCTTTTGAAACAATTTGAGTTGAAATGACTGTATTTGATTTGAGTTGAAGTTGAGTTGGCAAAATGACCATTTTGCCCCTCCCGGGGTTATCTCCAATTTTTGCACAGTTGTAGCAGTCTTTTCTCAGGGTTATCTCTGAGGTTGACCTGATGTTAACTTTGACTGTCCTTAGGGTTATCTCTGAGGTTGCCTTAAACTCCTGGGGTTATCTCCAAGCTTTGAACTTGATCCTCTGGGGTTATCTCTGGGTTGGAACTGACTTTCCCGGGGTTATCTCCGGGGTTGAAAATTGATTTCCCGGGGTTATCTCCGGGGTTGGAAACTGGATCTCTAGGGACTATATTCCGGGTCAGAATTGATGTTGTGATCCTCCAGGGTTATCTCTGGAGTATGAAAAAGACGTTTTTGTCCTCTTGTATAGTTAGTAATAGGAAAACGAAATTTCGAGTGTCTACACCTAGAAAAGACTTTCAAAATTAAATCACTGAGCACAATAAAACACACTCACATTCCCACACACACACAAATTTTATGCATAGAAAATCAATAAGATGCGATAACTGTGTTTTCACGGAATTCGGGGGGTGTCTAAAACATTCCCTCACTTAAGCTTGCCCCCGAATTCAAAGAATCTTGGTTTCAACCCAATGTTACAAAGTCACATATTGGTCTAGGGCTGAGCAAGTAACCAAATTGGAACCGAAATCGCACCAAAAACCGCACGAATCAAGACCAATTAAAAACCGCACCAATCTGTTCCAAGATATGTAAGCGGTTTTAGGTGGGTTGAATAACCAAATTTACGGTTCCGGTTTGGTTACTAGCCAAAACCAAACCGCATAAAATCGAAACCGCCCCATGTGTGTATGTATGTATTATCTCTAGTAAATTCTAAAGTTACTTTTCACTTGAACACGCTCAGAGAAAACTCCAGTCTTGCATTGTCATTTTTTCACCAATTGAAAGAAGATGTTAGAGGTTATAGAGTCAAAAATTAAGCAATTGGGTTTTGAAATTTTGAATTTGTTTGATGCGTTATTGGAGGGGCTTATAGTTGAGGGGCTCGAGCACTTGATGCATTGGTTAAGGTCAATGCTATAATTGTAATAGTCTAATAGATTATTTTTAGTCCTCCCTGCAATATATTTTATTCTATCTTCAGTATATACTTTTAATTTTTGGGGAACTAGATAAACATTCTTGCTTGTTATCGAATAGTCTCCGTTGTTTTATATAGCGCATATTTTAGTTTTAAAGCATGCTTGATATAATTTTCATTATCGATTTTGTATTTAAGTTAATTCTTTCGATGTAAGTTTTATGTTAAATTTTAGTGAATGCTTAAACTTTTTGTTGTTTCAATTGGTTTTGGGCAAAACCGCATTCAATTAAAACCGCACAAGCACACTTTAAAAACCGCACCGCATCAATCACAAAGCGGTTTGGTGCGGTTTTGAATTTTTCAAACCGCACCTAAGCGGTTTCGGGTGCGGTTTGGACTTCAAATAGCACCAAACCGCACCATGCTCACCCCTATATTGGGCCATATTATAAAAACTTTCAAATTCGGATAAGTTGGTACATCCATTATAAACCATATATACCAACTGGCGACCGTCTCATTCTGCCCGATCATCAAAAAATTAAATTTTGTAAAATAAGTCTACTAATGTCGATCTTTTTCCAAATCTCATCTTTTAGATAAATTAATTGACATAACAACATAAGAAGAGTAGAAACAATAAAAAAACAGAAAAAAGGAAGAAAAAAATTCCCGGCGTTGATAACTATCAAAAGAATAATCGGTCACTCAAATAAAATGGGTGCATTATGTCTCTAGCCCATAGAATCACATTGCATTTATTTTTATTTGATGAGAAATAATTTAATCACATCTAAAAAAAATTGTGTACTTTTTCGTCACATACATATCAAATTATTATTATCAACATAGGGAGTTTGGTACTAAATAAACTGGATCTGAAGCTAGCTCATTGAAGCACTATAATAGAATAGCCTCTAGTAGCTGCTAAATTGTTGTAAAAGTAATTGAATGTAAAAGAGTTTGGAATAAATTTGGTAAGAGTAAAAGAAAGAAAAAAATAAAGCAAGCATACACACACCAAGATCCCCGTGACTCCTTTCCATTCACCGCACCTACTACTATTACCCAATTAAAACCAAATATGAATGTACGTTTGTTTAGCCTGCTTTTTCCAGTTTTCACACTTCCCCTTGTTCAACGCAACCATTTAACAACAGTTTCCACTAAATTTAGCCAAACTTAACCGCCCCAAATGAATGATAACATAATAATCTTTTGAATTCGGGTTAATTTATGCGTTAACCGAGGTTAAATTCTTATTCCGAGCACACCCCCACATCAGCATTGTGCATCTAAGAGAAGGAAGGAAGCGAATCTCCTTCAAATGTACACAATTAGTTGATACTCTTTGCGAAACTATTTCTTTTACGTGTATAAAAAAATTAATATGTATACAAAATTGTTTAAATATATTAAGTTTGCAGTTTCAAATGTCTTAAAATCTAGGTCACAAATAATTCCTCCAGTCCAAAAACAAATCCTATTTATTTATAGCTATTATCTTAGCAGATTCGGTTATTATGAAATTAGCTTACGTGGTAAGTTAATTGATTGATCAATTCGAGCGAATAGAAAATCACTCCTCTTGACGTGCGTTTAATAATTGTATTAATCAATTAACCAAAATTAACTTCAAGCCTATTTAGCACTAACAGAGATATGGGACAATTCCTCCACATGAAGTCTTCGAGCCGGACAATTCCTGCACATGCTCTCTTCAAGCTTACGTACCAAACTTAAATTTGACCTTCCAATTCAATTATTATATCCTTACGACGAGGTCTCAAACTTTGAACCATGCTAGTAGTATAAAAAGAAAATTTTCACGTGAAGATCTACACATACAATCTATAGAGAGAGAAGAAAAGTTATTACAACTACTACTACCATTTATTTTCGGATAAATCTATAGAAACATCAATTCTACTCCAACTATCTCGATATGCAGATTCCTATGTAGTTTTGACAAAATGAAGACTGTCTTTTCTTTTTTTTACCCTTTGCCAAAACAGAGGAGCATTATGACATTTTTTGGGGGTATGGGGAGAGAGATGAGGTCGGTGATGAGTGATTTGAACTTGGAGGACATGAGGATTCCTTGTCGGATTGGGCCCATTTGAGATCGTAACCCATTGGAGAAGAATTTTCCCTCTGTGGTGGTGACAAGGGCGGCGGCGGGTGTGCTAGTACTTTCAGATCTGATGCGGCGGAGGGCGACTGAAATAGAGTCATCGTTTCCGGTGAGCCTTAGGATGTAGACGTTGCCTCGCTTCTCTACCGTGCACATCTCTCCCCTTTTTCTTCTTAATGTTTCTCCTCTTACATGGTATCTGTTAATGCCAAGATCTTTCTACGCGCCTCAATCACCGAAAAGCGCGTCCAACCTCAAGACGATAAACAAGTCAAGACTTAGGAAGCTTGACGGCTTGGGCCAATCGGAGGATAGCTCCCGTGAGAATCGATAAAAAGCCAAGCCTGAGGTTAACAATGGAGGTTGTGTGCTCTAGTGTTAAGTGTAAAATTTGCATGTTACCTCTTTCTGTGAAGTGCTCTGTACTCATATACTCATTCCACCGTCCTGCATGCAGCCGACTCCAAGTGATCTCAGCTAATTGCATGCAAAATCACCTGCTGGTCACCTCAATGTCCCCCACTAACTAAGATTAAGCCAAATCCTCATCAATTAAGGTATTGGGCTCACACTCCAACACCTGTCCATTAATAATCTTCGGCCCAAGCCCAAATATATCCTCATTTAATTAATAACCCAACACTCCAAAGGCCCACTTAAGTGTGTCCCAATAGGTCCAAATATTCATGGCCTAATAGTATCCAAAACTGCTCCTTCTGCCAACGAACTTGTCGCCAAATAAAAGTACAAAGGCTCAGCAGGAACTGGCTTCACCAACAAAGGTGCCGAAGACAAATACTTCTTTATCCCCTGGAAGGCGTTTTTACACGCAGAAGTCCATTGAAATGTCTTTGCATTCTTCGGTTCTTTCAACATATCAAAAAATGGCAAACACCTCTCAGCCAATTTATACATGAATCTCCTCAAAGCTGCGATCCGACCTGTCAATCGTTGAACGTCTTTGTAGGTCTAAGGAGACTTTATATTCATAATAGCCTGGATCTTTTCTGGATTTGCCTCTATACCCCTTTTACTAACCAGATAACCTAGAAATTTTCCTGCTCCTAGTCCGAAGGTACACTTGGTTGGATTCAGCTTCAAATTATAACGACGTACCGTCTGAAAACACTCTTTTAAATCGTCTAGATGACCTCGACTGACATATTCTTGAAAATCATGTCATCAACATAAACTTCCATATTCTTTCCAAATTTCTTTGTGAACACATAATTCATCATCCTCTGATAAGTAGCTCCTGCGTTCAACAAGCCGAAGGTCATCTTCTTATAGGCGTATACCGACCGATGAGTAATGAATGCTGTCTTTGGGATTTCCTCTTTGCATATAGAAATTTGATGATACCCCGAGAAAGCATCCATAAAACTGAGTAAAGCATATCCCGAAGTTGCGTCGATGAGCTGATCAATGTGAGGCAGAGGATAAAAGTCCTTCGGACATGCTTTGTTAAGATCCATGTAGTCTATGCAAACTCACCATTTCCCATTTTGCTTCTGCACTAGGACTACATTCGCCATCCACTCCGGATAGTCAATCTCAAAAATAAAGTATGCAGTTAGCAACTTTGCAATCTCCTCGTCGATTATCTTACGTCGCTCTAGTGCAAATATTCGCCTATTCTGCCGAACTGGCTTCTTTGCTGGGTCCACTTGTAACCGATGCTCAACAACCTTTCTACTTACTCCAGGCATATCACTTGGAACCCAAACAAAAATATCAGCATAACACCGAAGAAACTCCACCAGGTTAGTTCGGAAAGGTTCCGGTAGACCTGAACCTATCTTCACCGTCTTTTCCTTATTTCCAGGAATTAATTCAAACTCTTCAGTTTCTCCAGCTGGCATAACCAATGGCTCCATGCTACTCTCTGTAAATGGTTCGATTTCAATAGCCATGGTTTGTTTGTGTTTGCTAACCCCTACACATGAATTGATCAAAGCATTACGATAACACCTCCTTGCCAAGTCTAAATCTCCAGCCACTTCTCTAACTCCGTGTGGCGTCATAAACTTAATCTTGAAATGGGGAATCGATGTCACCGCCTGAAGAGCTGTCAAGGTGGGTCTTCCCAAAATGGCGTTATAGGTCGAATCCACATGCACGGCATAAAATTGACACATAATTTCAACATGCTGTGGAGCCGTCCCGAAGATGAATGGCAACTCAATAGTCCCCGCCACCTTGACTGGATCGTTGCTGAAGCCATACAAGAGAGCCTCCTGCCCAATTTCCATCTTCCTTCCATCTAAGTGCATCCTCTGATAAGCATGTACCTACAAGATATCCATCGAGGACCCATTGCATATCATCATCCTCCTCATATCCACCGAATCCATTTGTGCAGTAAGCACCAGAGCTCCTTCATGGGGTTCGATGGGTTCAGAAGGGAAATCATCATCAGTAAAGGAAATTACCGAACCTGGATACGCTTTTTCTATCTTCGAGGGAACACCCGCCACTGCCATCATCGAATCCCGATATCTTTTTTGCTTCTTCCCAGCAACTTTGCCCATGTTTCCTTCTGTGATGACATCCACAACATGCCTTGCTGGTTGATTCAGAGCTGGTGGTGCATGTTGGGGAGCCTGAACAGCTCTATTATTCCCCTGCTACTCCCTCGGAGGCTCTCTTCCTGCTACATAATGAACTAAAGTTCCACTTTGGACTTTCATTTTGATAAACTCCCTCAGACTCCAACAAGAGTTCGTATCATGCCCAGCTGCCTGATGGTAATCACAGTATTTATGAGGATTTCCAGACCCTGGTCTAAGATTATCACGAGGCTGCTCAAAGTAGGGTTGGTCTTTGATCTTCTCCAGAATGGTAGCCCGATCTGTATTAAGTTGAGTAACACCTTATTCACCTTTTGACTGGGAAAGGGTGGTCGACCTCCTTTCGACCCCCAAGTACTGTTATATTTCTTCTTATTCCTATCAGTTCAATCATTAGTGCCACCACTCTTCTTCTGATTACCATCAAATTTGTCTTTGTCCTTTTCTTTCGCCTTTTCCGAAGGGCCATGCTTCAAACTACTCTTTGACTCTTCTACCACGATGTAGCCTTCTGCCTTCTCAAATGCTTCAGTTAGGCTCTTCGGATGGCTGAAAATTAACTTCTTCACCAGTTTTTCAGACTTCACCAAGTCTAACCCATTTTGAAATAGACCTACAGCTTGGAGATCCTTGAGGTCTGTTACTTGACCCACTACTTCTCTGAACCTCTTCACGAATTGGCCCAGAGACTCATTTAAATACTGTCAAACTTGTGCCAACGACCCAGTAGGCTTTCCTCTCCTCTTATTGCTCCTGAACTGAGCATCGAATTTATCACATAAGTTAGCCCAGGACAAAATTGAGTCTGAAGGCAAAGTTGTAAGACCCCGAATTTTATGAAATAAAAGTATTCAATTTTTCTATTCAGTAAATGGTTAAATTGATAAAAGTTAAAGTTAAGGGTGATATATGAATTTTTTTCAAAATAAACAAGTGGCTATAAAATACTTATTGTTGTCGGGGAATATTCGTTTGGTCGTGGAATATTTTTTACGTCGAGAGAATATTAAATGCGAGACGGCTATGATCATTTGTGGGCCCCATAACAGAATAACTATCGGATGGAGAAAACGATAAATCTGAGTTTTTATAAATAACGGCGTAATCGTTCTGCATAATTAACACTTTGTTGGAATACCCGGTTGGTAAAAGTAAAGTAATCTGCGTTGTTGTTGTAAAGTAGTAGCACACGGTATTACCAAAGATTTTTTCAATTATTGATTCTTACGTGAGAAGGTACTACTCAATAATTATTACGATAATTCTTATTCAATATTTTATTTTATTGATTCAATAATTCTTTGTGTTGATATTTTATATTATTGTTGTTCAATAATTATCACTACACAAGATTTCCATTATCGGATCAATAATTCATATTATTTGAATAATATTATTAGATAGCATTATTGGCAATGTCTAGAAAGTTACATCAAGGAGAGGTTTGGTCACCTAATTGCGGCGCCAAGAAGGAGAAATTCTTATTGGAAAGCCCCTCTTTTCCAGGGAGCTACCGATTGTCATAAATGTGATTACGTAATATTATTTGTGAATAATTAATTATTGATTCATATGATAAGAAAATATTTATTT
Organism: Panax quinquefolius; assembly: GCA_020205615.1. Taxonomy (NCBI): domain Eukaryota; kingdom Viridiplantae; phylum Streptophyta; class Magnoliopsida; order Apiales; family Araliaceae; genus Panax; species Panax quinquefolius. The sequence continues at coordinate 37,239,763 of CM035164.1, forward strand.
GATGTGGATATAAATGATGGATTTATTTATGTGGTTATAAGTGAAGGAATTAATGATGAGGTGTTTTATCAAGATTTGTCGAAATGGAGAACAAAATATGGGATTTTGAGAAAAATTAGTTTATTACTTGATTTTGTAAAATCCATAACTCTTTTGTGTATAATGAGTTAAGAGATGAGCCATATATCAAAAGAAAGCCCTAGAAGTAAGCTAATCAGAAATTTGAATCACCCAAAAATTCTTTGTAGATATTTTGTGGTGAAATTTTGAAATAAGCTGGTCAGAAGGACTAATAGTCCGAAAAATCGTTGTTCTTGACTATATTGCGTGAGTTATAAATTTTGATCCAAACCGTTAGATCGTTGTAATTTTTGGATATGTTATACATATATAAGTTGAGTATATGTCCACAAATTTTGAACCGTTAAAAATGAACGTATGATTTGTTATGAATTTTAAGAGGTGGCCGATTGGGAAATTAGGTTTTGGTGGAAAATTCTAGAATTGAGTGGGCCCCACTCTTGGTTGTTAGGGAAGATGGCTGATTTTTGGTGGGTGGAATAGTAGCGAGGTAAAGCCATTAGGTTTTGAGTTAAGTCCGCTTGAGCGTCTTAACATTTTCCTACAAATAGAAGGCTAAGTTAGAATTGAAAATCACACCGTAAACATAAGTTTCTCTCTTTTTCTCTCTAGATTATTGAGTGTATTTTGTGAGTATTTAGATACTTGGTGAGTTAATATTCATCAGTACAAGTTTCCTTCAGCGTCATATCCGATATCCGGTCGAAGTCTTTTGCTTCTTTTGAGGTAAGGGATTGTAAGGGATAGTAAGGGATATTATTTTTTTCGTAATGATATTATTTCTTCAATATCATTATGCTGAAATATTGGTTGGAATTTTTTATCAAATTTGGAAATTTTTCATGTCGGGGTTACTATTCACGAGTTACTATTCATGAGTTACTATTCACGAGTTACTATTCACGAGTTACTATTCATGAAGCGTGAAGATATTTTTTGTGGAATTTCTATCTTTTGAGTCGTGAGTTCATTATTCACGATATCGGACTTTATTCATGTATACGACACTATTCATGTATATAATACTATTTCATATATGACATTATTTACGTATACGGTGAAGATTACTATGTCACGAATAAGTACTATTCATGAGGTATTATTCATGAGTTACTATTCACGAGTTCTTATTCATGAGTTACTATTATTTACGAGTTACTATTGAGGATTTACTATTCATGAGTTACTATTCACGAGTTACTATTCATGAGTTCTTATTCATGAGTTACTATTCACGAGTTACTATTCACGGGTACTATTCACAATAAAATTGGTTTCTTTTTCTAACTAAATTATCGTTGATTTATGAATCTTACTCTTGAAATTAAAACCATGTTTTGATTATATTATTTTTACATAACATTCTTATAACCCTAATGATGATATTTCTCTTTGACTTGAGTGTAAAGATGGGTAGATTATTGGTATGATCGTGACCATAGGTTCTCTTTGGCCGATGAGTGCAAAAAAGTTGAATTGTTGAATGGTATGATCATGACCCATGAATTTACAATTGAATATTTTTAGCTTAAGTGCAAAGGTGAATTATTCAACATGGTTATAATTATTGTTATATAACTTCGAAATGATTATGTATTTCTTTGATATATGAATATCTTTGGCTAGTCGTTGTGCAAAGATAACTTTGTTGTTGAATATCTTTGCTTTGTAGTGCAAAGATGAATTATTGATGAATATCTTTGGCTCGTAATGCAAAGATGAATTGTTGTTGAATATCTTTAGCTTTGTAAGGAATTATTGATGAATATCTTTGGCTCGTAATGCAAAGATATTTTGTTGTTGAATATCTTTGCTTTGTAGTGTAAAGATGAATGTTGATGAATATCTTTGACGCGTGTTGCAAAGATGAATTTATTAGTATGATTATATGAGCGAGGCGTGATTTGGTATAACCATGATATTTGATGTTTGAGGTAAAGGCGGTGATGAAAATTATCTTCGATCCGGATGAGAAGAGAATTTAGAATCACAATTATGATTATGAGTTATTCATATGATTATGGAAAGGAACTGTTGATTGATGTTACTGAGGATAAAATATTGTTGGTGGACTTTTAACGGAGAAGACAATAGACTTTATAGTCTATTTGACTCTTTTAATGGATTGCTGCTCGTTCACGCAACTATGGTTGAAAGTTTTATCATCTACCATATGTTCTAAATCTCGATTCATTCTTGATGAAGACTATTGATAATTTATTTATCTTTAGTCATAATATTCTTTCTTGAGCTAGTTGTGCTCACCCTTTTGTTTCACAATTCCTTTCGGGTAAAAAAAGTGTATTTGGGTCGAGCGGGGAATAGCGAGGAATAGAGTGGTGGTCTATAGATGTTGAGGTGAGGTGAATTTAACTTGGAAGGGTGTTTTGTCACTATCATACAAGATGTCTAATGACATACAAACTCGTGTTATCATAAGACATGGTTGTGCTCATCCACTTCATCGAGTATATTTACAAGCACTACCTATATAATCTTGGTGTTTGTTTGGAGTATAATACCCAATTAGAGACGTGGAGATAATGATATGTCAAGAGAAGACTCACCATTGGGAAGAATATGATAGTAATCTTCTCGTTTTTCTTTTGGGGTCTATTAGGTCAACCAAGGATAATTACTGTGGCCATATGATATCTACCATAACCTAAAAGCATGGCCTCCCGTATACGAAGGTTTCTTGAGCACTTCCCAAAGATTCTAATTTCTAAAAGCAGGTTTTTGACTATACCTTTATGTAAGGTGTCATTGTGACGCTTCTGATTGGTATATATTTGTATCCAAACTCACAAAGATATGTGTTGTTGTATTTTGCACGACAATTGTTGTAATAAAGTTGTAGTTGTTTTTGTACCATATATTTGGCGACTCAGAATGGGTTGGATGGAATGGACCTATTTTGGGGTCGTTACATTTGGTATCAGAGCTTAGGGATATGATCTCTGGCGGAGATCGGGGAATAGAACTAGGAGGGGAGAGATGAGTAAATCCTTCGCTAATGTGTCCTACCTAAGCTTATTTATTGGTGGGTATAATATCGGGATATTATGTGATATGTTAATTTGTTCAATTAACCCTTGTTTTGAAGTCGTATTCTAGAATGATATCCAAAATACGGGAGATGAGCAATGGAGAAATCATGAGGACGGGGAAGATGGAATCGAAATGAAAGCAAGGTATTCTCAACTCTTTGAAATACCGAGTGCGTAAATTTTGGGACGAAATTTCATAAGGAGGGAGATTGTAAGACCCCGAATTTTATGAAATAAAAGTATTCAATTTTTCTATTCAGTAAATGGTTAAATTGATAAAAGTTAAAGTTAAGGGTGATATATGAATTTTTTTCAAAATAAGCAAGTGGCTATAAAATACTTATTGTTGTCGGGGAATATTCGTTTGGTCGTGGAATATTTTTTTTACGTCGGAGAATATTAAATGCGGCCAGTATGATCATTTGTGGGCCCCATAATGAGAATAACTATCGGATGGAGAAAAGCGACAAATCGAGTTTTTATAAATAACGGCGTAATCGCTACAAGATTAACCTTTGTTGGAATACCCGGTTGGTAAAGTAAAGTAATGTCTGGCGTTGTTAAAGTGCTTTACCGGTATTGCAAAGATTTTTTCAATTATTGATTCTTACGTGAGAAGGTACTACTCAATAATTATTCTGATAATTCTTATTCAATATTTTATTTTATTGATTCGATAATTCTTTGTGTTGATATTTTATATTATTGTTGTTCGATAATTATCACTACTGAGTATTTCCCATTATCGGATCAATAATTCATATTATTTGAATAATATTATTAGATAACATTATTGGCAATGTCTAGAAAGTTACATCAAGGAGAGGTTTGGTCACCTAATTGCGGCTTGAAGAAGGAGAAATTCTTATTGGAAAGCCCCTCTTTCTGAAGCTACTGGTTGTCATAAATGTGATTCTGTAATATTATTTGTGAATAATTAATTATTGATTCATATGATAAGAAAATATTTATTTGATGTGGATATAAATGATGGATTTATTTATGTGGTTATAAGTGAAGGAATTAATGATGAGGTGTTTTATCAGTATTTGTCGAAATGGAGAACAAAATATGGGATTTTCAGAAAAATTAGTTTATTACTTGATTTTGTAAAATCCATAACTCTTTGTGTATAATGAGTTAAGAGATGAGCCATATATCAAAAGAAAGCCCTAGAAGTAAGCTAACTGTAGAAATTTGAATCACCCAAAAATTCTTTGTAGATATTTTGTGGTGAAATTTTGAATGAAACTGGTCCGAAGGACTAATAGTCCGAAAAAATCAGTGTTCTTCAGCTATATTGCGTGAGTTATAAATTTTGATCCGACCGTTAGATCGTTGTAATTTTTGGATATGTTATACATATATAAGTTGAGTATATGTCCACAAATTTTGAACCGTTAAAAATGAACGTATGATTTGTTATGAATTTTAAGAGGTAACTGATTCGGAAATTAGGTTTTGGTGGAAAATTCTAGAATTGAGTGGGCCCCACTCTTGGTTGTTGGGGAAGATGGCTGATTTTTGGTGGGTGGAATAGTAGCAGGTAAAGCCATTAGGTTGCAGGTTAAGTCTGCTTCGGCGTGCTAACATTTTCCTACAAATAGAGGGCTAAGTTAGAATTGAAAATCACACCAGAAACATAAGTTTCTCTCTTTTTCTCTCTAGATTATTGAGTGTATTTTGTGAGTATTTAGATACTTGGTGAGTTAATATTCATCAGTACAAGTTTCCTTCAGCGTCATATCCGATATCCAGTCAGAAGTGCTGCTCTTTTGAGGTAAGGGATTGTAAGGGATAGTAAGGGATATTATTTTTTTCGTAATGATATTATTTCTTCAATATCATTATGCTGAAATATTGGTTGGAAATTTTATCAAATTGGAAATTTTTCATGTCAAGAGTTCTTATTCACGAGTTCTTATTCATGAGTTACTATTCACGAGTTCTTATTCACGAAGTTACTATTCATGAAGCGTGAAGATATTTTTTTGTGGAATTTCTATCTTTTTGAGTTGGGTTCTTATTCACGATATCTGGACTATTCATGTATCGACATTATTCATGTATATAATACTATTTACGTATATGACATTATTTACGTATACACAGATTATGTACTGAATCTGAAGTATTATTCATGAGGTACTATTCATGAGTTACTATTCACGAGTTACTATTCATGAGTTACTATTTACGAGTTACTATTGAGGATTTACTATTCATGAGTTACTATTCACGAGTTACTATTCATGAGTTACTATTCATGAGTTACTATTCACGAGTTACTATTCACGGGTACTATTCACAATAAAATTGGTTTCTTTTTCTAACTAAATTATCGTTGATTTATGAATCTTACTCTTGAAATTAAAACCATGTTTTGATTATATTATTTTTACATAACATTCTTATAACCCTAATGATGATATTTCTCTTTGACTTGAGTGTAAAGATGGGTAGATTATTGGTATGATCGTGACCATAGGTTCTCTTTGGCCAGTAGTGCAAAAGTTGAATTGTTGACTGGTATGATCATGACCATTGAATTTACAATTGAATATTTTTAGCTTAAGTGCAAAGGTGAATTATTCAACATGGTTATAATTATTGTTATATAACTTCTGAAATGATTATGTATTTCTTTGATATATGAATATCTTTGGCTCGTTGTGCAAAGATAACCTGTTGTTGAATATCTTTAGCCTGTAGTGCAAAGATGAATTATTGATGAATATCTTTGGCTCGTAATGCAAAGATGACCTGTTGTTGAATATCTTTAGCCTGTAAGGAATTATTGATGAATATCTTTGGCTCGTAATGCAAAGATGACCTGTTGTTGAATATCTTTAGCCTGTAGTGTAAAGATGAACTGTTGATGAATATCTTTGACCCGTGTTGCAAAGATGAATTTATTAGTATGATTATGAGCGAGAGGCGTGATTTGGTATAACCATGATATTTGATGTTTCAGGTAAAGACAGGTGATGAAAATTATCTTCGTCCTGGATGAGAAGAGGAATTTAGAATCACAATTATGATTATGAGTTATTCATATGATTATGGAAAGGAACTGTTGATTGATGTTACAGGGATAAAATATTGTTGGTGGACTTTTAACGTGGAGAAGACAATAGACTTTATAGTCTATTTGACTCTTTTAATGGATTGCTTCGATTCATTTGCAACTATGGTTGAAAGTTTTATCATCTACCATATGTTCTAAATCTACGATTCATTCTTGATGAAGACTATTGATAATTTATTTATCTTTAGTCATAATATTCTTTCTTGAGCTAGTTGTGCTCACCCTTTTGTTTCACAATTCCTTTCGTGTAATAAAAGTGTAGGCTGGGTCGAGAAGCGGGGAATAGCGAGGGAATAGAGTGGTGGTCTATAGATGTTGAGGGTGAGGTGAATTTAACTTGGAAGGTGTTTTGTCACTATCATACAAGATGTCTAATGCACATGAAACTCGTGTTATCATAAGACATGGTTGTGCTCATCCACTTATCGAGTATATTTACAAGCACTACCTATATAATCTTGGTGTTTGTTTGGAGTATAATACCCAATTAGAGACAGTGGAGATAATGATATGTCAAGAGAAGACTCACCATTGGGAAGAATATGATAGTAATCTTCTCGTTTTTCTTTTGGGGTCTATTGGGTCAACCAAGGATAATTCTGTGGCCATATGATATCTACCATAACCTAAAAGCATGGCCTCCCATGTACGAAGGTTTCCTTGAGCACTTCCCAAAGATTCTAATTTCTAAAACAGTTTTTGACTATACCTTTATGTAAGGTGTCATTGTGACGTGCTACAATTGGTATATATTTGTATCCAAACTCACAGCATATGTGTTGTTGTATTTTGCACGACAATTGTTGTAATAAAGTTGTAGTTGTTTTTTGTACCATATATTTGGCGACTCAGAATGGGTTGGATGGAATGGACCTATTTTGGGGTCGTTACAAAAGTCCCCATCCACTGCCTCACATAATTTCCTCAGCGTCGTCACAAATGTTTGGCACTTGGTTGTATTCGAATAGTCATAGTAATCCATCAGCCTATCAAACGCCTGGTTATGGTCATATGGATCTCCTGAACAATCATAACTCTCTATATAAGGAAACTTTTTATTAGGGGCTGCCTTCTCTCGAAGAATTTCCGAAGAGAAAGGATACGCTTTTTTACCCGAACGTTCTTTCACCTGTTGAACTTCGGCTAACTATATCCGAAGCTCTTTCACCTCTTTAGCTAAGAGTTCCACTCCTTCTGGTTGTGAAGAGACCTCTTTCTTCAGAGAGCTTTTCTTCTTCTGTTCCGTTCGGCCTTTTTCGTCCGAGCCAGAAGCTTCTGATGGACTTCGTCTGTCCCTTCTGCTAAAGCGAGAATCCACAGGGCGGTGTACCCTCTTTGGATTCTCTGGAGAACAACCTCTAGATCTACTTCGGTGTCTACCCTTCTCGCTGTGCCGAGGATACTCAAGGCGATGTGCCTTCTTTGAACCCTTGTGAGTATGCTCTCTCGATCTGCTTTTTCTCTGGCTCTTGTCATCACTCTGAGAATCCACAGGGCGAGGTGCCCTCTTCGGATCTTCGGGAGTATGACCCCTTGCCCTTCTTTGGTCTTGAGAACGACTCCGAGACCCGCATTCAGACTATATGGGCCTTTTATCTCGCCTTGCTCGTCTGCCTGGAGATCTACCACGTTCTTTGGGCCGAATATAACTAGACGCCTCATCTTCCCTTTTGGCCATAAGAACCATCTGTTTGGAAATCTCCTCCCTTTGTTGCAGAAGCACTTTCATAGCTTTGCCATTCTCTTGTGCCATCTTTGCCAAAGTAGATGTTCTATCTGCATGACCTTCTCGGTATAAGGTTCTAGGCGGTGTGCCTTCTACCCTTTTACGATCCTTGTCAGGCCCTTTACTTGCAGTAGAGAACAACTTTCTTTTGGTATCACCATGATCTCTTACATGAGACCCCTCTGGAACATCTTGTGATCCAATCTTGTCATGGATACTTTTTGAAGGTCCCAACCTATCTTTAACAAAAATTCTTTGTAAAGAAGAACTCGTCGTCGTCAGTTGTCCCTTAGCAGTGATTGTCTTACTTTTCACCATAGCTTCCGATGTAGAACAATCAATATCTGTGATTGAAACCCAGAAACACTAGAAAAAGCCCTCCTTCTAGCGCCAATGTTAACGCCAAGATCTTTCTACGCGCCTCAATCACCGAAAAGCGCGTCCAACCATGCACAATAAATAAGTCAGCACCAGAACCTTGACGGCTTGGACCGTCGAGGGATATCTCCGACGTGAGAATCAGTACAGGCCGACACAAGGTTAATAATGGACGTTGTGTGCTCTAGTGTTGGGTGTAAAATTTGTATGTTACCTCTTTTTGTGAAGTGCTTTGTACTCATATACTCATTCCACCGTCCTGCATACAGCCGACTCCAAGTGATCTCAGCTAATTGCATGCAAACTCACCTGCTGGTCACCTCAATGTCCCCCACCAACTAAGATTAAGCCAAATCCTCATCAATTAAGGTGTTGGGCTCACACTCCAACACCTGGCCATTAATAATCTTCAGCTCAAGCCCAAATATATCCTCATTTAATTAATAACCCAATACTCCAAAGGCCCACTTAAGTGTGGCCCAATAGGTCCAAATATTCATGGCCTAACAGTATCCAAAATTTGTACTCCAAATTGAGGAGAATCAACATATAGCTGCCGCTTTTGACTCAAGGAAGTTACTCCCTCATATATATATATATATATATATATATATATATATATATATATATATACATCGGTCCGTCTTTAAAGCGAACCTTAAAGAGCGAACCAAAGAGCGAACCATCGTCTTTGGTGTCATGCATTTACGACTGTTCGATCCGTCGCCATAGCCATGTAGTCTTTAGCGGCAATTGAGCCAACTGTCGCCATAGATACCAAAGACGACGGTTAAATCTTTGGTTCGCTTCTTTAAATTCGATTTAAAGCCTCCGATATATATATATATATATATATATATATATATATATATATATACACACACACACATCATGATCATGACTCCCGATTTTGGAGGTCCTAAAATACTGGACCTTATTTTTTTTTTTTTTTTTTTTTTTTTTTTGAAACAACTAAAAAAAAAAAATTATAAACTGGAATTTTACATAATACGGTGTTTTTGGATACCCTACCAAAAAAATGTATGTACAGTCAGACTGTACATACATTTTTTGGTAGGGTATCCAAAACACACCAAAAACACTGTATTATGTAAAAATTCCAGTTCCATAATTTTATTTTTTTTTAGTTGTTTCAAAAAAAAAAAAATAGATCCAGTATTTTATAGAAGTCAAGATCCCTGATTTGGATCCGGACTATATATATATATATATATATATATATATATATATATATATGTTTGATATACATATATCAATTTGTTTCTTTTGGTTATCAACAACAGGTAACCCATATTCATGAGTGTGGAAGGAGAGAGATGAATCTTAATAAGGAAGGGGGATTTTGTTCAAAAAAATGTTATGATGCTCCTCTGTTTTGACTAAGAGTGTAAAAAAAGCAATTTTAATTTTGTCAAAACGACATGGGAAGCTGCGTATTGGGATAGTTGGGGTAAAATTTATGTTTCTATAGATTTATCATTTTTCTAATTATAATTCGACACAAATTTATTGTAATGTATATCAACAGGACTCCCTCAACAATAACAAATGAGCAAGAAATCACCAAAAAATATATTAATATTTCAGCAAGACACTTCTCACCTGAACAGTATGGGACATATCAATTATTTATTGTGAAAATAACAATTGCCATACTTATCAGTTTTTTATTGAGAAAATAACAATTGCCTTCAAATATTATGATAGTGGTTAGAACTTGAAAGGAATTTGGAAAAGCCATAATATTAGATTTATAAATCGGGTCTAACTCAAAAACATAAATACATTTAGTTTTTTAAAATTTAAATCAATTAACGGTAAGAAGAGTTGACCCTAGTCATTATATTATATAATAAATATATTTTTCTCAAAAACAATTGACATGGGAAAAATTATATAATCTCGCATAATAAGAGACAAGTCATTGTGTACAAGGCTACAAAGTTGCTGCAAAAAATTGTCCAAAAACAGCACCGTACCCAACCTATGCACATCTAGACCTGGCAAAATATGGTTATGAGTTGGTTTTGGTTTTCAAAATATGATTAACCAACTATTTAAGAACTAAAATCATATTAACCATTTTTAATATGGATAATATGGGTTGGAACCATATGGTTATGGTTAAAAACCATATTAACCATTTTAAGATGTTTTGACTTTTAAATAAAAATTTTAAAAAATGAAATTAATATATACTATAGATAGAGAGCGGATATAAGGGGGTGAAATTTGCGCCTTAAGTAATCTTATGAGATATATATAATCACGTAATATTATCTTTTTTTGGGTGAAGGTGGGGTGGGCCGGGTGGGGACAGGTGGAGTCGGGTGGGGGTGGGGGTGGGGTAAGGGGTGTATACATAATCACATAATATTATTTTTTTGAGGGGTGGGGGTGGGGGGTGGGGTGGGGTGGGATGGGGTAGGATGGGCGAGTGGGGGTGGGGTGGGGATAAGGGGTGTATACATTTATATGTATACATAATATTATTTTTTTGGGTGGGAGTGGGGGTGGTGGGTGGGGTGGGGGGTGGGGTGAGTGGGGGGTGGGGGGGGGGTGGGGGGGGTAGAGGGTAGGGGTGAGGGGTGTATACATAATCACATAATATTTTTTTGGTGGGCGGGGTGGGGTGGGTGGGGTAGGGGTAGGGGTGGGGGGCGGGGTGGGGGTAAAGGGTGTAATCATAATCACATAATATATTTTTGTGGGGTGGGTGGGGTGGGGTGGGGTGGGCGTGGGGGTGGGGGTGGGTAGGGTAGGGGTGGGTAGGGTAGGGGTGGAGTGGGTGGGGTGGTGCAAGAGTGTATACATAATCACATAATATTTTTTTTGGTGGGATGGGGTGGTGGGGGTGGTGGGGTTGGGGTGGGGGGGTGGGATGGGGTGGAGTAGGGTGAGGGGGGGTGGGGTGTGGGTGGGGTAGTGGGTAGGGGTGGGTGGGGGTAGGGGTGGGTGGGTGAGTGGAGGTATGGGTGGGGTGGGGTGGGGTGGGGTGGGGTAAGAGGTGTATACATAATCACATAATATTTTTTTTGGTAGGGTGGGTGGGGTAGGGGTTGGGGGTAAAGGGTATATACATAATCACATAATATTTTTTTTTTGTGGGGTGGGGTGGGGTGGGGTGGGGGTGGGGGTGGGGGCAGGGTGGGGGGTAAGGGGTGTATACATAATCACATAATATTTTTTTTTTGTTGGGGGTGGGTGGTTGAGCTTCTTGAATATGTAAATATGAGTGGAAAGAACTTTTAATTTGAATTTGGAATAAAATATGGGTCGAAAAATGGTTAACCGGGTTGGAACTATATTTCATTTTAAAAATATGGTTCCAAACTTTAATCAACCATATAAATAAATATAGTTAACCAACTCATTTAGTTCCAGTTAATGTGGGTTTGACCCGGCAGTTAACCAGCACATCCATAGCCATCATACACTGTTGGAGAACCAACTTTTTGTTCATATTATCAATGTGATTACTCAACATCAGAAAGCTACAATTTCCTTATATTTATAGTGAGAAGTTGAAACTATTCAGTCTGGTGAGAAAAAGAGTATGTCACAAGGCCAAGATGAGTTATATCTACAAAAGGTAGGTGATTCAAGTCATCCTGCAAGGGGGAGGGGTATGAGATCTTGAAATCCGCCTTTTTATTTATGTTTGTATCCTGCTAAACTGGAACCTGGACAAATTCATCGGAATGGATGATATAATAGGCCCAAATCTCTACCACCAGAAGCGAATAAAGAGTACTATTAAGAACCAAATGGTTACATTAAGTTTCTAAAAGAGGGGAACAAAAAGGGATGGTCTTGCGGCAACATATTGATAGAGGAACAAAATTTAAGCTGAGCACAAAAGCCATTTAGATATGAAAAATTGTTTAAGAGAGGACTTAATTTGCCTATGCAGAACCTTGACTATGTAAAAATGGTCGAATTTCTTTTCTTATGAACACATACAAGAAGATTTGTCACGTACACAAACACTCGCAAGAAATGTAGCAAAATGCATTCTCAAGTAGACAGCTTGATGGTATTTATGTTTAGTTGTACAATCCAATACGAATTAACCTCCAAGGAGAAAAATGTTTGTATTCACCATACCTGAGCATTATCATAGAGTTCAAACAATGGAACGGCAACAAGTGTATAATCCTTTGGCACTTGAAAATACCCTCTTTCGGACAAATGAACGAGGAAAAGCTTCTTACACTCCTGCATTCCCAGAAAAGGTGCCAAATATAACATTAGCCAAAGGAGATGAGCAGTTGCAGGGAAATTCAAAATACATGCAGAAGAAATAATATAAATTTTGAGTTAATGTTTTTTCAATTTGAACTTTACCTTGGGTTGTGTTATATGGGGAGGGCAGTACGGGTAGAAGATCATGCTTTCAAAATTTGGCCTCCACCAGGACCACCACATAGCCACACATTCGCCAGTCTACAATCAAATAATTACGGATTAATAAAACCTTTAAAAATATAATTCCAAAATGCATCCGGATGAGTTTCAAATCTCTGAATAAAATTTTGGGACTCAGCTCAAAAAATATAGCATTCTGTTGTATTTTTCATCATTAGCTTCTTTTTGTATCCCACTCCTCTCAAACATGCTTCTGATCATTCTTTTTCGCTTCCATTTATCAGAAGTTTGTCCCCTAAACTAATACTCACACACTAAATTACAAGTAGTACCTGCCAATCTGGCTCAAGACCAGGAGCAGCAAGTTTGCTGGAGAGTTTTCTTTGCAAGCCCTCAATTTCTGAAACATCAAGGGAAAAGCATAGCTGTTAATATTAAAAAAAATACATACTTTAAAAGCTACCTGCACTCAAAAAATTAGGTTCATGAACAATAAACAAAACATATTACCAGTCTCTCCTGGCTCGAGACGCCCATCAGGAAGTTTGTAAAAATGGTTGATAAGTTTCAGGAGAAGAGTATGGGGATGATTTTGTTTATGAGCCTGCAAAACCATAACCATGTATGTACTATTAGCTATATAGTGTGCATTGAAATAGATTACTAAGTGTGTGCCACATATAATAAGAGATTATAAAACTTAAACATAGAGATGGATATGGATAACATTTTGCAAGAGTTGTATAGTTTATGTTAATATTAAGTGCTGGGTGAGGGATGGCATATAAATATTGACTGTGCAAGGAAATACACATTCTGCCAAAAAACTATAAAAAGCATAGATTTTCAACATCCTAAAAAACACATGTTCCTATCACGGCAAAAGATTTACCATAAAGCATGCTGGATCCTATCCCAAATCTGCCGACCTCCCTGATGCATCCTAGCTCCGTTTCAAGCGTGAAGGAACTCCTCCACCGCCAAGGCATAACCCATGTCAAGCCATAAAAGGACAACACCATCCCCATAACTGACGAGCAAATTCGCTGTAACAACTGATCATCAGTCAACTCCCAATCCTTCTAACACGTAAAGCATTAAAAAGGAATTTTCCCCTCTTCTAGACATTATCCTGGATCTAAATCCCCCAACCCCACCCACAGAACAAGGCAATCACAAGACATTTTCACCTACAAATAACTAAGTAGGACAGAAATTAGTAATTGTTTCAATTTAAAAGCGAGTTAATTACAGAACACAACCAAAATATATTTGTTAATGAAGTTTTATTGGTTATTAAAAATAATCAAATCATTCTATTGTGCTTTTAAGTTTATTACAGTTACCAATTAACTGCACATCAAGATTCGCCTGTAGTTTTGAATGAAACTAACAGAACTCATCTCCAAGAAAGAGGTACGAAACCAGGATTTGATCTTGTGGGTCAAGATTTTTTTTAACAACATAATATATATTCAAAAAAGGTTACTCGGGAAGAATACATTGATATGAATCATAATTGATGTAAGCTCGTCGAACTTCATCACCACGATATTTTCATATTTCGATACGTTTTTCAGGATCACGCTCCGAATAATTAATATTCCATTTTTTACCTTCAATTCTTGGTGATTTTAGAAGATGGGGATAAATGTTTTTTCAGTCACCGTATTATATGTCGACTTACAGATGGATAAGCGAGCTTTTTTTTTACGATTAACTCATTTGTCTTTCGATTTTACTAATGAGAAAATTAAAAAACCGTTAAGTCACAGTTGACTTAACGGAAATGCATCGCATGTGACGGTGACTTGTCTTAAATAAAGCCTATGTGGCAGTTAGTATGCGACGTGGCAGTGATGATATGGATTTGGAGGAAAATTTTTATGAAAAAATAGAAAAAAAATATTTTAAAGTATAATACAAATTATAAAATTAGCCAAAAAACAAATAAATAAATAAATAAAAATAATTATTTTAATAAAAATTAAAAAAAACGCAGTTTTTATTTTTTATTAAAAAAAAATAAAACGCATTTTTTTTAATTAAAAAAAAGCACAGTTTTTTTTTATTAAAAAATTTTAAAAACGCAGTTTTTTTTAATTAAAATAATTGTTAAAATGCAGTTTTTTTAATAAAAATAATTGTTAAAATGCAGTTTTTTAATAAAAAATTAAAATGCAGTTTTTTAATAAAAATTAAAACGCTGTTTTTTAATAAAAATAATTGTTAAAATGAAGTTTTTTTAATAAAATTAAAAATTAATATAAGAAAAACGCAATTTTTATTTTTATTAATAAAACTGCATTTTATTAAAAAACTGTATTTTTATTTTTATTAAAAACGCAATTTTTTTTATTAAAAAAACACAATTTTTATTAACAGATCGTTAAAAAATTAATTTTTTTATTAAAAAATAACTGCGTTTTTAATTATTTTATTTTAAAAAAACAGTTTTTTATTATAAAAAAACACATTTTTATTTTTATTAATAAAACTGCATTTTATTAAAAAATCTGCATTTATTAGTTTTATTAAAAAAAACGCAAATGTTTTATTATTAAAAAAAGCAATTTATTAAAACTGACTTTTATTAAAAAAATGCATTTTATTAAAAAATGCATTTTATTAAAACTGCATTTTATTAAAACTGCATTAAAATTGCATTTTATTAAAACTGCATTTTATTAAAAAACGCAAATTTTATTTTTATTAATAAAACTGCATTTTTTTAAAATTGCGTTTTTTTAATAACTGCAATTGCGTTTTTTAATAAAAATAAAAATACAGTTTTTTAATAAAATGCAGTTTTATTAATAAAATAAAAAATTTAAAATACTGCATTTTTAATTTTATTAAAAAAACTGCATTTTTAACAATTATTTTAATAAAAAAACTACATTTTTAACAATTATTTTAATTAAAAATATAGCATTTAAAAAAAATTTAATAAAAAAAATTTATTAAAAATGTGCGTATTTTTTATTAAAAAATGCGTTTTAAATTTTTTTTAATAAAAAATAAAAAAAAACTGTGTTTTTTAATTTTTATTAAAAGTAATTATTTTTATTTATTTATTTTCTTTTTTTTTGGCTAATTTTTATAATTTATATTATACTTTAAAATATTTTTTTCCATTTTTTCATAAAAAATTTCCTCCAAATTCACATCATCACTGCCACGTCGCATAACTGCCACATAGGCTTTATTTAAGACAAGTCGGCTGCCACGTGGCGATTTCCGTTAAGTCAATCGTGACTTAACTGCTTTTTTTAATTTTTCGTTAGTAAAATCGAGTATGTTGAGTTGATCGTAAAGAAAAAAAGTTCGATTATCCATCCGTCAAAATCGACATATAAGACGGTGATCTAAAAAAACATTTATCCCTTAGAAAATGTTATTCTTGTTTAGGGGTAGGCAGAAATATTTGAACATTAGGCTCAGGAGTAAGCAAAGATATGTCAACATGATTTGATTGATTTCTCTTTAAAAATGAATCAATAGTATGTGATTTTCCCATGATTCTAAAGCAAAAAATAAAAAATTCAATTAACCACACTACAAGATTGAGTTAATCAATATTATTGGACCACTCATTGAACTTTTTAATAATAAAATTTTCATAAATTTGCAATCAAATAAGTAAGGATTTTAATTGGTTACCGGAAAACAAATTGAATATGCAATTGGAATTAACATATATAATATTATGATCACTCATTAAACTTTTAAAAATTAAAACATCAAGTTCCATAAAATAAACAAAGAATAAAAAAAATTAAATAAGGGTTTTAGTTATTTACCTGGATACAAATGTATCATTCAATTGAAATAATACATATACAATATGCTCCAATTATACAAACATACAATTATAATAAATTTAATAATAAAATTAGTTTATAATTAGAAACAACTTCATAAACAACTTGATAAATGATGAAGTGAACTTTACAAATTTTCTAAATTGGGGGGCCGTGTCCCCTCCAGTCTTAAGCTAGCTTAGTCTCTGCCAAGAAATCCCATTAATTTTTCTTTCAACTGTTTATTCCAATGCAAGTAAAAAATTTCATACGTGTCAGAGAGTGAGAGAGAGAGGAGTACCAACAAAATTCCTTCAACGCTAGTCCTCATACCATCTTTCATATAACTGCAAAATCCAATTAAGTTGAAGAATTATAGCAGGGAAACAAAAGTGAAGTAGCAAGATTAGGGAAAACGTAAATAATCAACAATAAAATCAAATAATAGTTGTTTCGATCAATCTTGGGGTTTCGTCATAAATACATGTACATTACATTTTAAGCCTAAAGATTTACATATACATTGTAGAGGAATTTGTTAGAATATTTTATCCTTTACCTGGCCTCTACTATTTATGTAATTATTTAGCTTACATATTGTATTAATTTAATCACTTTATTTATGAGTTAGGTAATTAATTATGTGACCTATAAATAATATTACTGATAGTATTTAGCATAATGAGCCCTAGAGTTTATAATCTTGATGGATAATTATGACCTTAGCTCTTTGTAGACACTTAAAATTTTGCATTCCTGTTACTAACCTTGCAGGAGAGCAAAATTGTATTCCAGAGATAACCCTGGAAGTGGTCAAGTCAGTTCCAACCCCGGAGACAACCCCGAAAAATACAGTTTTCAATCTCGGAGACAACCCTGAGATACTCAGTTTCAATCCCGGAGACAACCCCGGGAGACTCAGTTCTAACCTCGGAGATAACCCCGAGGGATGTAGTTCCAGTTCCGGAGATAATCCCAGAAAAGTCAGTTCTAGTTCCGGAGATAACCCCGAAAAAGTCAGTTCCAATCCCGGAGACAACCCCAGGAGGTCAAGCACACCTCAGAGATAACCCTGAGGACATTCAAGACTCACAAAGCATTTCAATCTCTAGAGATAACCCGAGCACGGCATCGCTACATCTACATAAAAGTCGAGATAACCCCGGTGAGGGGAAGAATCATCATTTGCCACCTCGATACTACATTTACGTCGTCTCAGCATCATTCAAACCCACACTACATACAGAAGTGTCCCACAAGAACCATAGCTCAAATCCCGAGTGACTACTACACAAGGCAGCACGCCAGATAGAATTTAAAGACATGAAGATCTTGTCATGGACCCATCTTCCCGGCTTCGTACAACCTCTAATCCCATGTCATTGTGTATCTCTCGAAAACTACATTCCGGAAAGGTGCAGAATGCCTTAATCGGATGCTCGAATTGAAAATTATGAAGGTTTGACCAAACAACGCGTAGCCAAAGTGCATGTAGTTCGAGACGACGAGACTCGCATGGCCCGGGGCAACCCGGGCAGCCGTAGGTGGACCCGCGGCTACCGCGAGTAGACCCACGGCCATCCGGTCTACAAATATGAGCACTTGGTTGCTCATTTGAAAAAAAAAATAGAGATAAAACTCTGTCCATTTCAGCCTGTACACACTTCTATAGTGCTCCAAATTGAGTGATTCTTTTTTCTAAACACTTATAGGCTCGTGTTTCACAACATACTGAAATTTAACCGATGGAAACCGAGTTTTTAGGCGTCAATGTGATGCTCCCAAATCCGAGTACTTGAAACCCGAACTCGGTGTTTCACGATACCATTTCTATGAGCGGAATAATACTAATACTAATAATAATAATATAAAAATCAAACTTAATTTACATTTATCAGAGTCTAATCCCAAGTACGCAACCTTTACTATAATTCCTTACATGATAGATAATTCATATCATTGTCTTAATACAGTTTAACTATTACAAAAGATAACATTAAACCTATTATGTTTGCTTTCCTTTTCCCTTGTTCTTGGTCGAACCTCCTAGCTGTTCTCACTTAGCTGAAAATATTTAAATTAAGCAAGGATGAGCATTTGACTGCCCAGCAAGTAATAACAATTATAAATATAATTAGCTGAAAGAAATAAATGTTTTCTTTGTACATCACTTCTACAACGAATTTATAGTTGTGAAATAAACTGAATCGATAATAATAACATAACAATTCTATCTCAAATTTTTTGAAACTACGTATTGACTATATATATAGGGTAGTCGACATACTATGAACATTATTTTTTATTTTCGAAAAGGTTAGACAGAACTTCATCTGCAAACCGTCATAACTTACGGGCACGAAGGTGTACATCCCATGGACCTTGTATTGATCAATACTACATTGCAAGAACGATATTATCGTTCACTATGTCCGCCTTGAGCGCATAAAAGTTTTCCCTTGATCGGGATGTTCATACTTAGTCTGAAATCCGAACCAAAAAAATTTGATTGGATACAAAAAGGGTTTTATCATATTCAACGATATTTCTAAATCATGTCTAGTTGGTCAAATAGCTTAGATTTTTATATATATATATATATATATATATATATATATATATATATATATATCAACATGTGTTTAATTATAATGATTATCAGTGGGGACACTTGTATAACCATATTTCAAATTAACTGAGCAGAATATATATATGAGTTATATAATATAATATCATGTTGATAAACAATGATCGGATATAATATATACGACAATAGGGTTAATAATCTAGTACAATAATAATATAAATCTGAAACTTTCTTACTCATGTCCATTGCATAAAGGAAATGCAAAGGTAGGATACTTGCCTGGTCTGTTGCTTATAATACGCAACTTAGTTTTATCTTTTATATAGCAACCTATCAGTAATAAGATCATTTTACTGATTTGAATAACATATCGTAACACATAATACTACTTATTGCAGTCAGCACATAACTTAATCACATTGTCACATATATTCAACAGTCGTTAAATCACAAACAAACATTAATAAAGTCAAAATATCTAAGTCCAGATCAATTTCTAAAATATGTCGGTGTACCGACGGCTTTATCAGGTAATTATCGAGTCTAAGACTCTATCCTGAAGTTCAATATATGTAAGTATCAGTCATATTATTTTTAAATGACTTATAATAATTTTTAAACATTTATTATAATTTATCATAAATTTTCAAACACCAGAATCATTATTAAATGATTTAAATATTAAATAATTCAATTATCATTAATATTTAATTAATATTAAACTATTAATGAAATCATTGCCAAAATATTAAAGTTAATTATAATAACTCAAAATACTTTTAAAGTATTAATATTACACTTAAATAATTTTTAAAAGAATTAAAATCATTTTTAAATAATTATTATTAATATTAAAGTATTAATGTATTATTTATCAAAATATTAAATGTCATTAATTATAACTAAAAATATTTTTAATTCATTTATATCCTTTTTAAATGATTTTTAAAGTAATAAAACCATTTTAAAACTATTTATTTAATATAATTATTAAATAAATTTAATATCATTAATATTAAATTAATAATCATTAATATTAAATTATTAATGAAATTATCCTTTGAATATTAAAAGTTATATTTTATAACTTAAAATATCTTTAAACACTTTATTTTCATTTTAAATGATTTTTATAATATTGAAATCATTTTTAAACTAATTTATTTAATATGATTATTAAATAATTCTAATATCATTAATAGTAATTAATTAATGAAATTTATCTTTAAATATTAAAAGTTATATTTTATAAATTAAAATATTTTTAAACTATTTATTTTCATTTAAAATGATTTTTCTAATATTAAAATTATTTTTAAACTAATTTATTTAACATAATTATTAAATAAATCTAATATCATTAATATTAAAATATTAATATTTTTCAGGACAAAATATCAAAAGTTATATTTTATAACTTAAAATATTTTTATAATCTTTAAATCATTTTTCTATAATTTTTAAATCATTAATTCTATTTTTCCATAATTTATTTAATACATTTATTAAATAACTTAATTATCATTAATATTAATTTATTAATGAAATTTATCACAAAATATTAAAAGTTACATCTATAACTCAAAAATATTTTAAAACACTTTATTCTTATTTTAAATGATTTTTATAACATTAAAATCATTTTTTCTAATTTATTTAATACACTAATTAAATAAATTAAATATAATTATTATTCAAATAATTATAAATATTAATGAAAAATGTCCCAAATAATTAAAAGTTATTTTTCATAATTTAAAATAATTTTTAAAACCATTTTTAGAATTTTTAGAATTTATTTTCTATTTTTAATCATTTTTCGGAAATTCAGAAAAATAAAATAAAAGAAACCGTCGCTATTGGCCTTTAGCGACACTAAGCGTCGCTGTTGGTGTTCTTGAGCTCAAGAACACTGACAGCTTCGTGTTCGAGGTCCCTAGTTTTACCACTTGTTAAACTCGATTCTTGCATCTCATGTCCCATCTAAAACTTACATATTGTAGTGTTAATGTAACTCTACAAGTTTCAATAATTAGTTTGATCATACAACAACTTAACAAGACGATCTATGCCATCAAAGTACCTGTCAGACGGTTTCTGGGTTTTCCCAGAAACC
This sequence comes from Panax quinquefolius, assembly GCA_020205615.1. Taxonomy (NCBI): domain Eukaryota; kingdom Viridiplantae; phylum Streptophyta; class Magnoliopsida; order Apiales; family Araliaceae; genus Panax; species Panax quinquefolius. The sequence goes on from CM035164.1 coordinate 37,260,981, forward strand.
CAACAGTTCATATAAGTACTTTCTAAGTCATTTTAAGCTAAGTTCTGTTCATGATTTTGATGGATTGGTGTTCAAACTAGTAGTATACATGACAAGGAACAACAACATATCAAGATCACATTTCAACAACATCTAAATCACCAGCTACATGTCGGTCAAAGGCTGTCAGAAATAAGGTTCTTAATGTTTCTGGGAATTACCAGATATGCATATCATGATCAGATGGTCAAGTTTGACCGTCCACTATATTCGATAAATTGATGATTTAAGGTATTTAAAGGACAGAATCTATAGTCCATCTAGCAAGCTATAAGTTGGATACAACACATCATAAAACAAATAAAACAACTAACAGATCAAGGAGCATAAATATGTTGTCAGACACTGAAATCAATTTTTGGGTTACCCAGATTCATACTCGGTCATGGTCGGTCAATCGACTTTGATCGATTATAACATGAAATATAAACATTAAACAACTTTAAATCCACTTCTAGGTCAAAGACAACATGACAAGCTATAGTTCTAAAACATAAAACATCAAAAATCATGAACAAGGAAAGATCTAGAGCCACTGACATTCGTTGTCAGACAAAAATGTTAAACTTTCCCAGAATTTTAAAAACTTCAAATCCGAGCACTTTGATGTTATGGATCTTAGATCTAACAACCCAGATCACTAAATAACATCTTATTACACAACATTAAACAACAAACAACAAGATCTAAAATCAGATCATAAGGTTTTTAAATTATAGGGTTTATACCTTTAAGCTTTGATTTCTTGAATCTGAGCTTTAGATGTGTTATGGTTGTTGGTGGGGCTTGAATTCTGACTGATCTAGCACTAAAATTTCGTGGGTTTGAGGAGAAAGAGAGTTGGTTGAGAGCTTGGTGTACAAATGGGCTAAAAATGAACATTATCTCTCTTTTCTATATATATATATATATATATATATATATATATATATATATATATATATATATATATATATATATATATGATAATATAATGTATATGGCTGAGTTGCTGCTGATTTGCTGAGATTTTGATCACATGGGTTAGTATAAGGTTGGCCAACAACTCTCACTAGGTCAAGATCTAACATTCTAGCTTTAATAATGCAAGGGGTAAAATAGTCTTTGGCTTACAAAATTTAATGGCATAAAAGTAAACTTGGCAAACCCTTAGGGTTTAACCCTAAGGTTCCCAAAAATTTAATTTTTCTAGGCTTTGTATTTAGGGTTTGAAAAATGAAAATAATAAAATTTTAGTTTCTAAAAATACAAAATTAAGGTTTCTTAATCATGTTTAATTTTCTAATTACATAGAACATAACATGTAGGTTTAAGATTCACAAATTATAATTAAGATTACTAATTTAGTAATTCGGGCTCACAATTAGTAATTAGGGTTATAAATTTTTTAGCATTTAATATTCCTAATTTATTCAATTAGGGTTATCAATTTGCAATTAGGGTTGTCAATTTACAATTAGGGTTTCTTAAATAATAATTAGGGTTTTCTATTTAACCTTAAATTATGCAATACACGACATAATTCAACTGACACAATTACCAGACAATTCTTAAATTTCCCAATTGAATTAAAAATAGGGTTAAACAAATTAATATTAGGGTTTTGACATTATACACATAATTTGACCAACATTATCAGTCCACACATATACAGTACATATTTACGGCACTGAAATAAAATAATATTATAATAAATGTTATATAACATATTTACTTAGACAGATTTTAAAGTCTCATTTGACTTCAAACTAGGGTTTTCAAATACCGCACCATCATTGACCAATTATTAACAATGCATATATACAGTACATATTTATAGCACTGAAAAATCAAAGTATAATTAATATTATATTCTTATTCTCATTCCTTGATCAAAATCCAAAATTAAGGTTTGGATTCGGGTTAAATGCTTTCTAAGTCACTGTACTATAGGTCGACTTATAAATGGGTCACTGAATTTTTTTTCTTACAGTCAACTCACTAAACTTCAGTTTACTAACAAAAAGTTTAATATTCCGTTAAAAATGTTGACTTTGGACGGAAATTACCACGTAAGCTGCTGACGTGACAATTTTTTTTGATGTGGCACAGATCTGTCCCATGTGGCTTTCATGATGTGGAAATGGAGGAGAATTTATAAATGTAATAATATAAATGTACATAAAACGCAATTTTTTTAATAAAATTTTTTAAAAAATGCAGTTTTTTATAATAAAAATTAAAAAAAATGAAGTTTTTTTTTTAATAAAAAAAATAATAATTATTTTTATTTAAAAAAAAAAACAAACAACGCTCTCTCTCTCCTTTTCCGTCACAACAACGCAGTTTGGTTTTTCAAAAATAAAACACAGTTTTTTTTAATAAATATAATTATTTTTAATATAAAAAAACTCAATTTTTTTAATAAAAATAATTATGTTTAAGAAAATTAAAAACAAGCACAGATTTTTTAATAAAAGATAATAAAAGCGTATTTTTTTAATAAAAAAGGCAGTTTTTAAAATAAAAATAAATAAAACTGTTTTTTAAATAAAATAAAAAACACAGTTTTTTAAAATAAATAATAAAATGTAGTTTTTTAATAAAAAATTTATTTTTAATTAAAAAAACGCAGTTTTTTAAATAAAATTAAGTTTTTTAATAAAAAATTAATTTTAATTAAAAACACGCAATTTTTAATAAAAATAAAATAAAACTGTTTTTTTAATAAAAAAAAAAACACAGTTTTATTAAAAAAAACAGCTTTTTTAATAAAAAATTTATTTTAATTAAAAAACGCAGTTTTTTTAAATAAAAAATAAAATGCAGTTTTTTAATAATAAAATAAAATGGAGTTTTTTTTAATAAAAAATTTATTTTAATTAAAAAACGCAATTTTTAGTAAAAATAAAATAAAACTATTTTTTTAATAAAATAAAAAAACACAATTTTTTTAATAAAAATTTATTTTAATTTAAAACGCAATTTTTAGTAAAAAATAAAATAAAATTGTTTTTTTAATAACAATAAAAAACAAAGTTTTTTTAATAAAAAATTTATTTTTAATTAAAAACGCATTTTTAAATAAAAAAATAAAATGTAGTTTTTTAATAAAAAATAAAATGCATGTTTTATAATAAAAAATTTATTTTAATTAAAAATACAGTTTTTTAAATAAAAAAATAAAATTAAACTGTTTTTATAATAAAAAAAACACATGTGTTTTTAAAATAAATAAATAAAAGCGATTTTTTAATAAAAAATAGTTTATTTATTTTTCTATTTAAAAAATTGTGTTTTTTATTAAAAAATAAATTTTTATTAAAAGATTTATTTTAAAAAAAATGCACTTTTTTTTTTATTAAAAAAATGCGCTTTTTTATTATCTTTTTATTAAAAAAGCTGTGCTTTTTTATTTTTATTAAAAAACTCCATTTTTTTTATTTTTATTTAACATAATTATTTTATTAAAAAAATTGTGTTTTTTTATATTAAAAATAATTATTTTTATTAAAAAGCATGTTTTATTTTTAAAAACCAAACTGCGTTGTTGTGACGGAGAAGGAGAGAGATAGCGTTGTTTGGTTTTTTTTTTTTAAATAAATTTTTTATTATTATTATTAAAAAAAACTACATTTTTTTTTAAATTTTTTATTATAAAAAAACTGCGTTTTTAAAAAAAATTATTAAAAAAATTGCGTTTTATGTACATTTATATTATTACATTTGTAAATTCTCCTCCATTTCCACATCATGAAAGCCACATGGGACAGATCTGTGCCACATCAAAAAAAATTAACACGTCAGCAGCTTACGTGGCAATTTCCGTCCAAAGTCAACATCTTTAACTTGAATATTAAACTTTTGTTAAGTAAACTAAAGTTCGATGAGTGAGTTGACAAAAAAAAAAGTTCAAATGACCCATTTGTAAGTTCTAATTTATAAGACAAATGACTTAGAAAGCATTTAACCTGTTTGGATTCCATATCTAATTTATCTGTCATATATAACATTATTAATTAAGTTAAAATAATTAACTTAACTATTCTGAATAAATTCACATAATAAAATAAAATAATTATTATAATAATTTTATAATCGTATCATATATTATTTAAATAATATATAAACATATTTTCATGAAAATAATTAATAAAAATATTTCTATCATAAAATTAATTATTATAAGAATATAATTTATAATAATCAATAATTCTAAAATAAAATTATTTATAAATATTCATGTAATAAATATATTTTTATTTATCACATAAATACATATACACCTTATCTTGTCATAAATCCTCATCCTTAAAATAATAATAATAAAAAATATACATAAAATTTTCGATTTAATTATATAGAAAATATCGGGTTGTTACATTCACCCTCCCTTATAAAGATTCTGTCCCCGAAATCACCGTTTTAAAACCTATACATACCAGGGTACATAGCATACACAATCATTTCAATTAAATCTTGATCAACTTTGATCGAACTGATCTTTAACTATTCACATAAAGCTTGTCTATCTGATTAAACGGAAATTTGATTTCTAAAAAAACTCAAATTCCTCCTTCAAAATAATTTATAAAATAATTTACTATATATAAGAAAATAATATATAAGAAAATAAAATTTGATCGAATAATACCTGGAGTTACATCCCCGGCTGCTACAGTTTCTTGAACCGTCATGTTGAAGACTCCTGCGGTTGGTTCTGTTGGTTTGTTTGTTGAAGTTGGTCTCGTTATCGCCAATGTCCTGTTACTTTTCCTCGTATTCGCATTCCTTGCTTCCCTTCTACCACTACAAAAAAATGGGCCTTTAGCAACGATTTTTTGGGCAACGACTTTATAAGTCGTTGCTAAAAGTATATGTTTAGCAACGAAATTTGTCCTTCGTTACAAATTGTGTCAGGCATTCACTTTTTACAACAAAATTCATAAGTCGTTGCAAAATTTTGTTGCTAATTCATTAGCGGGAAAAAATTTTGTTAGAAATTCGTTGTTAAATTTTCGGCCACTTGATTTCCCATCATCGTGGGCAACGAAAGTTTTTTTGTTGCTAAAAATGGGGATTTAGCAACGATTTTTCAAGAAACAGCTTTATAAGTCGTTGCTAAAAGTATATGTTTAGCAACGAAACTTGTCCTTCGTTGCAGATTGTGTCAGCCTTTCACTTTTTGCAACGAAATTCATAAGTCGTTGCAAAATTTGAAAACAAAATTCGTTAGAAATTCGTTGCAAAATTTCTAACCACTTGATTTCTCCTCATCGTGGGCAACGATAATTTTTTTGTTGCTATATTTCGTTGCCTAATATGGACCACATTCATTGGCAACAATTTTTATTTTCGTTGCATATCTTATACAACTTTTTGCAACGACTATTCAAATGTTGCCTTAAATTAAGATAATCCCAATAAACATGTTTCTGTAAGACCTTATTCGGTATTCGGAGAATTGTCAAAAAATATTCATATTTAGTATTTAAAAATTATATCCAAATGCAAAATATATTCGAACTTGTGACCTATTGTAAAACCCCGACTTTTATAAAATAAAAGTCTAATTTAATTTATGATTATTATTTTTAAAATTTAAAAATTTTAAATTAATAAATGGTCAAATGAATAATTAAACGGATAAATGAACAAATAAAAGAGGAGATACTAAACTTATAGAATGTGGATACGTGGGCGGCTAAGGCTGATAAGGGAGGATGATTGCTGAGATTAAATTTCCCAATACGCCAAACCTTTCCCTAAATTATGCACCAAATATTTTTTTTCTATCGGTCCATTTATTTTGTGGGGCAATGATGTGGCCATCCATTTTGGCTGAAAAGTCACATGTTCAACACTTTGCTTCTCATTTTTCCAAGGAGGTTGGCCATTCATTTTGGCTAAGTCAAATATACAGCTTTTTTTCTTCTCATTCTCTCATGCTCTCTCCCGTAGCCATGTCCAGAAGAAGAAAAGAGAGAAAGGAAAGAGAAAGAAAGAAAGAAATGAAGAAAGAAGAAAATGAAACTATGAAGCAATGAAGGAAGAATAAGAACTCAAAAGGTAAAACCAAAACTTTTCATCTCTTTAATTTTCCTATGAGTTTGATTTGTTGAAAGTTGGGTTATAGGGGATCATGATGGATCCAAAGTAATAAGGAAGTATATGATGATTTTATGTTTATTCCCTTTCATAATCAAATTTAAGATCAAAAAGTTAGGCATGTGTTTGAGGATGAACAAAAGTTATTTTGAGGACTTAAATAAAACTTATAAAAGTGTTGATAGTTGATTTGTGTGTAATATCTGAGGAGGATGATCTATAGATTAAGAAGTTATGAAAATATTCCAATTTGAACGGACTGAAAATGGTTTAAATCAAAGTAGTGGTGAAAGTTTTCGTAAAACATGTTAAGCGATGAAAAACTTAGTCTTGGGGGACTTTGGAGCCAAATTTTGGATTAATTAATGAATCTGAAAAATTATGAAATCATGAGGGTTTTGTAGACCATGTTAAAAGTTTTCCATAGCCTCGAAAACGGACTAATTCCGATAACGGATGAAGAAGTTATGAAGATTTGAAGTATGTGTGTCAAAAGTTGCAAAATCTAGAAAATTGAAGTTAAGTGTCAAGGGTCGAACGCCTAGGCGCTAGAATTGGCGCTTAGAATCTATTCTTGGGCGCTTAGGCACTTTTCCAAGGCCAAATTTGGGCGCCTAGGCGCTGGTCAAGTGTTAAGCCAAAATCTGTTCGGACATCCTTTAGTAAATTGGGCATACCTTTTTCATACGAACTCCGATTGAGGTAATTCAGGATGATTCGGAAAGATAATGAGTAGACCTAAAATTTTTATTCTTTATGTTTTGAGATTTGAGTTCGGTATCAAGGCCTAAAATGGCTATTTTAGGGACTGTTGTGCATTCAGAGGCAATCGGAGGACGTCGGGCATGCACGTATGCAACGTGTCATGTTTTCGACGATAAAGGATGTTGTTCTAAGTTGTAAAACATGAAAATTATTAAATATAATGATATTATGCGATAAATAAAGACAACTTAAATGAACAATAAATTATTAGTTGGTGTATATGTTATTCGAGATAATTATGATTTGATGTTGATCCTTACTTTTAATAGAATTTGAATTGTTTATAAGTAAGGTATTGATTTGATTCTTACGTAAGAACTCACTCGGTATTTATTTCAATAATTGCCACAGTAGTTATTACACAGTGACTCATATTATTTGATATGATATAATTAAACCAGTTGGCAGTATTGAGAGTCTATGTTAATAATTGTGAATAATGGTTCAAAGATTGAAAAGGGTGTTGATTAAAGATAAGTATGATATACAAACGTTTGTTCAATTATTTTTTTTACAAAAGTAAATTGGTAGGACTTGTCGACACTCTACTTTTTCTAAAGTAGTATGGACCACAACTCTATTATTGAACAAAATTTATTAAAACGTGTACAAGTTGGTTTGATTTTCTCTGTGGGACCATAAATTCCACCACTACCATTATTATATACCTCATTTGGTTATTTTGTCAAAGCGGGTGTGCTAGTTGTTTACTAAATTTTTAGTATAAATAGGTCACTGGTTGAGCAACTAAAAACACACACCATCACTACACTAAAAATATAGAATTCTTTTAATACAATATTGTGAGTATTTCTATTGAGTGTAATGTTACTCCAAGTGTAGATAAGGAATGTAAGCATTGTTTAAGTTGATCAATTTCACAGAAAGCAGAATCAAGTCACATGCTAAGGTAAGGGATATCATTATTGTGATAAGAGAGTATCATTTTTATGGTAAAAGGAATATCATTTTCTTTCTTACTCCATATTATGGTAAGATATTATTATTCGTTTATTCAGTTTGTCATTAAATGGTGAAAAGTTCTGAAAGGATTAGAATATCCTTAATAGTTTGTACTTCATCTATTATTATGTTATCAGTTTGAACTCTGGATAATTAAGTTGAAAATCACTAAGATCTATGTTATCTTATTATTCTGATGATTTATGTTTATTCATTATAAATATCATTGTCATTATTCTCATGCTTATATTGTGTTGAAAGTCATCTATGGCCAATAGTGCATATATGGACTTGGTATGATTATGACCAGGGATTATTCGGTATAATCATGACCGTAATGTTACAAATGATGTGGTAAAAGTCATCTTTGGCCCGTAGTGCATAAATGGACTTGGTATGATTATGACCATGGATTATTCGGTATAATCATGACCGTAATTGAAAACACGAATATCCTTGGCCCGTAGTACATGGATAATTCGTGGTCGTGATACTAATAAGCTGAGTCTCAACATTATTGGTTTTACAGTTGTATATCTTTGGTCTGTAGTGTAAAGATGGACTGTTGGTTATTAATTTTACAGTTTTATGTCTTAGGCTTGTATTGCAAAGATGGACTATTGATTTACCTGATTATAAATATGAATTGTGATTTAATTATAATCTATGGTGGTTCAGGTGAAGACAGGTGATGCGAGTTCTCTTTGTCTTGGGTATAACAAAGAACTGTTGATGAGTATTACAGGAATGAAATATTAACGATGGATTTTCAATCTAGAAGAGATAGTAGACATTATGTTCTACTTGACTCTTCTAATGGATTGTTGATTTCGCTGCTAATATGGTTGGAAACTTTTATCTTCTACCATATGTTCTAAATCTTTGATTTATTATTGTTGAAGGCTATTGATAATGTAATTATCTTAAGTCATGATATTCTTTACTGGGATATTTGTGCTCACCCTTTTACTTCATCACCCCTTTCAGGTATTAAAAGTGTAGCTGGGACTAGCAGAGAGAACGTGGGTATAAAGTGGTGTTATGAATTAGTCGCAGTCCTAATCAAATTATGAAATGGAGTGGCATAATAATTGTACTGAGAACTTAAAATGTGTGTGATATGTTTTATACATCATTTAATATTTAATTTTGGTGAACAACAATAGGGTGAGGCGAATCAGAATTTGGAAGCGTCAAAGGTGCACTCCATTAGAATGAGGAGAACATAAATCTTCAAGCGTGTCCTTGGGACTTGATATATTGTTGTTGTACTTTATACTACCAGATTGTAATAATTTAAATATGAATATTGTCGTATTATATAAGTAATAATATTTGTATTGAAACTCATAGTATATGAGTTTGTCGATTTTATTTGTACGATTGAATAAATGGAGTTGTAAATAGTGTATTTTTTTGGCGACTCAGAATGGGTGATGTATACCTATTTTGGGGGCGTCACACCTATCATTTGAAACTTTGGTCATTTGGCCGTTGGAGCAACACAAGTTATCTGTTAATATCTTGCGAGGATTATTATTTATATCAAAACATGAGATTTCCATATATTCCTTTCTTCTCCTTCACTACATACCATTAATATAATCTCAAGAAGTTATATACTACAATAATAATAATAATAATAATAATAATAATAATAATAATAATAATAATAATAATAATAATAATAATAATAATAATAATAATAATAATAATAATAATAATAATAAAAATAATAATAATAATAATAACAATAACAATAATAATAATGTTCCACCAATGGTGTGTAAGTTTTTTTAACTCCCATTTTCAAATTCTCCTTTTTCTTGACTTGTAATTTTTTTATAATCAAATATTAATTTCTCTTTATATCTTGTATTAGAGGGTGTTTGGAAATGACTTATAAGTTGGTTAAACTAAGTTATAAGTCATTTGTTATTATTAGAGTTTGACAATAACTTAAATTTTAACTTTTTTACTTATAAGTCATTATAATTTTTTTTTCATGCTTATGTGCTATATTTATTTTTATTATTATTACTATTACTATTATTATTATTATTATTATTATTATATTTATTATTATTATTATTATTATTACTATTATTATTAATTTTATTATTGTTATTATTAGAATAATTATTACTAATCTTATAATTATTATTTTTATTATTATAATAATTATAATTATTACTATTATTATAATCTCTATTATTATTATTGTTGTTGTTGTTTTGTAATTATTATTATTTTATTATTATTATTATTATTATTATAATAATTATTATTATTGTTATTATTATTATTGTTATTATTATTACTATAATAATAATAATAATAATAATTATTATTATTATTATAATAATTATAATAATAATTATAATTGTTAGTATTAATTATAATTATTACTATTACTATTACTATTACTATTATTATAACTACTACTATTATTATTATTGTTATTATTAATCATTATTATAATTACTATTATTATTCCTATTACTATTATTATTATTAATTATTATTATTATAATAATTATTACAATAATTATAATAGTACTAATAATAAAAAAGCCAGGCCCGACCCGTTGGTTTTATTAAAAATAAAATAAAATAATTCTCTACTTGAGAATTGAACTCTAGACCTCCCACTCTCCTTAAACAAATGCTCAAACCAACTAAGCTATAAGGTATTTTTATTATAAAGTCAGTTACCCGACACTAAAATACTAAATATACTAATTACATATTTATATCAAATACTAAAAATACTAATTAAAAAATACTAAAAAAATCAAATTAAAAAAATACTAAAATAAAAAAAAATACTAAAATTCAAATTATTTTGTTAATTAATCAAATGAACAAAATTTAAATTACATCATTAAAATACTAAAATCATAACATATTTACATCATTTACATCATAACATAACATATTATCATATTTACATATTTTACATCATAACATATTTACATCTTTTAATCAAAATACTAAAATTCAAATACTAAAATACTAAAATTTTACTCAAATGCTAAAATTTTACCATGGTTGTATCACATATCAAAATACTAAAATTTTACCATAGTTGTATAACATATCAAAATACTAAAAGTCACTTAATTCGACACTAAAATACTAATTACATATTTACATCAAATACTAAAAATACTAATTAAACAAAATTACTAAAATACTAAAAAAATCAAATTCAAAAATACTAAAATTCAAAAATACTAAAATACTATAATTCAAATTATTTTGTTAATTAATCAAAACAACAAAAATTCAAATTACATCATTAAAATACTAAAATCATAACATATTTACATCATTTACATCATAACATAACATATTACCATATTTACATCATTTAGTATAATTGATATAATATGTACATTATGATGTAAATAGGATGTAAATAATAAATATGATATTAATAATTAATTATTATTGTTATTATTATTATTATTATTATTATTATTATTATTATTATTATTATTATTAGTAGTAGTAGTAGTAGTAGTAGTAGTAGTAGTAGTAGTAGTAGTAGTATTATTATTATTATTATTATTATTATTATTATTATTATTATTATTATTATTATTATTGTTATTGTTATTATTATTATTATTATTATTATTATTATTATTATTATTATTATTATTATCATCACGTAAACCATATATGGTTCCTTTCTATTCAAAATTTGGGCTTTGAACCCTCGGCATACATATGACGTTGACCGATGACGTGTCACATGCGTAAGCCTAACGTGGCAATAATGGTAGATCCGACGCCAGTATTTTATATTGTAATTTTTACGTTATATATCCGATGTGGCTTCTTTGAATTATAATTATAATTATAATTATTATAATTATTGTTGTTATTATTATTGTTATTAGTATTATTGTTATTGTTATTGTTATTGTTATTATTGTTATTGTTATTATTGTTGCTATTATTATTACTATTATTATTACTATTATTATTACTATTATCATAATTATTACTATTATTATTATAACTATTACTATTATTATTATAATTATAATAATAATAGTAATAATTATAATAATAATAGTGATAATTATGCATCTACAGTTTTGCATTGTCTAATGAGTTTGCATCATTTAGCCATGGGTTGTTGGAATAGTACTCCTAACAACGGGTTGCCGTGAATAAGTCACATATATATAAATTAATTATATATACATAGGTATTAGTTTGTTACAAATTTTGTACTTTCAAAAATTAGAGGCAATAACAATGGATAATATAATTTTATTATTAAAATGTGTTAGGTTCGAATTAATTTAGAATTAATGAACTATACTTTAAAATTCATTATTTTTTTTCTTATTCTATTTATAATTGTAATTAGTGCATTCATTTTAAAATTAAAATTTAGAATTTCAAAAATGATGAAAAATTATTTGAATTATAATTTAATTAATTAGTGCACTCATTATTTTTTTTCTTATTCTAACTATAATTGTAATTAAAATATTCATTTTAAAATTTAATATTTCAAAAATGATAATAACTTACTTGAATTATAATTTAAAACAGTACCAACATTTTCCCCCCAAATCAAATTTTTGGGGAAAATCAGCTCTCAATCGGCCTTTCTCTCCTCTCTTCCTCATCCGTTCTTAGTCAAATCAGTCCTCTCTCTCCTTTCTCACCCTTTCTATCTCCTTTCTCCGTTGATCGTTCTCATCTGGTCGCCTTCTCAGACGATCGTTCCCTTCCGGTCAAATTGGCCCTCCAGTCGATTCTTCTCATCTGGTCGTGTGTGCGCTGCCGACAAGTGGCCCTCCGGTAGTGAATCGTACGGCTGGAGGTGATTCCCTATTTCTCTCGCTCATTACGCGACTATATTGACTGTACATGGAAGCCAAAGCTATGGATTTGTTGTTTAGGTTAATTGCTAATGTTCAATGATACTTTCATATAATCTGTTCCCCAATCCCTAGTTTATGGGTGGTTATCCATTGCAGTGAATTATACTCAACATTGTGTTTCTTTAGGTTGATTTTCAGGTGTAAGTTGATGACCCTTGGTTTCTCAGTCATAACCAAATTAGATCAGTGCTGCTCCATTTGCACTTCTAGTTGAGTTAAATTTTTAATCACCCAATTCCACTTTCTTACCAACTTTACCCCTCACTATTGTTGGCCTTCACTTGTCTACTTAAACACATTCCATTATTTTGTGTTGGCTATCCATCTTTATTTATTGTTTGTGGGTTTTTTTATATCTTGATTAATGGTCGTGTGTTGTTTGAAACCGATTTTACTCTTGATTATGTGTTTCCTGTTTTTGTGTTTATGAAATATCTTATCAATAACTTATGAAGGTTTGCTTTTCTTTTGAGATTCTGTTGGAATTCTTTTTTGAAATAAAAACCATGCACCTACTTCGTAGTATGAGTATATCCTATCAGTTAGTTAATGTGTGGATGCTGAATATTAGTTGCCATCTTTGGCTATACTGAGAAGGGCCAACTCTGTATCCAAGAGATAAACATATAGTGATTTAGCTCTTGTCTCTACTTTTTAGTTTTTGTTTTTATGAGCAATTTTGCCTGCTGTTGTGGTTACCTTATCTTATAAACTTCTTTGGGTATTCTTTTTGGGCTAGTTGAGGCAAAATAGCAATTTAGTATAATTTTTGATTTAATCCAAGCACTTGGCAATCTAAGGCTGCTAGTTTAAATATATGTTAAATTTACCATAAACAAAAAATTGAAATTTATCTAGAAATAGTAAAAAGGAATGGCAGACTGCAAAAGGCATTGGTTTCATTATTATATGTTTCCACTCTCTTCTCCATACATACTCGAATGTTGTCTGCTTCTTCTTAACTTTAGTTATCCAGTTTGTACATTCACTCTATATAGTTACATTAGATCGTAATTACTACTACACTAGTACAAAGTAGTAAATAGACAACACTTATGTCACAACGTTTTTATAAAAAATGTTGTGGTATTTTTTTCCACAACGTTTAAAACGTTGTGGATATATATGAAAAAACGTTATCTATTTAAAAAGGCATATTTTGATTTTAACTAAATAACTTTTTTTTTAAAAACGTTATCTATTATAAAAACACGGAGCAAAATGTGAGGGAGAAACAAAATATTTAAACGGCTGGGGTGCGAATAGCGAAGTCAATATTGGATCGATCTAGGTTTGAGTAGTACCTAATCCTGGAGATTTTTAGGTTATAGAACAATATTGGATTTGTTGTGGTGATTTTTCTCCATTGTTACATGTGTTGTATCCTTAAAAGTTCTTGCATTCTTGTAATACCAGACAAACTTTGCTAAGGCAATGTGAAAGAGCTCGAAAGAGGTCTGCAAAGAGAAATAGGATTTCAAATGCATAATGGTGATGAGACTTTTTTACCACTTGATATTTCAGTTTAAAATGTATATATTTTCCTATGCAGTATGAGAACTTACTGAAGAGTGAGACTGCCAAGTTCCAAGCTCTCTATGATAAGTTCTGCAAGGAGAAAGCTACACATCTCCAGGTCCTAAAAGGTACTTTGTGGTTAGCTTGGAATTTTAATAAGATACACCATTCAACTAGCAGCAATATACATGTATGTTTAAGTGAGCAAATACTTTTTGTGGGATTATCATGCCACTGAAACAGTTGTGCTATTTTTCATATGCTTTGTTCGAGAAATTTAGCATTCATCAAGACTTAGCTTAGGCACATATGGACTGGTATGCTATTGCAATACTATTATGGACTGAACTTAGGCACAAAGGGGATAGGTTGGGCTGAGGAGTAATAAGGAGGATGAAAATGGCTTTCTAATTCAAACAAACTGCTACGTAACCAGTAATTCTAGACTGTGCACACCACATGCTCGACGAAAGTCCCAAGTGGACTGCCTTAACTAAAAATCAATTATTAAGCCAACATAAGGCTGGGAATTGATTTTGTATTTCAAGTAATGAAAAATTGAAATATATAAGAACACTAATTGGAAGTGAAAAACAAATCCCTTAGATTATTATGTCAAGCCCTTGTGCACAGTGTTTTAAGGCAGCGGTGAAGGTTCAGGATAAGAGTTTGACATGGTCGTTAGTGGATGCCCAGTTGTTGTGATACCATCAAAAGTGTATGTATTATCCTTAGATTAGTAAAGGGTCTTGGTGTAGGTTAGTAAACTCTAAAATAAATCTAGCATATAGGAACATCTAATAGTTGATGTATGAACTGATTGCATGTACTTTCTTCTAATATATATGAAATCCTTTTGTCAAACTCTAGACACCATCCCCGTAGCTCCTGCCTTCTTTACTGCAATATTTTCTTCTTTTCAGCAAAACAAAAATATTTTAATTCAGTCTTTGAATAGCTTTGTTTTTTCTTTGGGACATATATGAACATAATGCAAACTCTGATTTTTGTAAGCACCACTTTTTCTGTCATCGATATACACACACACATGGTAAAGAACCATTTAAAAGTTTACTACTTTACTTTAGCCTGCGTTTATATTTGATGATAAAAATATCTCCATGTATGCATAGCAACTCCAATTAGAATGTCTAAAAATACATGACAAAAATATCTCCATGCATGCATAACATATATATTTTATGAGAATGTCTTGACAGTAACTTATCCATGGGAATTGAGGGAAGTGTTGGTTGATGCAATATGAGCTCAGTGCCACTTGATATTGTGATTTTCTATATTAAATTCCTTTTGTGAAACCTACTACTGAAGTTTGCTGTTTTGCTCTTCACGGTATTCATTCTTTTACAAGCGAAAAATATAAACAGAGCATCTATTTTTTTGTTGAGTTACCTGCAACCATCTATTTTTGGCTTGCAGACTGTATTTACCTAATAACTTTATCGGATGTACATGTTCAGGGGAAGACCTCCTTCAAGTGTGAGTAAAAGTATGGGTGTTCTTGATCTATCTGGCAAAGGCAAATCTGCAAAGCCTGCCAGAAGGCTCTCTATACCTACGAAGGCAACCCCCAGTCCTGCTCCAAAACCAATTTGAAATATCACTCCAATTTCTGAGGTTAGAGGGAAAAGGTCTGCTAACAGTCGGCGGATAAGTGACACCCCTGTTTCTGATATTTCCAGATCATCAAATAGAAAGAAGTTCATTATCATCTCCTCAGCATCATATTGGCTTTCCCAGATTAAGCTTTCTGAATCTGCTACTAAGCATTCGATCTCCCTTGATTTCTTTAAACTTGCCTTGGAAGCTGGATTTGAGGTGCATTAGATCATACCTTCTCCATTTTGATTTAATCAAATCATACCCATGCTTCTTCTTGAACTTATCTCTGTATATTAATTTTATTATTGTATCAGTTTTGCCTTGTACTATAAGATGTATGATATGTCATTTTGAAATATAAACAAAAAGTAACGTGCTAACATGCGGTGTTTTTTTAGCATGATGTTGGGTAGGTATAACTCTTTTCTCCTGTTTTATACATGGGGTGTAGCTTACCAAATTAGAAGATATATGGGTATTGGCTAGAATAGTTGGAATTTTTTTTATACTGTTTTGCTACTTATTAGTTGACCCACCCTTGGTCACAAAGGCAGAAGAGTGAAGGCATTGGGAATCTCATATATGTAATTGCATGCATATCAGCATATGGCTCTTTCTGTTTATTTACTTATTATTTTTTATCAAGTAATATTGTTGTTGGTACTTCACTGAATGTCATTACATTCTTTTGTGGATCATCATTTGTCTTGTCATTTGGAATGAAACTTATGCATCCACACAGTATCTGAGATTCACTTGAATTATCTTGCTTCTTGTTTGTAATTGCCTTACACAGCCTCTTCAGCGAATGAGGGGAGAGCTGAAATCCTATGCACGTAGACATGACCTTGCTGAACTTGCAAAAGAATTATTTGAAAACTACAATGTTGTAGAAAGCTTTGAGCAGATGCAGGTGTCTGAAACCTTTTCCCATGTTCCTGGAGAGGGGACTCAATCATCTGATGATGACGAACATAGTTCGTTGGTTGTGCTACAGACACCGCAAGGAAGGTTCAAGCAGAGATAATATCCCAGAAGTACAAGAACATAGAGTTCTATGACATTGAAAAGTATTAGCTCATAAAAGAAGTGACAGCACAAACATTGATAGAGATTGAAAGAGGGTTTTACAAATTCTCAAATTGTATTCTGCTCATGATCATGTTGTATTGAAGATTACCAAAGTTTTTTTGCATTTCTTTTAGAGCATGTAATCTTGTACAGACTTATGTTGCACAGTTCCAGTAAGGTACATCCTGATTATGTTTTGTTTAGAGCAATAAAAATGGCAAAGTTATGTCTATATATTGTTGCTAATACTAACATAAAAGGCAATATTTTTTATCGTTGCAAATCATATCAATTTTTGTTGCACATATAAAGAAACGGCAACATATAATGTCGTTGTTAATCGACGACTTTCGTTGCTATTGAAAAATAACCAGCAAAAAATATTTTCGTTGTTGATTCAGCATAATGTCGTTGCCAAATAATATAATCAGCAACGAAAATTGTTGCTAAAAAGTTTACATTCCGCAACGAAAGCAAGTTTAGGCAACAATTTTCATTATTTACAGCAACGAAAAATGTCGTTACAAAATGGTGTCAATTGAAACGAAAATACATGGTCGTTGCAAAAAAAAAATAGTTCATTTCGTTGCCAATTAGAAGGCTTTTGCAACGAAATGGGGTTTTTAGCAACGAAATTTTTATTATTCTGCAACAATACATTTTGTTGCTAAAGGATCGATGTCTCTATACGAAAGTCAAATTTCGTTGCAAAATATATTACTTTTGGCAATGAAAAAAATACGTTCGTTGCAGAACAATTAGTAACGCTCATTCTTAAGAACGAAAAGACTTAACGACGAAGAAAGTCGTTGCCAAAACCCTTTAGCAACGAAATTTGGCACTTTTAGCAACGAAAATCGGTTATTGCTGAAGCCCCATTTTTTTGTAGTGTACTTCTTGGACAATCTTTCACCTTATACTCCATTGATTCACAAATAAAACACCCTCTATACATTTTTGGATTGCGACAATTAGGAGAGATATGTCCCTTCTGCCTACACTTATAATAGACAAACTCTCTTTTTAAATTCATTCCCGGCCTAATTATGGTATTATCAAAATTATCTCTTTTCATCGTATAGGTGGCAAAAGCTTTCTGTTGTCCCTCCGTTACCCTAGCTATCACAACCACTTCTACAGGGTTAGTTGATCCTCTAAATCCTGGCGGTTTGTTTGTCTTGAAGTCTTCGAAGTTTGTCGATCGATTACTTGGCTGATTTCCCGCGGCTGGTATTCCGTTCTGCATAGCTTGAGCGTCCATATTCTCAAAATTCTGTATCGGGTCTGGTTGTCCTCCAGCTTTGTTAACTGGTTCTTCTATACTTAACATATAATGCGAAAATGTGACGCCCCCAAAATAGGTATACATCACCTATTATGAGTCGCCAAATACATAGTACAGAATACAAATACAATCTTTAATATACAACAAGAGAGCTGTGAGTTTAAATATAAATACTGTCTTCTAGACAATATCCATTCTCAGAATAAGTCTTCATTACATTTATTGTCACACTATTTAACAGAATAGTGAGGACTACTAGCTAATACTATCATCCGGACCATCACTCTGTTCCTCGACTCGTCCCCACTACGTTCTCATTTTCTCAAGAGAATAAGTGAAAGAAAGGGTGAGCTCAACTAGCCCAAGAAGAAATATTATGACTAAGATAATGCGTAATAAATTATCATTAGCCTTCAACAGATGTTAAACCGATAAAATATAACAAACATCAAGTTTAATCTGAAATAAACAAGCAATCCATTAGAAGAGTCAAGTAGAGAATAAAATCTACTATCTTCTATGATTTAAAAGGTTTTTCATGACTTTTATCATTTGAGACTCAAATTTTAATAAATAATTCACATCATCGAATCACCCGCTTGACTACTACCGATGATATTCTTTAGTATCACGACCACAATTATCCATGCACTACGAGCCAAGAATATTTGTGTATTCATTAATGGTCATGATCATGCCAACAATCGTCCATCAATGCACTACGGGCCAATGAGGACTTTTACCACATCATTTGTAACATTACTACCATGATTACACCGAATAATCCCCGGTCATAATCATACCAAGTCCATCTATGCACACTCAAAGCCACATATGACTTTCAAAAAATATAAACATGAGGATGATGACAATGATATAAGAATTCAATAAAACAAGTTCAAGAATTAATTTATCCAGGAACTAATAATGTCCAAATTGTCAACATGATACTGCTTTGTAGAGTAAAATTCAAGAATGCTCAGAAGAATATTTTCATGAAAAGATACTGGATGGAGCGCAAATATCAAGGATATTCCACTAATTTCATGGAGTATAGAAGTCAAAACTTTAACCAACTGAGTATAATAAAGAATGGAATAACAAAAGAAATCACCATGCATGCGGTACTTCGCATAGACAGGTTATTCCAACAGAATACTAAATAACGGAACCAGGTCAGGTGAAATTCGCACCGACAGGATGTTCCAACAGAATAATAAAGAAAGGAATAACAACAGAAATCACCATGTATGCGACTTCGCAGCAGACAAAGTTATTCCAATGAGAATACTAATAAGGCGGAATCAGTCCGGACGAAACGCGCCTGACGAGGATATTCCAATGAATAATAATAAAGAGCGGAACCGTGTCCCGCCAGAAACGCCTGATGCATGTGATATTCCAATGTAATAATAAAGGCGGAATCAGTCGGCGTAAAAACGCTTGTGACAGGATATTCCAACAGAATAATAAAGACGAAATAATAGAAGAATATCACCAAGTATAGGGTATCCCGCGTATACAGGTTATTCCAATAGAATAATAAAGAATGGAATAACATAAGTTCTCTTCATGAATACAAAAGAATAACACCCCTTACGAGTACAATAAATAATATTTCCTAACTTAAGAAGAAGAATACTTGATATATAAGTAGTGAAGTACCAGAATACTTTCTTCTTTCTCTCTATAGTTTATCTCTCTAGAGTTTCAGTGAATTCGTAAGAAAATAATGAAGGAATGAGCTTCTATTTATAGAAAAATGGCCTGCATAGTAACTAACTCATGAACGGTCCAGATTGATTTAATTTAATCTGACGGTCCATATTTAAAGCAAAATCTTTTAAATAAAATATAATATATTCTATTTATAATCTAATAAAACGAATAACTTTATAAAAGATTTTACTATACAAACACTATGCAAGCACTATACAAACACTATGCATAATAAAATATAATATATTCCAATTATTGTCTAATAAAACAAATAACTTTATAAAAGTATTCATTTTTATATAAAAAAGATTTTACTATGCAAAACACTATCGCAGACACTATGCAACACTATGCATAATAGAATATAATATATTCTATTTATAGAATAACTTTATAAAAGTATTACATTTTTTTATATAAAAGATTTTTACGTATTATTACATTAATAATACCAACAAAACTGAGTGACTTATCACGTAAGCATCAATAATTAATACCGTGTGCTACTATGCAACCAAGCATATTACTATACTTTTAACACCGGGTGTTTCAACAGTTAACGGTAAAACTTCCGCCGTTATTTTCATAAAGTATTTTTGTCGTTTTCTCAATCCGACAATAATTCCGTTGCGGGGTCCACCAATGATTGTGCCTTTGTACGAATATTCCCTGTTAAAATGAATATTCCCCGACCAATCGAATATTATATAACAACTTGCGTACTTTGCAAAATTTATAAATATTACCCACAACTATAACATTATATCAATTTCACTCCATAATATTCAAAAATAATATTTATAGAAAATTCATCTTTATTCAAAAAGTTGGGGTTTTATAATCTCCCCTTCTTATGAAATTTTGCCCTCGAAATTAGGGTACGTACCTGGTATATTGAAGAGGTAAGGATACCTTGATTTCATTTCAGATTCTAACTCCCAAGTTATTTCCTCAACATCGTGGTTTCTCCACAAAACTTTGACTTGAGGTATAACCTTGGAGCATAGAATATGTTCCTTCTTATCCAAGATTTGAACAAGAACCTCTTCATACGTCAAATCTTCCGCTATTTTGTCCGGTTCTAACTCAATAATGTGGTTCGTGTCTTCCACATATTTACGTAACATGGATATGTGAAAAACGTTATGAACACGAGACATACTTGGCGGTAAACCGAGTCTATAGGCCACAGTTCCTACTCGACCGAGGATTAAAAATGGGCCAATGAATCGAGGATTGAGCTTTCCTCTCTTTCCAAATCTCATAACTCCTTTCCACGGAGCAACTCGTAATAACACATGATCTCCTATATCAAATTCCACGTCCTTTCAATGAAGATCAACATAACTCTTTTGTCGATCTTATGAGGTTTTTATACGTTGTCGGATCATTTGAATCTTTTAAAAGTAGTCATACGTATTCAACTCCCGGTCCCAACAACATTGCGTCAGGCCACCCACCTCATCCCAAAGATACCGAGAACGACACTTTCTTCCATACAATGCCTCGAATGGAGCCATGCCAATGCTTGCTTGATAACTGTTGCTGTAGGAAAATTCCACCAACGGTAAGAACTTGTCCCAACTTCCCTTGAAGTTAAGGACACAGAGTCTTAATAGATCTTCAAGAGTTTGAATCGTCCTCTCCATCGCCCGTCCGATTCGAGGATGATATGCCGAAGCTAAATCAGAACCGTGCCCATAGCTTTTTGCAAACTAACCCAAAATCTTGAAGTGAATCTTGGGTCTCGATCAGAAACTATGGATAATGGCATACCATGCAGTCTTACATCGTTTATGTACATACGAGCAAGACGTTCAAGTGTATAAGTTTCTTGTATCAGTAAGAAATGAGCAGACTTGGTCAATCTATCAACAATGACCCAAATTGCATCTATACCTTGAGAAACCTTCGGAAGACCGGTAATGAAATCCATGGTAATGTGCTCCCACTTCCATTCTAGAATTTCAAGTGGTTTCAATGGACGTTTTGGTACTTGATGCTCCGCCTTGACTCGTTGACACGTTAAACACCTTGAGATAAACAGCGCTATCTCTCTCTTCATATTGCCCCACCAAAATGTATGTCGAAGATCATGATACATTTTGGTACTCCCAGGATGGATTGCAAACGGTGTGTTGTGCGCCTCCATCATGATTTTATACTTTAAATCAGGGTCGTTAGAAACACAAAGTTTAGAGTTGACTCGAAGTATTCCTTCTTCATCGATTCTTGCTTCCCAAGATAGCACCTTCTTGCACTTTCTTCCTCATACGCATCGCCTTCGTGTTTTGTAGCTTGGCGGCTTTTAACTTTATCAATTAAAGTCGGTTCTACTCGTATGTTCGCCATCATCATATGGGTCCTGAGTCTTTAACTCTATTTCTATCCTTTGCAAGTCACACAAAATGGGCCTTTGCGTTGTCAATATTGCACTCGTACCGCATATGATCTTCTACTCAACGCGCAAACTACCACGTTCGCTTTTCCAGGATGGTATTGGATGGTATGATCATAATCTTTCAACGATTCAAGCCAACGTCGTTGTCGCATGTTGAGTTCCTTTTGAGTGAAGAAATATTTGAGGCTTTTATGATCCGTAAAGATCTCCACCTTCTCCCCATACAAGTAATGCCTCCAAATTTTAAGTGCGAAGAAAACAGCTGCTAACTCTAGGTCATGAGTAGGATAATTCCTCTCATATTGTTTGAGTTGTCATGAGGCATAGGCTATGACTTTCCCATGTTGCATGAGAACACATCCTAACCCTTTGCCCGAAGCATCACTGTAGATGACAAATCCCTCCGAACCAGATGGTATTCACGTAGCAGTCTTTGAAATGAGTCTCCTCTTGAGTTCTTGAAAACTCTTCTCACATTCCTCGCTCCAACCGAACTTTGTATCTTTCCAAGTCAATTTGAGTTAGTGGAGTAGCGATTCGAGAAAACCTTCTACGAATCTCGATAATAACCAAATTAAGCCGAGAAAGCTACGATTTTGGCCATCGATTTATGTTGCTCCCCACTTTGAATAGCTTCAATCTTTCTTTGGGTCAATAGATATTCCATGACTTGATACCACGTGCCCAAGGAATGCTACTTCCTCAAGCCGAACTCGCATTTCTTCAACTTGGCATAAAACTTGTATTCACGAAGCTTTTGGAGTATCACCTCAAGTGTTGCTTTCATGATCTTCACGGCTTTTGAATAAATAAGGATGTCATCAATAAAAGGCGACCATAAAGTGATCCAAATATTCCTTGAATACTCGGTTCATCATATCTATGAAGGCAGCAGGAGCATTAGTAAATCCAAAGGACATGACTAGGAATTCATAATGCCCGTACCGAGTTCTGAAAGCCGTCTTTGGAATGTCATCGGGTCTAATCTTCAATTGGTGATATCCGGAACGAAGATCAATCTTTGAAAAGAATTTGGCTCCTTGCAACTTGTCAAACAGGTCATCAATACGTGGCAATGGGTACCTATTTTTGATGGTGACATGATTCAACTCCCGATAATCAATACAAGTCGCATACTCCCATCTTTCTTTTTCACGAATAGAACAGGAGCACCCCAAGGAGAAGTACTAGGACGAATGAAACAAATGTCTAACAATTCCTGTAGTTGGGTCTTTAACTCCTGAAGTTCAATAGAGCCATTCGATATGGGGCTTTGGAAATAGGTTTTGTACCGAGTTCAAGGTCGATACAAAATTCAATTTCACGCCCGGGGTAGGCCAGAAGTTCTTGGGAATACGCCAGAAATTCATTAACAATAGAAATATCATTCAAAACTGACGTATTTTTGTTTAGATCCGTGACATGAGCTAAGAAAGCTTGACATCTGTTTTTCAATAAACGAATAGCTTTATGGCTTGAGATGACAATGATTGATTTTAATGGTTTGGTGGCTTGAATTCGCATAACAGATTGGTTAGGAATATGAAAGCTAACAACCTTAAAAAAACAATCAATTTTTGCATGATGAGTAGTTAACCAAACAATCCCTAGAATCACATCAAATGCAAGTATTTTTAAAGAAATAAGATCGACAGGTAACGTGAAGGTGCCAATTTGAACTAAACAAGACATATAAACAGTGGATGTAATGAAGGTTTCTCCCAACAGAGTTTCCACAGATAAGTCAAAGTCTAATTTCTCCGGAGTCAAGTTTAATCGTTGAGCGCAAGTAGGAGAAATAAAAGAATGGGTAGAACCGATATTAAATAAGGTATAGACTTCGCTAGAGTTTATGATAAGCTTACCCGTGATGACCTCGTTCGGGTTCCTTGCTTTCTGGGAGGTCACAACAAATGATCTCCCTTGCACCACCAGCTTTGAATTTTTTCCGACTTTTTGGTGCCTCCATCCCTAAATTGAACTTGTCTTTGGTGAATGACAAAATCGGGCTAGGTGACCTTCTCTCCACAATTATAACACACTTTGGATGGCATCGCAGGTTTGATCGATATGTCCCTCCCCTCCTCATTTGAAACATATGATAGGTGGTCGTTCTCCTTCCTTAACCACGGTTCTTTGAATTTGACGTCTTTCCCTCATTGTTGAATCTCCTTTTCTTGAAATGTCCATTTTTACTGTCTTGGCCATGATTACCACCGAAGTGGTTACCATTTCTGGAATGTTGATTCCCTCCACATTTGTTGTCACCGTTTCGATGA
Organism: Panax quinquefolius; assembly: GCA_020205615.1. Classification (NCBI taxonomy): domain Eukaryota; kingdom Viridiplantae; phylum Streptophyta; class Magnoliopsida; order Apiales; family Araliaceae; genus Panax; species Panax quinquefolius. The sequence goes on from CM035164.1 coordinate 37,285,641, forward strand.
TTGATACCACTGGTATTTTCATGCTGCCGGCTGCTTTCTCTTGGTAGCGTTGACTCGTTACCGCGCTCCAATAACTGAGCCCTATTTACAACATCTGAGTACAAACACAGTTTATGAGAAATAAGATATTGACGTATCTACGGTTTCAAACCTCTTAAAAACATTCGCGTCATTCGCTCCTCATTATCGACCAAATGGGATGCAAACCAGGATAACTCCGCAAATTTAGCCTCGTATTGCAACACGGTCATATTGTTTTGTTCCAATTTGATAAACTCCACTTCTTTCATGTGACGAATACTCTCGGGAAAGTACTTGTCGTTGAATAGCTCTTGGAACTTTTCCCAAGACATCTTGAGTGCGTTAGGCTAGGTACGTTTTACAGATTCCCACCAGTAATCTGCCTCTTCATGCAACATGAAGGTGGCGAAGGGGATCTTTTGCTCCTCGGTGAAAGTATTATGCATACAAGCCAATCATGTATGATGATAAAACATATACTGTGTAATCAATCTTATTTATTTATTAATAAAAGAATTATTTATTAAAGGCATTTATTATCTACATGGTGCTGTTTTAATAATATGTGATAAACCCATAGTTTTAAGCAACGCTTTTAGAATAATGATGATGATCATTCTAATGAGATCTAAATTCTTAGAAAGCTTAAAACTAAAATAGTTCCCAATCATTGGATACTAAATAGGGGATTAGTGAATCCGGATAGATTGGTACATACGTTGCTTTTCATTGGATGAGGATGATTGATCTCATGATCATTTGTGTGGAGACACTAAAGCAAGTATGTAGGTGCTTATTAGAGAATAAGTTCAACGAGCGTGACTCGCTAAGGAATTCCTAATGGAGTTTTACTTACTGTCAATAGGAATTCTCAGAGTGATAGTAAGTACAAATGATCTCAGACTTGAGATCATCATAGTATCTTATATATAATGAATTACACTTTGACTTATTCCTTAAGACTCTTAGAGTATATCAAAGGGTATGCTTGGGTGTAATAAGTTATATATGAAGATAATGAATGATCAATAAAGAATCTACCACTTCTAGTAAAAGGAGAATGTCCTATGTGATTCGATAAATGACAACCCAGAATCCTTGGTTAAGGTGGAATGAAATTAGAAAGTAGTTTCTAATTTGCATTCATTGGGAGTTGTTCATTTAGGAATCGAAATACATATAATTAAATAAAATAAGACTTGACATGTAATTCCATGTCTTATATTTAATTGGGACATAGTATGGTGGAAGGATTGAAATTATGCAGTAACTATTTACTCAAAGGTTCTTTTATGATTAATGTTGAAATCTATATTATCCGGAAAGTCGTTGATCGCTAGGGAGGCTTATCCTATTGTAGAATAAATATTATTTATTTAAATAAATTATTTGTTTAATTTATTTATTTAAATGAGATTAGAATTGTTCTAATTGATTTATTCACAATAGGTTTAATATGGAGAACCTAAAGGGTCACACCATAAAAGGAAGAATAATTATTTAAGAAGTTAATGGCATAATTATAATAATATATTAAGTATATTTAATTTAATCTATGGTGATAGAATAAATTAAATAGCTTAATATTTATTATTTAATATTTTAGAAATATTAAATATAAATTAATAAGAGGAGTCTTATTAATATTATTATAATTATTATTATTTTAATTTCTAAAAGGTTTAGGAATTAATTTAATATTAGTACTCTCATTTATTCCTAATTGGATTAGGAAAGAAAATTAGTTAAAAGAGTTTAACTAATTATCCCTAATAGGATTAGGGAGCCCATTTAATTAAAAGGGTTTAATTAAATAAATAATACCTTATTTTAATTAAAATAGGTTATATAATATCTTTATAAGAGAGTCTTATATTAGATATGAGAATACGTAATTCCAAGAGTTGAGAGAGTACACCTTTTCTTATTAGGATAAGAAAACTAGGGTTTGAGCCAAATCCTTCTTCTTGAAAAAATTCCTCTTCCTGGTGGATCACCTATATAGGGCCACACACTTGGGTGGCTTACATTGATCAAAGGAAGGAATCTACCAGGAGATTGAGGAGATCATGAGAAGTAGGAGGTGAACTCTGCACTGAGGAAGCTCGTTTCTACAAGGGTATGATTTCATAATTTCTTATTCTTCGCTTTAATTAATAATATGCATAAAGGATGATCCGTAATTGGTTTGTGAAAAATTTTAAATCGATTTTATCTCGCTCGCCACGCGTTTTGTAATTTGATTGCTACTTTGATTTTCACGAAAACCTAACAGTGGTATCAGAGCCAAACTTTATGCGAATTATTAATTATTTAGATTCTAAATATGTATGGGTATGTATTTTGAATAATTTATTGGGCATAATTTGTTGTATAAAATTATTATTATAAAAAAAAAAAAAAAGGGTAGAAAAAGACAAAGACCTCAAAGAAACCCAGGACCGCTTTATCAAGGTAAAAAAACAACGTTATTGAAGTGGCGAAGCAGCTTGTACTAGATTTTGAAGGCTATCCATATGGCACCTGCTACGGTTTTATAAGAAAAAAAAAAAAGAGGAACAAAACCGTGACCTGTTGAAGAACATAAGCAATCCGGCCACAATTTTTTTTCTTTTTTCTCTTCCATGATTGGTGGTCCACGTGGCAGCAGTGTATGTCCAAAATTTTTTTGTTTGTCCAGGAGCTTGGTTCGGCTATTTGTTTAAAAAAATAAAGAGTTGGACTTTTTATATATATATATATATATAATTGTTATATATATATATTAATTTTAATAATTTTATAATTAAAATAAAAGAGTTTATTTTAATTTTGAAATTGGATTTCATGCAACATAAAATTGCCCATTAAATTATACTCATATATATATGGAATGATTTAATTTATTGATACATATGATGATATGTATGATAATAAATGGGATTGATTATGGACAATTGACCAATATGATTGGATTTATTTTAGTTGGATGTTTGAATGAATGAGTTTTATTAAATGGGTCTGCGTGACTGCGTCTTTTCTCGGTTTTCTTCTTGATGTAAATTTATCTCTCTCCTATGTACTTCCCTCGATTGCACGATCAAGGTTTCTATTTAAATTAAATAGTTTAATGTAATAGGATTAGTTAGAATTTTTTTTGAAGAACGGAGATCAAGGAGCGTTTGAAGACCCGCGTTTGTAATGGAGCAGGGTTTAAATGTAATAGTTATATTTAAATGTTTATTCTTGCACCCTAGGGTTTGACCTTTTGGTTCACTTGGTGGCTCTAGTGAACCAAACTAGAATAAATGTCCATAATCAATCCGGGTAGAATATAGTATTCTATATGTGCATGCTAGTATTATATATATTATATATTATGCAAACATGCTTCAGATGTTTAATAATATGACGCGTATTTTATATATATATTTGCATCTTGCTTAAACAAGATGAGACAAATAATAACAAATCCCTCAAAATTTTTATTATTAAGTCTTAAGCGTTCAAAGATATTTAGAATATCGAACGTCCGCTTTCTAGCATGATAAAATTAATAGAGTATTAAATATTTAATATGAGTTTTTGTGTGTGTCACCACAAGGCAAGTATTAAGTATTTAAGATGTTAATTTATCACATTTGATGCTTATAAAGAAAATTGAACAATATTGTTTTGTTGTGGCTTTAGGTTGGACTTAACTTAGATAATTTTGATTTCGGATGTGTCACCACTTGATCAAAATAATCCAAGAGGCAAAACATAAGGAGTTACATGTTGATGTAATTGACAAGGAGTTGTCTACCTATTTATTTTTATATATAGTTTGTCAGGTCACCACAAGGCTATATATATTTGAAATGGGATCCTTATTCTCACTAGCAAAAACTTTAATTAGATTTTGCCGAACTATATAAATGAGGGTAATATAGTTTGAAGAAAATAGTGGGAGATACCAATATAAAATAAGACCTAATTTATTTTGGTAATTAATAAATGAATGTTTGCTAAAATATTGTCCTTTTACATGCGTAATTTTGAAAATGTCACATTCACTAATTTCATCGCGAAGCATACTTGATGCTAACAAACCGAATTTTAACCGAACTACAATTTGGTTGAGGAATCGAGAATTGTTCTCACATTTGAAAAAGATTTCTTATGTCCTAAATTCGCCTGCATACTGCAAAAGTTGCAGAGACGACCTCTCGAGGAAGAGATTGCTACTTTTAAATAAAGTTGGCAAGATGATGCATCGTGGCTCAATGCATCATGCTCGCATCCATGAGTAACGAGCTTCTTGTCACAAGATGAAAACATGGATGCTCCTACTATGCTACTACACCTTGGAGAGTTGTATGGTGAGCAAAGTAGGATCGCTAGATATGAAATATCTAAGGAGCTCTTCCGATCTCGGATGACCGAGGGCTTCGCCGTTGAGACTCATGTCCTAAAGATGATCAATCTGATTGAACGTCTTGGACGACTTGGGTTAAATCATGGATGGGGAGTTGAGTCAAGATTTAGTCTTGCAGATCACTCCCGGATACCTTCTCACAATTTGTTGTGAATTTTCACATGAATAAGTTGGATGTCGACTTTTCGAATTACTTAACATGTTGAAAAGCTGCTGAAGGTCACTTCCATCCAAGAAGAACCATGTCTTATCGGTGGATGATTCTTCCAAGAAAAGGAAGAGGCCCAAGGTATCTTCGAAAGGAAGAAATCCAAGAAGGCTAAGGGAAAGGCGAAAGTGAAGGATCAAAGAAACCCGATCCAACTAGCAAAGGAATTTGCTTCCATTGCAATAAGTCGGGTCCTTTGGAAGAGGAACTGCAAGGATTATCTTGCGGAGAACAAAAGCGAAGAAGCTTGAGAAGCTTCAATCCTAATCAAGGTTTGTTTATGATTGAAATTAATTTTTTCCGAAAGTCAATCTTCTACTTGGGTATTGGATCTGGGATGTGGTTCTCACATATGTAATAATATGCAAGACCGGTGAAGTAGAAAGTCGAAAGAAGAACGAGGTCGTCCCTACGAGTGGGAAATGGAGCAAAGTTCTTTGCATTAGTTGTAGGGACTTATTGTTTAAGACGCTTACGCAAGTTCATTAATTTAAATAATTGTTATTTTGTTCCAAATATCATTAGAAACATTATTTCTATCTCTCGTATTGGATATGGATGGTTTTAATATTATAATAAAGAACAACGGTTGTTCTATTTATAATGATAATGTTTTATATGGTGTTGGTAATTCATGAAATGGACTTTATATACTTGACTTGCATGAAAATATATTTCAAATTGAACAAACTAATAAAAGGAAAAGAGATGATGTTAATTATACCTTCATGTGGCAATTGAGACTTGGTCATATTAATGAAACAAGATTATCCAAGTAGCATAAAGATGGGCTCTAGAGCTATCTCGATTATGAATCATATCCAACTTGTGAATCTTGTCTCATGGGTAATATGACTAAATCTCCTTTTAGTGGAAAAGGAGAAAGAGTTACTGAGTTGTTAGCGTTGGTACACACGGATGTATGTGGACCTATGACAACTAACCGCACGAGGAGGGTATTCTTATTTTATTACATTCATTGACGACCACTCAAGATTTGGATATGTGTATTTAATGAAATACAAATCGAATCATTTGAAAAGTTCAAAGAGTTCGAAGTGAAGTTGAGAAGCAAGCGGTAAGAGTATTAAGATTCTTCGATCCGATCGAGGAGGAGAATACTTAAGTGGTGAGTTTCTCAATTGTCTCAAAGAAAATGGTATAATCTCACAATGGACTCCACCGGGGGGACGCCATGAGATGAATGGTGTATCTCGAAAGGAGAAATCGAACATTGTTGGACATGGTTCGATCTATGATGAGTTTTACCGACCTTCCAGTTTTCTTACGGGGATATGCCCTAGAATCTCCATTTGCATACCTACTTAACAAGGTGCCTACAAAATCCGTCCCCAAGACCCCATATATGAGTTATGGGCGGGAGAAAACCAAATCTTAAGCATGTTAAGACTTGGGGTTGTCCAAACTTATGTCAAAAAGTTTAAAAACGATAAGTCTGCAGACTAGATCGACAAATGTAGATTTGTGGGATACCCTAAAGAAACATCGGGGTATTATTTCTATCATCCAACCGATCAAAAGGTGTTTGTTGCGAAACATGTCGCTTCTTGGAAAAGGAGTTTATCCTTGAAGGGTCGATTGGGAGTAAGATATATCTTGAAGAGGTTCAAGAACCACAAAATACTACTGAGATCAAAGTGAGGTACCTAACCAAGTAGAGATTCATTCAGCACCACACCCTATTCAGTAAACGGAAGAGTACCAAAGATACCAGACGGTATGGACTTGTCATAGAAGATGACAATGAGGTACGATCATAGATGATGATGATCCATTGAATTACTGAGCAAAGCTATGAGTAATAAAGACTCGGAGAAATGGCAAGAAGCCATGAAATCCGAGATGGACTCCATGTATGAGAACCAAGTATGGACTTTGGTCTCACCACACCAAGGCATTAAGCTATTGGGTGTAAATGGGTCTTTAAAAGAAAGACCGAGCAGACGGCAAGGTAGTAGACCTATAAGGCCCCGATGGTTGCAAAAGGTTTCAAACAAAGACAAGGAGTTGACTATGACAAAACCTTCTCACCAAAGAGTAATGCTCAAGTCCATTCGGATTTTGCTTGCGATTGCGACTTACCATGACTACGTAAATCTGGCGGATGGACGTGAAAAACGGCCTTCCTCAATGGGAAACTTGAGGAGGATGTGTATATGACACAAACAGAGGGATTTGTTTCAAAGGTTGGAACAAATCAAGTCTCAGAACTGCAACGATCCATTTATGGATTAAAGCAAGCTTTCGTAGGTGGAACATCCGTTTTGATGAGACGATCAAAAAGTTTGATTTTATCAAAATGAGGATGAACCATGTGTGTACAAGAAGGTTAGTGGGAGCACTGTTTTATTCCTTGTATTATATGTTGATGATATATTACCGATAGGGAATGATATTCTATCTTGCAAACAATTAAAATCAAGTTATCTAAACACTTCTCCATGAAGGACTTGGGAGAAGCATCCTATATTTTAGGGATAAAGATCTATAGAGATAGATCTAATAGGATGCTTGGCTTATCCCAAGGAACGACATTGACATGATGCTAAAAGGTTTAGCATGGAAGATTCCAAAAGAGGTCTCATGCCGATGAGCCATGGAATACATCTCTCCAAGAAACAAGCCCCAAAAAACACTGAGAGAGAAACCGTATGAGTAAGATTCCTTATGCTTCAAAGACAATAGGATCTATCATGTACGCAGATGATATGTACTAGACCGGATGTCGCTCATGCACTTAGTGTAACGAGCGAGATATCGGTCGAATCCAGGAGAAGAACATCTTTGGAAGGGAAAAAATATCCTAAAGTACTTAAGAAGAACTAAGGATGTGTTTCTTGTCTACGGTGGGTCCGAATTAAAACCAGAGGGCTTCACAGACTCAAGTTTTCAAAGCAGACCAAGATGATGAAAGAACCGTTCGGGTATGTGTTTACCTTAAACGGAGGCGAGTGAGTTGGAAAAGTTCCAAGCGAAAAGCGATCGATTGATTCGGATGTGAGGCGAGTACATAGTCGCAAGTGAAGTCGCAAAGGAAGTCGTTTGGATGAAGAAGTTCATTACCGAACTTGGTGTGGTTCCTAGCATTAAAGGACCAAAGGTGCCTTTATTCGTGACAACACCTGAGAGCTGTTACCTGCTAAGGAACCTGTGTCTCATCGAAATCCAAACACGTGTTCATGGCGATTTCATTTGATCGAGAGATCATCGAAAGAGGAGACGCCACCCGGAGCGTGTGGACTCTCAAGACAATATTGCAGATCCATTTACTAAAGCGTTAACACAACAAACAGTTTGATCGTCACTTAGAGAAGATGGGTATGAGATACCACGCGATTGGCTTTAGTGCAAGTGGGAGATTGAAAGTATTATGCATAAAGCCAATCATGTATGATGATAAAGCATATCTTGTGTAATCAATCTTATTTATTTATTAATAAAAGAATTATTTATTAAAGGCATTTATTATCTACATGGTCTTTGTTTTAATAATATGTGATAAACCCATAGTTTTAAGCAACGCTTTTAGAATAATGATGATGATCATTCTAATGAGATCTAAATTCTTAGAAAGCTTAAAACTAAAATAGTTCCCAATCATTGGATTACTAAATAGGGATTAGTGAATCCGGATAGATTAATACATACGTTCTTGCTTTCATTGGATGAGGATGATTGATCTCATGATCATTTGTGTGGAGACACTAAAGCAAGTATGTAGGTGCTTATTAGAGAATAAGTTCACCGAACATTGACTCGCTAAGGAATTCCTAATGGAGTTTTACTTACCGTCAATAGAATTTCGTAGTGATAGTAAGTACAAATGATCTTAGACTTGAGATCATCATAGTATCTTTATATATAATGAATTACACTTTGACTTATTCCTTAAGACTCTTAGAGTATATCAAAGGGTATGCTTGGGTGTAATAAGTTATATATGAAGATAATGAATGATCAATAAAGAATCTACCACTTCAGTAAAAGGAGAAATGTCTATGTGATTCGATAAATGACAACCCAGAATCCTTGGTTAAGGTGGAATGAAATTAGAAAGTAGTTTCTAATTTGCATTCATTGGGAGTTGTTCATTTAGGAATCGAAATACATATAATTAAATAAAATAAGACTTGAGCGGTAATTCCATGTCTTATATTTAATTGGGACATAGTATGGTGGAAGGATTGAATTGTGCAGAACTATTTACTCCAAAGGTTCTTTTATGATTAATGTTGAAATCTATATTATACGGAAAGTCGTTGATCGCTGGGGAGGCTTATCCCTATTGTAGAATAAATATTATTTATTTAAATAAATTATTTGTTTAATTTATTTATTTAAATGAGATTAGAATTGTTCTAATTGATTTATTCACAAACCGTTTTAATATGGAGAACCTAAAGGGTCACACCATAAAAGGAAGAATAATTATTTAAGAAGTTAATGGCATAATTATAATAATATATTAAGTATATTTAATTTAATCTATGGTGATAGAATAAATTAAATAGCTTAATATTTATTATTTAATATTTTAGAAATATTAAATATAAATTAATAAGAGGAGTCTTATTAATATTATTATAATTATTATTATTTTAATTTCTAAAAGGTTTAGGAATTAATTTAATATTAGTACTCTCATTTATTCCTAATTGGATTAGGAAAGAAAATTAGTTAAAAGAGTTTAACTAATTATCCCTAATAGGATTAGGGAGCCCATTTAATTAAAAGGGTTTAATTAAATAAATAATACCTTATTTTAATTAAAATAGGGTTATATAATATCTTTATAAGAGAGAGTCTTATATTAGATATGAGAATACGTAATTCCAAGAGTTGGAGAGTACACCCTTTTCTTATTCAGGATAAGAAAAACTAGGGTTTGAGCCAATCCCTTCTTCTTGAAAAATTCCTCTTCCTTGGTGGATCACCTATAGAGGCCACACACTTGGGTGGCTTACATTGATCAAAGGAAGGAATCTACCCAGGAGATTCAAGGAGATCATGAGAAGTAGGAGGTGAACTCGTGCACTGAGGAAGCTCGTTTCTACAAGGGTATGATTTCATAATTTCTTATTCTTCGCTTTAATTAATAATATGCATAAAGGATGATCCGGGTAATTGGTTTGTGAAAAATTTTAAAATCTGATTTTATCTCGCTTCCGCTACGTTTTGCAATTTGATTGCTACTTTGATTTTCACGAAAACCTAACACTCGGAGCATCCCAAGACATCAAATATCTTGGTGATCTGCTTTATCCATGCTTCCTCCTTAAGTGGTTTTGGCTCTCCAATAAACTCCGGTGGTCCAAGCTCCTTGAACTGTTTAGCAGTGACCGTCCGAGAGTTTCCAGTGTTTCCACCTACATTTTGGATAGGATCCACTCTCGCCTGATGTTGCATGAATTGCATAAAGCCTTTGAACAATCCATCATTCATCATTTGGTCAGTGTTGTTGTTTGCATGAGGATTGTCGCCTTCCTGATGCACATTCTCCTGATTATTGATATGTGGACACTCAACGGTCTCTTGTGCTCCATTGCTATTTTCAACATTCTCGGATGTCATTTTCAGATACTGCCACAAAACAAAGGTTAATTAACATATAACATATTATCCCTATACTTTGACCGACCAATTAAATACCAAATAAACTTAGGTAGGTCATACTAGCGAAGGAATTCCCCGTCTCTCCCCTCCTAGTTCTAGTCTCACATCTTAGCGAGGATCATATCCTAAGCATTGATACTAATCTGTGACGCCCCCAAAATAGGTATACATCACCTATTACGAGTCGCCAAATACATGGTATGAGAATACAAATACAATCTTTTTAATATACAACAAGAGAGTTTGTGAGTTTTAATATAAATCATCCTTCTAGACAATATCCACTCTCAGAATAAGTCCTCATTACATTAATTGTCACACTATTTAATAGAATAGTGAGGACTACTAGCTAATACTATCATCCAGACCATCACTTCGTTCCCTGACTCGTCCCAGCTACGTTCTCATTTCCTGAAGAGAACAGTGAAAGAAAGGGTGAGCTCAACTAGCCCAGTAAGAAATATTATGACTAAGATAATGCAAAATAAATTATCATTAGCCTTCAACAGTGTTAAACTGATAAAATATAATAAACATCAAGTTTAAGCGCAAGCAGTGAACAAGCAATCCATTAGAAGAGTCAAGTAGAGAATAAAATCTACTATCTTCTATGATTTAAAAGGTTTTTATGACTTTTATCATTTGAGACTCAAATTTTAATAAATAATTCACATCATCGAATCACCCCCCGCACTACTGCCCAAGGATATTCTTTAGTATCACGACCACAATTATCCATGCACTACGGGCCAAGAATATTTGTGTATTCATTAATGGTCATTTGTGTATTCATTAATGGTCATGATCATGCCAACAACTGTCCATCAATGCACTACGGGCCAATGAGGACTTTTACCACATCATTTGTAACATTACGGTCATGATTACACCGAATAATCCCTGGTCATAATCATACCAAGTCCATCTATGCACTACTGAGCCACGAGATGACTTTCAAAAAATATAAACATGAGGATGATGACAATGATATAAGAATTCAATAAAACAAGTTCAAGAATTAATTTATCCAGGAACTAATAATGTCCAAATTGTCAACATGATACTGCTTTGTAGAGTAAAATTCAAGAATGCTCAAAAGAATATTTCCATGAAAAGATACTGGATGAAGTGTAAATATCAAGGATATTTCACTAATTTCATGGAGTATAGAAGTCAAAACTTTAACCAACTGAGTATAATAAAGAATGCAATAACAAAAGAAATCACCATGCATGCGGTACTTCGCATAGACAAGTTATTCCAACAGACTACTAAATAACGGAACGAAGTCGTTAAGCGAAATTAAATATAAGGCATGATGTTCCAATGAATAATAAAGAATGAAATAACAATGTAAATCACCATGTATGTGGTACTTCGCATGAATGAGTTATTCCAATGAATACTAATAAGAGACGGAATCGGTCCCGTAAAATGCGCAGATGAGGATATTCAACAGAATAATAATAATAAAGATGGAACCAGTCCCACAGTAAAATGAATGTACAGGATATTCCAACAAATTAATAAAGACGGAATAATAGAAGAATGTCACCAAGTATAGGGTAGCCCTCGTATATAGGCTATTCCAACAGAATAATAAAGAATGGAATAACATAAGTTCTCTTCATGAATACAAAAGAATAACACCCCTTACGAGTACACCAAATAATATTCCCTACCTTAAGAAGAAGAATCTTTGGATATATAAGTAGTGAAGTAGCAGAATACTTTCTTCTTTCTCTCTATAGTTTATCTCTCTAGAGTTTCAGTGAATTTGTAAGAAAATAATGAAGGAATGAGCTTCTATTTATAGAAAAATGGACTGCATAGTAACTAACTCATGAACGGTCCAGATTGATTTACTTTAATCTGACGGTCCATATTTAAAGCAAAATCTTTTAAATAAAATATAATATATTCTATTTATAATCTAATAAAATGAATAACTTTATAAAAGATTTACTATGCAAACACTATGCATAATAAAATATAATATATTCTAATTATTGTCTAATAAAGCAGATAACTTTATAAAAGTATTCTATTTTATATAAAAGATTTTTACTATGCAAAACACTATGGACTATTTATGCAACACTATGCATAATAGAATATAATATATTCTATTTATAGAATAACTTTATAAAAGTATTATGTTTTATATAAAAATATTTTCTATATTATTACATTAATAATACCAACAAAAGCGAGTGACTTATCACGTAAGCATCAATAATTAATACCGTATTGCTCTACTATGCAACCACAGCGTATTCATCGTACTTTTTAACAAGGGTGTTTCAACAGCTTAACGGTAAAACTTTCGCCGTTATTTTCATAAAGTATTTTTGTCATTTTCTCAATCGACAATAATTCCGTTATGAGGTCCACCAATGATTGTCTTGGTTATGCATTTAATATTCCCTGTTAAAACGAATATTCCCACCAATCGAATATTATATAACAACTTGCGTGATTTTGCAAAAATTTAAAATATTACCCACAACTATAACATTATATCAATTTCACTCCATAATATTCAAAAATAATATTTATAGAAAATTCATCTTTATTCAAAAAGTTGGGGTTTTACAGAAAATTTCTATTCAAATAATCATGTACTCAAAATATTACCTTTTAAAAACTTGGTTTACTGTATTAACCAGTGTTCAAATAAATATCTAATATCTTTATATCAACTTATTTTGTTAATCCCACATAGATTCATATTCATAACACTTGACATACCATAACACATACTGCTTTAATCATCCGCTATCCCTTTGTGACTCAAAAGTCAAGAATCGTTGTCACAACTTATACAAAATTTAAAAAAATATTACCTTATACCAACATACCTATCATATACATAACATATAATCATACATATTCAAGTAATACTAGTACTACTTATTTCTTATGCCTCCACTAAGGATCAATTGCTTAGTAATCTGTTTATTCCCATTATCCTCAATAATCCATTCATACCTAACTATACCTAGTTCGTCCAACATACCACACATTATGAGTTTAAGAACTCACCACAAACATATGAGTTTAAGAACTCGACATTGACCACATATTCTTTAACTATATTCTACCTATCAGTTATACTATCATTTCTAGGTCCAGAACTACATTTTCCAAAAATAACCACCTCATTGAGGTAACTTTCAATGTGAACCTCTATTTCAGCTATTGGCTTTGATATTGGTTCGGTTATGGAGGTTGACTCCTTCTTTACTGTTAGGTTTGTAATATTCTTGGACGCAATCAAATTGCACAAAATAAGCGGAAGCGTGGAAAATTAGAGTTTAAAATTTTACAAACCATATACCCGAATCATCCTTTATGCACAATTATTAATTAAACAAAAAGATATGAAGAACAAGAATCATACCCTTGAAGATTTGAGCTTCCTCAAGTACAAGTTCACCTCCAATCCTTTTCTCGTTCAACTTTAATCCACCGGGTTTGGTTCCTTCCCTTGATCAACGTTAGCCACCCAAGTGTTTGGCCTCTAGAGGTGATCCACCAAGAAAGAATAAAGATTCAAGAAAATGAGTGTTTGGCAAAACCCTAGTTTTTCTATCTCTTATAGAAAAGGAGCGTACTCTCCAACAATTGGAATCACGTCTATTGTGAAAAAGTCAACAACAACTCTTCATCCATAATAAGACTCCTCTTATTTATAGATGTGGGCAACCCTCCTTAACAATTAAGGAATTTGGTTTTATTTTAATTAATTAATTTCTTTTAATTAATTATGCTCCCAACCTTATTAGAAATAATTAATTAAAATCTTTTAATTAATTAGCCTCCTAATCTTATTAGGAATATATGAGAGTACTTTTATTAATTAATTCTCAAACTCCTTTAGGAATTAAATAATAATAATAATAATACTAATAATAATAATAAGACTCCTCTTATTAATTTATATTTAATATTTTTAAAATATTAAATAATAAATATTAAGCTATTTAATTTATTCTATCACCATAGATTAAATTAAATATACTTAACTTATTATTACGATTATGTCATTAACTTCTTAAATAATTATTCTTCCTTTTATGGTGTGACCCTTTAGGTTCTCCATATTAAATCGGTTGTGAATAAATCAATTAGAACAATTCTAATCTTATTTAACTAAATAAATTAAAATATTAATTTATTTAAATAAATAATATTTATTCTACAATAGGGATAAGCCTCCCTAGCGATCAATGACTTTCCATATAATATAGATTTCAACATTAATCATAAAAGAACCTTTGAGTAAATAGTTACCGTACAATTCAATCCTTCTACCATACAATGTCCCAATTAAATATAAGACATGGAATTACTGTCAAGTCTTATTTTATTTAATTATATGTATTTCGACTCTTAAATGCACAACTACAAATAATGCAAATTAGAAACTCTTTTCTAATTTTATTACACTATCGCCAAGGACTCTTTGGGTTGTCATTTATCGAATCACATAGGACATTCTCTTCTTTTACTAAAAGTGGTAGATTCTTTATTGATCATACATTATCTCCATATACAACTTATTATACCCAAGCATACCCTTTGATATACCCTAAGGGTCTTAAGGAATAAGTCAAAGTATAACTCATCATACACAAGATACTATGATGATCTCAAGTCCAAGGATCACTAGACTACTATCACTACAGAATTCCTATTGATGACACAAGTAAAACTCCATTAGGTATTCCTTAGCGAGCCACGTTCAAATGAACTTATTCTCTAATAAGCACCTACATACTTGCTTTAGTGTCTCCGCACAAATGATCATGAGATCAATCATCCTCATCCAATGAGCAAGCAACGTATGTACCAATCTATCCGAATTCACTAATCCCCAATTTAGTAATCCAACGATTGGGAACTATTTTAGTTTTAAGCTTTCTAAGAATTTAGATCTCATTAGAATGATCATCATCATTATTCTAAAAGCATTGCTTAAAACTATAAGTTTATCACATATTATAAAACAACATCATGTAGATAATTAAAAGCCTTTAATAAATTAATCTTTTTATTAATAAATGAATAAGATTGTTACAAAGTATATGCTTTATCATCAAACATGATTGGCTTGTGTGCATACTACTTTCATTTACAACCTGAGGGTATCCTAATCCTTATCCTTTTCTACCTGACATCTACATATAAATTATCTTGACTAGCATATAATATACACACAACAATTAATAGTTTTATACAAGTTACCTTTTATTTTGTTTAACGATGAATTTATTCAATTCATCTCCTTATAAACTCTATATGAGTTATTTGTATTTTCTACGTTTCTCTCTGTCCTAAGGTTATAGCCTAAGGTCTAACCCACCCTAAGGTTTCAAAACCTAAGCTCTACGATACCATCTTTGTGGCGCCCCAAAAAAGGGTACTTGAAACCCGAACTCGGTGCTTCACGATACCATTTCTATGAGCGAAATAATAATAATAATAATAATAATAATAATAATATAAAAATCAAACTTAATTTACATTTATCAGAGTCTAATCCCAAGTACGCAACCTTTACTATAATTCCTTACATGATAGATAATACATATCATTGTCTTAATACAGTTTAACTATTACAAAAGATAACATTAAACATATTCTGTTTGCTTTTCTTTTCCCTTGTTCTTGGTCGAACCTCCTAGCTGTTCTCACTTAGCTGAAAATATTTAAATTAAGCAAGGATGATCATTTAAGTGCCCAGCAAGTAATAACAATTATAAATATAATTAGCTGAAATAAATAAATGTTTTCTTTGTACATCACTTCTACAACGAATTTATAGTTGTGAAGTAAACTAAACCGATAATAATAACATAACAATTCTATCTCAAATTTTTTGAAATTACGTATTGACTATATATATAGGGTAGTCGACATACTATGAACATTGTTTTCTATTTTCAAAAAGGTTAGACAGAACTTCATCTGCAAACCGTCATAACTTACGGGCACGAGGTTGTACATCCCATGGACCCTGTATTGATCAATACTACATTGCAAGAACGATATTATCGTTCACTCTGTCCGCATTGGGCACATAAAAGTTTTCCCTTGATCAGGATGTTCATACTTAGGCTAGAATCCGAACCAAAACCATTTGATTGGATACAAAAAGGTTTTTATCATATTCAACAATATTTCTAAATCTGTATCTAGCTGGTCAAATAGCTTAGACGGCTTATATATATATATATCAACATGTGTTTAACTACAATGATTATCCAAGTGGGGACACTTGTATAACCATATTTCAAAATTAAAAAACATAATATATATATATATGAGTTATATAATATAATATCATGTTGATAAACAATGATCGGATATTATATATACGACAATAGGGTTAATAATCTAGTACAATAATAATATAAATCTAAAACTTTCTTACTCATGTCCATTGCATAAAGGAAATGCAAAGGTAGGATACTTGCCTAGTCTGCTGCTTACAATACGCAACATTATTTTATCTTTTATATAGCAACCTATCAGTAATAAGATCATTTTACTGATTAGAATAACATATCGTAACACATAATATTGCTTATAGTAGTCAGCACATAACATAATCACATTGTCAAATATATTCAACAGTCATTGAATCACAAACAAACATTAATACAGTCAAAATATCTAAGTCCAGATCAATTTTTCAAAACATTACGATTATGCAAAGCGACTTTATCGGGTAATTATCGAGTCTAAAACTCTATCCTGAAGTTCAATATCTGTAAGTATCAGTCATATTATTTTTAAATGACTTATAAATTTTTTTAAACATTTATTATAATTTATCATAATTTTCAAACACCGAAATCATTATTAAATAATTTAAATATTAAATAATTCAATGATCATTAATATTTAATTAATATTAAACTATTAATGAAACCATTGCCAAAATATTAAAGTTAATTATAATAACTCAAAATACTTTTAAAGTATTAATATTACACTTAAATAATTTTTAAAAGAATTAAAATCATTTTTAAATAATTATCATTAATATTAAAGTATTAATGTATTATTTATCAAAATATTAAAAGTCATTAATTATAACTTAAAATATTTTTAATTCATTTATATCCTTTTAAATGATTTTTAAAGTAATAAAACCAATTTAAAACTATTTATTTAGTATAATTATTAAATAAATTTAATATCATTAATATTAAATTAATAATCATTAATATTAAATTAATAATCATTAATATTAAATTATTAATGAAATTATCCTTTAAATATTAAAAGTTATATTTTATAACTTAAAATATCTTTAAACACTTTATTTTCATTTTAAATGATTTTTATAATAGTAAAATCATTTTTTAAACTAATTTATTTAATATGATTATTAAATAGTTCTAATATCATTAATAGTAATTAATTAATGGAATTTACCTTTAAATATTAAAAGTTATATTTTATAACATAAAATATTTTTAAACTATTTATTTTCATTTAAAATGATTTTTCTAATATTAAAATCATTTTAAAACTAATTTATTTAACATAATTATTAAATAAATCTAATATCATTAATATTAAACTATTAATATTTTTCAGGACAAAATATCAAAAGTTATATTTTATAACTTAAAATATTTTTATAATCTTTAAATCATTTTTCTATAATTTTGAAATCATTAATTCTATTTTTCCATAATTTATTTAATACATTAATTAAATAACTTAATTATCATTAATATTAATTTATTAATGAAATTTATCACAAAATATTAAAAATTACATCTATAACTCAAAAATATTTTAAAACACTTTATTCTTATTTAAAATGATTTCTATAACATTAAAATCATTTTCTCTAATTTATTTAATACACTAATTAAATAAATTAAATATCATTATTATTCCAATAATTATAAATATTAATGAAAAATGTCTCAAATAATTAAAAGTTTTTTTTCATAATTTAAAATAATTTTTAAAACCATTTTTATAATTTTTAGAATTTATTTTCTATTTTTAATCATTTTTCAGAAATTCAGAAAAATAAAATAAAAGAAACCGTCGCTATTGGCCTTTAGCGATACTAAGCGTTGTTGTTCTTGAGCTCAAGAACACTGACAGCTTCGTGTTCGAGGTCCCTAGTTTGACCACTTGTTAAACTCGATTCTTGCATTTCCTGTCCCATCTAAAACTTACATATTGTAGTGTTAATGTAACTATACAAGTTTCAATAATTAGTTTGATCATACAACAACTTAACAAGACGATCTATGCCATATGTCAGACGGTTTCTGGGTTTTCCCAGAAACCCAGCAGTTCGTATAGGTACTTTCTAAGTCATTTTAAGCTAAGTTCTGTTCATGATTTTGAGGGATTGGTGGTTCAAACTAGTAGTATACATGACAAGGAACAACAACATATCAAGATCACATTTCAACAACATCTAAATTATCAGGTACAGGTCGGTCAAAGGCTGTCAGAAATAAGGTTCTTCATGTTTCTGGGAATTCTCAGATATGTAGATCAAGATCAGATGGTCAAGTTTGACCGTCCACTATATTCGATAAATTGATGATTTAAGGTATTTAAAAGACAGAATCTATAGTCCATCTAGCAAGCTATAAGTTGGATACAACACATCATAAAACAAATAAAACAACTAACAGATCAAGGAGCATAAATATGTTGTCAGACACTGAAATCAATTTCTGGGTTACCCAGATTCATACTCGGTCATGGTCGGTCAACCGACTTTGACCGATTATAACATGAAATATAAACATTAAACAACTGTAAATCCACTTCCAGGTCAAAGACAACATGACAAGCTATAGATCTAAAACATAAAACATCAAAAATCATGAACAAGGAAAGATCTAGAGCCATTGACATTCGTTGTCAGACAAAAATGTTAAACTTTCCCAGAATTTTAAAAACTTCAAATCCGAGCACTTTGATGTTATGGATATGGGATCTAACAACCCAGATCACTAAATAATATCTTATTACACAACATTAAACAACAAACAACAAAATCTAAAATCAGATCATAAGGTTTTTAAATTCTAGGGTTTATACCTTTAAGCTTTGATTTCTTGAATCTGAGCTTTAGATGTGTTATGGTTGTTGGTGGGGCTTGAATTCTGACTGATCTAGCACTAAAATTTCGTGGGTTTGAGGAGAGAGAGAGTTGGTTGAGAGCTTGGTGTACAAATGGGCTAAAAATGAACATTCTCTCTCTTTCAATCTATATATATATATATATATATATATATGATAATACAATGTATATGGCTGAGTTGCTGCTGATTTGCTGAGATTTTGATCACATGGGTTAGTATAGGGTTGGCCAACAACTCTCACTAGGTCAAGATTTAACATTCTAGCTTTAATAATGCAAGGGGCAAAATAGTCTTTGGCTTACAAAATTTAATGGCATAAAAGTAAACTTGGCAAACCCATAGGGTTTAACCCTAAGGTTCTCAAAAATTTAATTTTTCTAGGCTTTGTATTTAGGGTTTGAAAAATGAAAATAATAAAATTTTAGTTTCTTAAAATACAAAATTAAGGTTTTTTAATCATGTTTAATTTTCTAATTACATAGAACATAGCATGTAGGTTTAAGATTCACAAATTATAATTAAGATTACTAATTTAGTAATTAGGGCTCACAATTAGTAATTAGGGTTTTAAATTTTTTTAGCATTTAATATTCCTAATTTTTACAATTAGGGTTATCAATTTGCAATTAGGGTTTCTTAAATAGCAATTAGGGTTTCCTATTTAACCTTAAATTATACAATACACGACATAATTCAACTGACACAATTACCAGACAATTCTTAAATTTCCCAATTGAATTAAAAATAGGGTTAAACAAATTAATATTAGGGTTTTGACATTATACACATAATTTGACCAACATTATCAGTCCACACATATACAGTACATATTTACGGCACTGAAATAAAATAATATTATAATAAATGTTATATAACATATTTACTTAGACAGATTTTAAAGTCTCATTTGACTTCAAACTAGGGTTTTAAAATACCACACCATCATTGACCAATTATTAACAATGCATACATAAAGTACATATTTATAGTACTGAAAAATCAAAGTATAATTAATATTATATTCTTATTCTCATTCCTTGATCAAAATCCAAAATTAAGGTTTGGATTCCATATCTGATTTATCTCATATATATAACATTATTTATTAAGTTAAAATAATTAACTTAACTATTCGAATAAATTCACATAAGAAAATAAAATAATCATTATAATAATTCTATAATCGTATCATATATTATTTAAATAATGTATAAACATATTTTCATGGAAAATAATTAATAAAAACATTTCTATTATAAAATTAATTATTATAAGAATATAATTTATAATAATCAATAATTCTAAAATAAAATTATTTGTAAATATTCATGTAATAAATATATTTTTATTTATCACATAAATACATATAAACCTTATCTTGTACAAATCCTCATCCTTAAAATAATAATAATAAAAATTATACATAAAATTTTTGATTTAATTATGTAGAAAATATCGGGTTGTTACAGTCAAAAGCTATCTGAAGTCTTTTTGGCAACCAACTGTAAGATATTTCATATTTTTAAACTTTTTCTCACTTCTGTACATCTATATCTACTAAAATTGAGAGTTGCGTTGTGTGAGTATGCCCGGATCGTCGATCTGTGGCTTTTATTATATATATATATATATATATATATATATATATATATAATCCATCCATGACAACTGGTTGTTGGGAGCAACCCAAAAAGTCAAGGCACAACAGCTTGTAGCGGCTGGACAAAAAGTCAAGGCACAACAACTTGTTGTGCATGGGACAATTAAAATGGGATTTTAATTGTCCCAGGCACAATGACTTGTAGCGGCTGTAGAAACCTTCTTTTTGGCACTTGTCTTCTTTTACCACTTTGATTATTAATACTATTATATTAATATTTTATAATATTAGTATTTATAATATTTATATTTATAATATTAATATTAATATTAATAATAATATTTTGTAATATTATTATTACTATTATATTAAATATTAATATTACAAAATATTGTATTAATATTATAAAATATTGTATTAATAATATTACAAAATATTATTATTTATATTTAGTAATACTTATAATATTATTACAAAATATTAATAATTATAATATTAAGTATTAATAATATTACAAAATATTATAATAATATTACAAAATATTATAATATTATTACAAAATATTAATACTTATAATATAATATTATTACAAAATATTAATACTATTACAAAATATTAATATTAATACTTATTATATTATAAGTATTAATATATTATAAATATAAATAATAATATTTTGAAATATTATTAATACTTAATTATTAATACTATACTAATATTTTGTAATATTTATAATATTAATAATAATATTTTATAATATTATTAATACAATATTTTATAATATTAATATTAATACAATATTTTGTAATATTAGTATTTAATATAATAGTATTAATAATATTACAAAATATTATTATTATAAATATAAATATTATAAATACTAATATTAGAAAAATATAATAGTATTAATAATCAAAGTGGTAAAAGAAGACAAGTGTCAAAAAGAAGGTTATTCCAGCCGCTACAAGCTCTTGTGTCTGGGACAATTAAAATGGGACGTCCCATTTTAATTGTCCCAGGCACAAAAAGTCATTGTGCCTTTAACTTTTGTCAAGCCGCCTAAGCTTTTTGTACTGGGACAATTAAAATGGGACGTCCCATTTTAATTATCCGAGACACAACAAGCTGTTGTGCCTTGACTTTTGGGTTGCTCCCAACAACCGGATTTCTATGGATGAAATATATATAAATATATATATATATATATATATATATATTTATATTTCAAGTCCGCACTGAGTTCACTTGCATGGCGGTTGATAGTTCATATATATATATATATATATATATATATATATATATATATAATCATTATTCAACCTGTGGGCTAGATTTGTCTAACTCTGGCTATTTCTCACTTTAACCGATTCATGGTGACTAAACTGGAACCGTTGAAGCTGGAATAGTTTAGATTTACTTAAATCTAGTTCTTTTTCTAGCTTTTATCAGCCTACAGGCTAGATTTGCCTAAATCTGGCTATTTCTCACTTTAACCGATTTATAGTGACTAAACTGGAACCGTTGAATTTGGAATGCTTAGATTTACTTAAATCTGGCCCATTTTCTAGCTTTTATACATATTGCTTTGTCATGTGAGCCTAGGAATCATGTGATCACAGATTCAGCTCCTGAATCTAGATTCGGTTTTCGTGATGGACATTTTCAGCTACAACCAGCTTGTAAAATATTCAAGGTGTCTGAATTTCCTTAGATGGCTCTCATGCCCACAAGGAGTTCGGCACTCCTATGTATCTTATTTTCTCGAATATGCTTCACATCTCAAAAATAAAAGAAACCATGCCGAACACATAATAAAATGGAAGTATCAAAGGCCTCAATTACTATTGAGCATAAGGGTTTGAAAAACCTATTTTATAAAGCATCACTGCTATATCTTGTTAAAATTGAACTTTTATACAAAAGTTAAAACCCTTTTTATATAGGTGCAAATGAGGCATAACACTACTTCCAAAAAACTGCACATAGACCTAACTCTCTCTCTCTCTCACACACACACGTACACAAATAAAAGTTTTTAATGAAAAGTGGCGGTAACCGTGTTATCACGGAAGTCGGGGGGTGCCTAACACCTTCCCTCCGCTTAATCAAGCCCCCGGACCCTAACGAATTTCAGTTTTGTAGACCAGTTAAACAGTGTCACATCACTAGGTCTTTGTGTAAACCTTTTCTCGGTTGAGTTGGTGCAACCATTTAAAAATAACCAACTGACGACTCTTACAATCAAATCGTCAGCATATACATGTCGGACCTTTTCAAACTTGATTTTTCAAACAAATCTCACCTAACATGAGAACACCAAAAGACAAGAACAGAAAGGAACAAATAAAAATCGGATGTCGACAGGTGGCGACTCTGCTGGGGACTCCAGTAAGAGGGCTTAAGCCACTATTCAAGCTTTTTAAAACAAAACTTTTATCTGCTTACTTGTGAATACTGCATTTACATTTAAATGAATGTGTACTAATGCTTTATTTACTGCACTTAGTGCTTCACATCGTATCTGCCTGTGATATTTGTGCTTCACACATGTCATCATTTCCATACGGTGAGACGCGATGTATGTGAATGTATGTTGTGTGGTCCCTCCACCAGGAGGCTATCCCGTCGGTGTTTGATTACTGGACTCGTCGGGAGACTAATTTCATGAGGCTCAAGAAAGACACCACCCAGGTTCGCTCCAGTTGAAAGATCGGATTAACTTTTCATCAAGTAAATTGCGATGATCTGGGGACCTTCATGCCAAAAATCCACGAGAGTGGCCTAAGATAGGTTAGCCTTTGATAAACCAAACGCGGAGGGAAGTCTCTTCATACCTTCCCATTTCAATTACCTGTAATTTCAATTACTTGTAATTTCATTTCCATGTCAATCTTAATCTAATGGAAAATATAAAGGAGTATGTGAACATGCATTCCTTTTCATATCAAAATCTGTCATGCTATCCTGTCATCAAAACAACTGACATTCATTTTGTAGGATAATACTTCTAAAAAAATGGACACATTACATAGCATGTAACATTTTCACGTTTCCCAGACTAAACTACATAAGTCTTTTTGTAGGGAAACGATTGGTCCTGTTACCCGTTCAAAGTTTAAAAAGGCATTAAGCCTACAACCAGACATGACTACATCTGGCTAGCCTAATTCTACTCATGTCTCTCGCGAGGAGTTCGAAGGATTAAGCAATCAAATTACAGAGTTGGCTGTTATGTTCAAAGAACTACACAAATCAACTCAGGGTCCACAGACACCCATCCACACAGAACCCTATGCACATGGAGGAATCTCGGGTTCAGATAAAGATGTTTCAGCACCTGAGTCTAAGACTGATAAGACCAACAAAATCCCTGAAATCACCCATCTTAAAGAAGATCAAGACACTGGTGATATTCGGAAGAAGGTTCTACAAATGGAAGAGACCATTCAGTTCATCAAAGGGATTGGAACACACAAAAGTGTTTCATATTCAGACCTTTGAATCTTCTGTGATGCCCCCAAAAAATGTATACATAACCCATTCTGAGTCGCTAGATACATGGTACAGAATTCAAATACAAACTTCATTTATACAACTTTCGTGCAAAATACAACAACACATATACTGTGAGTTTCAATACAAATATTGTTGTATATAAAATACGACAATATTAATACTCAAATTATTACCATGCCATATAAAGTACAACAACAAATATTTCAAGTCTCCAAAGGAACACGAGAAGATTTTTGTCCTCCTCATCTAATGGAGTGTATTTTGACGCTTCAAAAGTTGGGGGCCACCAATGATTATGCCGTCGTACAGATATTCCCCGACAAAAAGAATATTCCCCGACCAAACGAATATTTTATGACAACTTGCTTACTTTGTAAAATTTTCACATATCACCCTTAACTTTACCCTTTTATTAATTTAACCATTTACTAAATAGAATAATAATTATAAGAAAATTGAAAACTTTCTTTTCGTAAAATTCAGGGTCTTACAATCTCCTTTCCTTATGAAATTTCACCCTCGAAATTTACGTACCTGGTAGTTCGAAGAGATAAGAATACCTTGCTTTCTTTTCAGATTGTACCTTCTCGGTTATTTCCTCTGTATCATGATTTTCCCATTGCTCATCTCTTGTATTTCAGATATCATTCTAGAATACATCTTCAAAACAAAGGTTAATTGACATATCACAATTTGTCAACTTAAGTAAGAAAATTCAGCTTATGTAGGACACACACTAGCGAAGGATATTACTCGTCTCTCCCCTCCTAGTTCTAATCCCGAATCTCTACCATATATCATATCCCTAAGCTCTAATGCCATTTGTGACGCCCCCAAAATAGGTATACACAACCCATTTTGAGTCGCCAGATACACGGTACAAAATTCAAATACAAACTTCATTTATACAACGGTCGTGCAAAATACGATAACACATATACTGTGAGTTTTAATACAAATATTATTGCGTATATAATACAACAACATTCATACTCAAATTATTACAATGCCATATATAGTACAACAGTAAATATTTCAAGTCTCCAAAGGAACACGAGAAGATTTCCGTCCTCCTCATATAATGGAGTGTATTTTGACGCTTCCAAAGTTGGGTTCTCATCACCCTATTGTTGTTCACCAAAATCAATTATTAAGTGACGTATAATATATGACACACCCATCTTAGGTCTTCAATACAATTATATATTGCATGTCATGCAGTTTTATAATGTATTGAGAAAGTTTCACAATCTCGGACCATCATACTATTCCCCTGTTATCCCCGCTCGACCCAGCTACACTCTTAATACCTGAAAGGAATTATGAAGAAAAATGGTGAGCACAAATAACCCAGTAAAAAATATTATGACTAAGATAATTAATTTATTAATAGTCTTCATCAGTACTAAATCAGATATTTAGAACATATGGTAGATAATAAAAGTTTTCAACCATAATTGTAGTGGAATCAACAATCCATTAGAAGAGTCAAGTAGAACATAATGTCTACTATCTCCTCCAAATTAAAATTCCATCGTTAATATTTCATTCCTGTAATATTCATCAACAGTTCTTTGTTGTACCCAAGACAAAGAGAACTCTTATCACCTGAACCACTAAAGATTATAGTTAAATTCATAAGTCATATTTATAACCATGTAAATCAACGGTTTCTCCTTGCCAAAAAGGCTTAATAGAACGTTTACTCAATATCTTTACCCCAAAGGCTAAATATATTCAAATGTAATAACAATGATCATACCAATTAGTTGTCTATCTTTGCACTACGGGCCAAAGATATTCAACTATAAAACCAATGGTCATGATCATACCAATCAATTGTCTGTCAGTGCACTACGGCCAAAGACATTCAACTGTAAAACCAATGGTCATGATCCTGCCAAACTCATTATCAAATTATCCATGCACTACGGGCCAAAGATATTCGTTAGTATCACCAGTGGTCATGATAATGTCATACACTTGTCTATCTTTGCACTACGGGCCAAAACTAACAATTAACAGTTCATCTTTGCACTACGACCAAAGATATTAATCAACATTTCTTCTTTGCACTACGGGCCAAAGATGATTTTTACCACATCATTTGTCTGTAACATTAGTCCATCTTTGCACTACGGGCCAATGTGGACTTTTACTACATCATTTGTAACATTACAGGTCATGATTATACCGATACATAATTTATGGTCATAATTATACCAATCAACAGTTCATCTATGCACTACTGGCCAAAGATTGAAAGTAGTATGCACACAAGCCAATCATGTTTGATGATAAAGCATATACTTTGTAACAATCTTATTCATTTATTAATAAAAAGTATTAATTTATTAAAGGCTTTTAAATTATCTACATGATGCTGTTTTATAATATGTGATAAACCCATAGTTTTAAGCAATGCTTTTAGAATAACGATGATGATCATTCTAATGAGATTTAAATTCTTAGAAAGCTTAAAACTAAAATAGTTCCCAATCATTGGATTACTAAATTGGGGATTAGTGAATCCGGATAGATTGGTACATACGCTGCTTGCTTTCATTGGATGAGGATGATTGATCTCATGATCATTTTGTGGAGACACTAAAGCAAGTATGTAGGTGCTTATTAGAGAATAGGTTCCTTTGAGCGTGGCTCGCTAAGGAATACCTAATGGAGTTTTACTTGCGTCGATAGGAATTCTGTAGTGATAGTAGTACAAGTGATCCTTGGACTTGAGATCATCATAGTATCTTGTGTATGATGAGTTATACTTTGACTTATTCCTTAAGACCCTTAGGGTATATCAAAGGGTATGCTTGGGTATAATAAGTTGTACATGGAGATAATGTATGATAAATAAAGAATCTACCACTTCTAATAAAAGAAGAGAAATGTCCTATGTGATTCGATAAATGACAACCCAAGAGTCCTTGGGGTTAAGGCGGAATGAAATTAGAAAGGAGTTTCTAATTTGCATTATTTGAGTTGTGCATTTAAGGATCGAAATACATGTAATTAAATAAAATAAGACTTGATAGTAATTCGATGTCTTATATTTAATTGGGACATTGTATGGTGGAAGGATTGAATTTATGCAGTAACTATTTACTCAAAGGTTCTTTTATGATTAATGTTGAAATCTATATTATCGGAAAATCGTTGATCGCTAGGAGGCTTATCCTATTGTAGAATAAATATTATTTATTTAAAAATTAATTGTTTAATTTATTTATTTAAATAAGATTAGAATTGTTCTAATTGATATATTCACAACCTAGGTTTAATACGGAGAACCTAAAGGGTCACACCATAAAAGGAAGAATAATTATTTAAGAAGTTAATGGCATAATCGTAATAATATGTTATGTATATTTAATTTAATCTATGGTGATAGAATAAATTAAATAGCTTAATATTTATTATTTAATATTTTAGAAATATTAAATATAAATTAATAAGAGGAGTCTTATTAATATTATTACAATTATTATTATTTTAATTTCTAAAGAGTTTAGAAATTAATTTAATATAAGTACTCTCATTTATTCCTAATAGGATTAGGAGGAAAAATTAGTTAAAGGAGTTTAATTAATTATCCCTAATAAGATTAGGGAGCCCATTTAATTAAAAGAGTTTAATTAAATAATACCTTATTTTATTAAATAAGGTTACCTGATATCTTTATAAGATGAGTCTTATATCAGATATTAAAATATACGTAATAATTCCAATAGTTGGGAGAGTACGCCTTTTTCTATAGAGATAGAAAAACTAGGGTTTAGTCAACCACCCATTTTCTTGAATCTTCTTCTTCCTTGGTAGATCACCTCTAGAGGCCAAACACTTGGGTGGCTAACGTTGATCAAAGGAAGGAACCAAACCCGGTGAATTCAAGTTGAACGCGAAAGGATTTGGAGGTGAACTTGTACCTGAGGAAGCTCGATCTTCAAGGGTATGATTTTATTCTTTATCTTTTCGTTTAATTAATAATTGTGCATAAAGGATGATCCGGGTATATGGTTTGTAAAATTTTTTCAACTCTGATTTTTACACGTTTCCGCACTTTTTATGCAATTTGATTGCGTTCTTGAATATTACAAACCAAACAAAGATGACTTTTATTATAATATAAGCATGAGGATGACGACAATGATATAAGAATTCAATTAAGTGAGATCAAGAATAAATTTTAAAGATTTATAATTCAATTTATCCAGAGTTTAAGAATGTCCAAATTGTCAACATGATAACTGCTTTGTGGAGTAAAATTCAAGAATAATATTCATGTATCAAAAATAATTTGGACAAAAAAGAAATCAATTTTTTGTCGTTAATAGTACCCCGGGTGAATAGTACCTTGTGAATAGTACCCCGTGAATAGTGTTGTACGTAAGAATAGTACTATACGTATGAATAATGCCGTATGTATGAATAGTGACATATGTATGAATAGTACTCTGGCATGACAAGATTAAAATTTAACAAGAATGTTCAAAAAAATATTTCAGTGGAACGATACTAGATGAAACGCAAATATTAAGAATATTTTACTAATTTCAAGGAGTATAGAAGCAATACTTATCAACATAAGTGTAGAATTAGGAATATGAAATGAAATAATATTACTTATATACTACAGAGTAAGGAAGAAAATATTATTTCTTACGAATATTGAAAAAAAATAATATCCCTTACAATTGTTGAACGAAAATAATATTCCTTACGAATATTGAACGAAAATAATATTCCTTACGAATATTGAACGAAAATAAAATTCCTTACGAATACGAAAAATAATATCGTAAGCGAATATGAAATAAATTATACCCCTTACCTCAAAAGAAGAGTAATTATGACTGGTATAGTGAATATATTCTTGAATAAAAACTTGCACTATTTGCTACACTCAAAGTTTTCTTAACTCAAAAGAAATACGCTCAATATTATAGAAGAAGAATTTTCTAATTCTGGTGTGATTTTCTTTTCTAAATTGATCAGCATATTTATAGGAGAATGGCATTATACTATTTATGAAAATAATCACGTACTGCACAGTAATTTTCAAACCAAATCACAGGCGAGAATTCTGATTTTTTTTACTATGCAGCACTATATAGTACTATGCAAGCACTATGCAGTACTATGCAAATAATAAAATATAATATATTCTATTTTATATAAAAAACAAAACTTATAATATATATATATATATATATATATATATATATATATATATAAAACAAAACTGAGATAACTTTCTACCGACAATTTTGAAAAATGGGTAAGTAGGGGTCCATATAATAAGCCAAATTTACAATAAATACTTCATAAAACCCCCCTCTATTTATCTCAATTCACTTGAACTTGTACCTGAGGAAGCTCGATCTTCAAGGGTATGATTTTATTCTTTATCTTTTCGTTTAATTAATAATTGTGCATAAAGGATGATCCGGGTATATGGTTTGTAAAATTTTTTAAATTCTGATTTTTACACGTTTCCGAACTTTTTATGCAATTTGATTGCGTTCTTGAATATTACAAATCCAACAGTGGCATCAGAGCCAAACCTTTATGCGAATTATTAATTGTTTTAATTTGATATTATATTGATATGTGTTTAGAACAATTTAATTGGGCATAATTTAATTGTATAAAATTTAAATTAAAAAAAAAATCATTCACAAAGCCTGTTTTTAAAACCATGGATCATTTTTTTTAATTTTGAAAATAGTTAAAGGTGATCTTCGGTTTTTATTATATTTTATTGTTAACAAGATATATATCTATGTAATAGAAAACAGGTGATTTGATTAATTTTTTTTTTTCAAAATCGTGGCCAGCTGCTTGTTAAAGGTTACAAGATTTGATAAGTGCATGTATGGATTTTTGAAATTTATGTGCACGGAATTCAAGGATGTTAACAGGATTCACATATATATATTTTTTTGGTTTCCCGCGGATATATAATATATATTATTAACGTAATATAATATTATATATATATATATATTATATTCTTAATTATTTTAATTTTAAAATAAAAGGTTTATTTTAATTTTAAAATAAAAGGTTTATTTTAATTTTAAAATAAAAGGTTTATTTTAATTTTAAAATTGAATTTCATGCTAACTAATTAGAGTTGGAATTGGATTCCATGATAACTAATTAGAGTTGAAATTGGATTCCATGTTTCCTAAAATAAAGGAGTTTATTTGTGAATAGGAAAGTGAATCCATGTTTCCTTAAATAAAGGAGTTTATTTAGATATGAAATAAGATTTCATATTATTCAAAATAAAGGAGTTTATTTGTGAATAGGAAAAAGAATTCGTGTTTCCTTTAATAAAAGTTTTTTTTTTAACATGGAATTGGATTCCATAATTAATTAAAATAAAGGAGTTCATTTTGATTAAAAATTTTGATTAAAATAAAATAGTTTATTTTATTCAAAATTAGATAAATTAAAATAAAATAGTTTTATTTTGATTTAAATTTGGATTAAAATAAAGGTGTTTATTTTGATTCAAAATTAGATTTTATACTAACTAAATTTTGCCCATTAAATGATATCAATATATATATTAAATGTTTATTACTCATAAGATGAATGTTATTTATTGATACATATGGAGATGTGTATGATAATAAATGGGATTGATTATGGAATCATTGACCAATGTGATTGGATTTTATTTTAGTTGGATGCATGAATGTATGGGTTTTATTAAATGGGGTCTGCGTACCTCGTCTTCTCTAATTTTTACGAATGTAAATTCTATCTCCTCCTATGTACTTCTCCTCGATGGCGATCAAGGTTTCTATTTATTTTAAATAGTTTTGTAATAGGAATAGTTAGAATTAATTTTGAAGAATTAGAGATCAAGGAGCAAGGAACGCTTGAAGACCCGTTTGTAATGGAGCCCGGGTTTAAATGTAATAGTTATATTTAAATATTATTTCTTGCACCCCTAGGGTTTGACCTTTTGGTTCACTTGGTGGCTCTAGTGAACCAAACTAGAATAAAAGTCCATAATCAATCCGGGTAGAATATAGTATTCTATATGTGCATGCTTATACTTTATATATATTATATATTATGCAAACATGCTTTGCATGTTCATTAATATGACGCGCATTATTTTATATATATATATAAATGCAGCTAAACAAGATGAGACAAATTAATAACAAATCCCTCAATTTTTTTTATATTAAGTCCTAAGCGTTCAAAGATATTTGGAATATCGAACATCGCCTTTTAGCATGATAAAATTAATAGAGTATTAAATATTTAATATGAGTTTGTTGTGTCACCACAAGGCAAGTATTAAGTATTTAAGATGTTAATTTATCACATTTGATGCTTATAAAGAAAATTGAACAATATTGTTTTGTTGTGTCACCACAAGGATGATATTTTTCTTTTTTGAATATATGGAGTGCTAGGTTGGACTTAACTTGGATAATTTTGATTCGGATGTGCCACCACTTGATCAAAATAATCTAAGAGGCAAAATACAAGGAGTTGCATAGTTGATGTAATTGACAAAAGTTGTCTACCTATTTATTTATATATAGTTTGTTGTGTCACCACAAGGCTATATACATTTGAAATGGGATCCTTATTCTCACTAGCAAATCTTTAATTAGATTTTCTAGAACTATATAAGTGAGGGTAATATAGTTTGAAGAAAATAGTGGAAGATACCAATTTAAAACAAGACCTAATTTATTTTGGTAATTAATAAAAGAATGTATGTTAAAATGTTGTTAATTACAAATTCATTAATGTAATTTTATAATGTCTAAAATTACTATCCTTGCGAAGCATATTAGATGCTAAATTAACGGGCCATCAATTAAAGCGGATTGGTTAAGGAATTTGAGAATAGTTCTCATAGTTGAAAAGCTATCTTATGTCCATAATACGCTTATCCTCCGCAATGGTTGCGCATAATGCCTCCGAGGAAGACATTGCTACTTTTAGAAAGTGGCAAGATGATGCACGATTGGCTCGATGCATCATGCTCGCATTTATGAGTAATGAGCTTGGCCACAAGATGAAACTATGGATACTCCTACTATATTCCTGCACATTAAGTAGTTGATGGTGAGAAAATTAGGACTGATAGATATCAGATATCTAAGGAGCTCTTCCGATCTAGAATGACCAATGACACTATAGTACAGACAAAAAAGGTTCTTAACATAATCAATTTGATTGATCAATTAGGACAACTGGTTTTATCATGGATGGAGAGTTGAGCCAAGATTTGATCTTGCACTCACTCCCGGACTCCTTTCACAATTGTTGTGAATTTTTCATATAAATAAGCTAGATATCAGCCTCGCTGATTTGCTTAACATATTGAAAAAATGTTGAGAGTCACTTTCAACCAAGAAAGATCAAGTCTTCTTGGTAGGGGCCAAAGGATCTTACGAAAAGAAGAACGATTCAAAGAAGGTAAATAGAAAGGCATAAACAAAGGATAATAAGAACAAAACTGATACGGATAGCAAAGGAGTTTGCTTCCACTGCAATAAGCCTGAACACTGGAAAGAAACTGCGAGAAGCGTCTTGCAGAGGCTAACCAAAGAAGCTTAGTGAAGTTTCGGTTATAAATACATTTTTGTTCATGATTGAAATAAATTTTTTAAGTCAAGGTTCTACTTAGGTATTGGATACCGACTTTGGTTATCATAAATATAGATTTATGAAGGGACCAAGCAGAAGTAGAAAGCTAAACAAATATAAGTAATCCTATGTGTGGAAAATGAAGCAAAGGTTGCTGCATTAGCTATAGAAACTTATAGTTTAGCACTGCCTACGGGTAAATCTATTAAGTCGATAAGTTGTTATTGTATTCCAATTCTTGTTAGAAACATTATTTCCATTTTATTGTTGGACAATAAAATTTTTGGTATTATAATTAAGAACAATTGTTGTTCTATTTATAATAATAATTTTAGATATAGAACCTGAAAGATTACTTAATGGATTTTGTATACTTGACTTATGTAAAAATTATTTTGCAAATTGAACAAACTAGTATTAAAAAAAGGAGATGATCATTCAAAGAGTTGAATGTGTGTATTTCTTTGAAATACAATTGTGAATTATTTGAAAGGTTCAAAGAATGAGAAATGAAACAAATTGGAAAAGTATTAAGATTCTTTGATTAGATCAAGGAATAAATACTTGTGCAATAAGTTTCTAGATCATCTCAAATGGTTTTCTCATAATGGACACATCGACACGCAATAATTGATTGATGTATCTGAATGAAAAATCGTACCTTGTTGGACATGGTGCGGTCCATAATGATTTTACCGACATCGGTATCCTTACAGGATAATGTCCTAGAAATGGTCAGACATATCTCTGAAAATGGTAACCTCAAAATCCGCCCCAAGACTCCATAAAAGTTATGGATGGGGAGGAGGATTCCTAATCTTAAGTATGTTAAGATAAGGGGTTGTCAACTTATGTGAAAAGGTTTCAAAGGATAAGCTTGGGACAAGATTTGACAAGTACAATTTGTGGGACATCCTAAAGTAAGTTTAGGGTATATGTTCTATAATCCTACTTAGCAAAAGGTGTTTGTTTGTTGCGAAACACGCTACCTTCTAAGATAAAGGTGTTTATTATTGAAGGGCTAGTGGGAGGATAATAGATCTTGAAGAGTTCAAGAACCACAAAATACTATAAGTCAAATAAGAGGAACCTATAGATAGACCTATTGTACCCACAACCCGAATCGTAAAACGGAATAGTCAAGAAGATACCTAGGAGGTATGGATTCATCATGGATGATGATGATGAGGTACACATCATAGAAGATGATGATCCAGAGTTACATTCGATGAGGTAAGACTTCTAGTGTGTACAAAAGGGTCAGTGGGAGCGTCGTGAAATTTCTAGTATTATATGTTGATATACTACGGATGAGGAATTACATACCAATGCTACAATCAGTAAAGATAAAGGTGTCTAAAAATTCCTCCACGAATGATTTGGGAAGAGTATCTTAATTGGGGATATAAATCTATATAGATAGATTTAAGAGGATGCTCAACTTAACCCAATGAACGTATATTCATTTGATGCTAAAGTCGTTTAGCATGGAAAACTCCAAGAAATGTCTCATGTCGATGAGCTATGGAGTGTATCTCTCTTAATAGTCCCACGACTCACGAAAAGAGAGGTCGCATGAGTGACAATCATGTATGCAATGAAATGTACGAGACACGATGTTGATCGGTCATATTCGGAGAAGTTCACTATGAGTCGTTGAAAAACATCTTAAAAAGTGCTTACTTAAGCACTAAGGATGTGATCATATTTATGGTGGGTCTAAATTTAAACTAGAGGGCTTAACAGACTCAAGTTTTTCAGACAGACCAAGATGACAGAAAATCCACTTTAAGGTAAAGCGTTATCTTGAGCAGTGGTGCAGTGAATTGGAAAGGTTCCAAATAGCAAAAGGTTCTTTGGTTTAGTGATAAAGACAAAGTATATAGCTATAAATGAAAGCTGCAAGTTGATTGTTTGGATTAAAAGTTCATTCTGAGAACTAGGAATAGTTCTAAGTCTCATCTTGGATCTAAACATGTGTTGTGGCACTTTCATTTGATTATTAGAATCATTGAA
Organism: Panax quinquefolius; assembly: GCA_020205615.1. NCBI lineage: Eukaryota > Viridiplantae > Streptophyta > Magnoliopsida > Apiales > Araliaceae > Panax > Panax quinquefolius. The sequence continues at coordinate 37,320,812 of CM035164.1, forward strand.
AGATGAGAAATCACTATAGAGATGGTGGACTCTCAAGAACAACATTACATATCCATTAACTAAAGCTTATCCAACAAAAGGGATAATTGTCACTTAGAGAAGAAGAGTATGAGATACCATGACGATTGGCTTTAGTGCAAGTGGGAGATTGAAAGTAGTGCACACAAGCCAATCATGTTTGATGATAAAGCATATACTTTGTAACAATCTTATTCATTTATTAATAAAAAGTATTAATTTATTAAAGGCTTTTAAATTATCTACATGATCTTTGTTTTATAATATGTGATAAACCCATAGTTTTAAGCAATGCTTTTAGAATAATGATGATGATCATTCTAATGAGATCTAAATTCTTAGAAAGCTTAAAACTAAAATAGTTCTCAATCATTGGATTACTAAATTGGGGATTAGTGAATCCGGATAGATTGGTACATACGTTGCTTGCTTTCATTGGATGAGGATGATTGATCTCATGATCATTTGTGTGGAGACACTAAAGCAAGTATGTAGGTGCTTATTAGAGAATAAGTTCTTCGAGCATTGGCTCGCTAAGGAATACCTAATGGAGTTTTACTTGCTGTCAATAGGAATTCTGTAGTGATAGTAGTCAAGTGATCCTTGGACTTGAGATCATCATAGTATCTTGTGTATGATGAGTTATACTTTGACTTATTCCTTAAGACCTTTAGGGTATATCAAAGGGTATGCTTGGGTATAATAAGTTGTACATGGAGATAATGTATGATCAATAAAGAATCTACCACTTCTAATAAAAAGAAAAGAAATGTCCTATGTGATTCGATAAATGACAACCCGATGAGTCCTTGCCCAAAGCGAGAATGAAATTAGAAAGGAGTTTCTAATTTGCATTATTTGGAGTTAATGCATTTAAGAATCGAAATACATATAATTAAATAAAATAAGACTTGTGATAATTCCATGTCTTATATTTAATTGGGACATTGTATGGTGGAAGGATTGAATTGTATGGTAACTATTTACTCAAAGGTTCTTTTATGATTAATGTTGAAATCTATATTATCGGAAAGTCGTTGATCGCTTAGGAGGCTTATCCTATTGTAGAATAAATATTATTTATTTAAATAAATTAATTATTTAATTTATTTATTTAAATAAGATTAAATTGTTCTAATTGATTTATTCACAAATGGTTTAATATGGAGAACCTAAAGGGTCACACCATAAAAGGAAGAATAATTATTTAAGATGTTAATGGCATAATCGTAATAATATGTTATGTATATTTAATTTAATCTATGGTGATAGAATAAATTAAATAGCTTAATATTTATTATTTAATATTTTAGAAATATTAAATATAAATTAATAAGAGGAGTCTTATTAATATTATTACAATTATTATTATTTTAATTTCTAAAAGAGTTTAGAAATTAATTTAATATAAGTACTCTCATTTATTCTAATAGGATTAGGAGGAAAAATTAGTTAAAGGAGTTTAATTAATTATCCTTAATAAGATTAGGAGCCCATTTAATTAAAAGAGTTTAATTAAATAATACCTTATTTTATTAAATAAGGTTACCTGATATCTTTATAAGATGAGTCTTATATCAGATATTAAAATATACGTAATAATTCCAATAGTTGGGAGAGTACGCCTTTTTCTATAGAGATAGAAAAACTAGGGTTTAGCCAACCACCCATTTTCTTGAATCTTCTTCTTCCTTGGTGGATTACCTCTAGAGGCCAAACACTTGGGTGGCTAACGTTGATCAAAGGAAGGAACCAAACCCGGTGAATTCAAGTTGAACGCGAAAGGATTTGGAGGTGAACTTGTACCTGAGGAAGCTCGATCTTCAAGGGTATGATTTTATTCTTTATCTTTTCGTTTAATTAATAATTGTGCATAAAGGATGATCCGGGTATATGGTTTGTAAAATTTTTTAAACTCTAATTTTTACACGTTTCCGCACTTTTTATGCAATTTGATTGCGTTCTTGAATATTACAAACCCTACAAAGATGACTTTTATTACAATATAAGCATGAGGATGACGACAATGAAATAAGAATTCAATTAAGTGAGATCAAGAATAAATTTTAAAGATTTATAATTCAATTTATCCAAAGTTTAAGAATGTCCAAATTATCAACATGATAACTGCTTTGTGGAGTAAAATTCAAGAATAATATTCATGTATCAAAAATAATTTGGACAAAAAAGAAATCAATTTTTTGTCGTTAATAGTACCCCGGGTGAATAGTACCTTGTGAATAGTACCCCGTGAATAGTGTCGTACGTAAGAATAGTACTATACGTATGAATAATGCCGTATGTATGAATAGTGACATATGTATGAATAGTACTCTGGCATGACAAGATTAAAATTTAACAAGAATGTTCAAAAAAATATTTCAGTGGAACGATACTAGATGAAACGCAAATTTCAAGGATATTTTACTAATTTCAAGGAGTATAGAAGCAATACTTATCAACATAAGTGTAGAATTAGGAATATGAAATGAAATAATATTACTTATATACTACAGAGTAAGGAAGAAAATATTATTTCTTACGAATATTGAAAAAATAATATCCCTTACAATTGTTGAGAAAAAATAATATTCCTTACGAATATTGAAGCGAAAATAATATTCCTTACGAATATTGAGCGAAAATAAAATTCCTTACGAATCTGAAAAATAATATAAATGGCGAATATGAAATAAATTATACCCCTTACCTCAAAAGAAGAGTAATTATGACTGGTATAGTGAATATATTCTTGAATAAAAACTTGCACTATTTGCTACACTCAAAGTTTCCTTAACTCAAAAGAAATACGCTCAATATTATAGAAGAAGAATTTTCTGATTCTGGTGTGATTTTTTTTTCTAAATTGATCAGCCTATTTATAGGAGAATGACATTATACTATTTATGAAAATAATCACGCGTCATTGCATGATAATTTTTAAACCAAATCACAAAAGAGAATTACGATTTTTTTACTACGAAAGACTATATAGTACTATCTGCAAGCACTATGCAAAGATTATGCAAATAATAAAATATAATATATTCTATTTTATATAAAAAACAAAACTTATAATATATATATATATATATATATATATATATATATAAAACAAAAGCGAGATAACTTTTAAAGAGCAATTTTGAAAAATGGGTAAGTAGGGGTCCATATAATAAGCCAAATTTACAATAAATACTTCATAAAACCCCCCTCTATTTATCTCAATTCACTTGGCTTCACTAAACACATTTATTCATCACTAATATTATAACTCACAATATTAACAACCATATCATTCCTAAGAAATAGGGAGCTTTCTGATAAGAATTTCTCCTTATTGGCGCGCAATTAGGTGACCAAACCCCTTTTCTCGACAGAACTTTCTAGACATGGTCAATAATGCAAATAATAATATGAATAACTTTGTCGTCTGAATTATTGATTTAATAATATAAAATATTATGCAGATGATACTGTGACAATAATTGAATCAATAATATGAAATACTATGCAGCAATTACTGTTACAATAATTGAGTATAACTGAGTGACTCTCACGTAAGCATCAATATTTAAAGATACTCTACAATATCGTGTGTTACTGTGCAACCACGCGTATTACTGTACTTTTATCACATGGTATTTCAATAGTTAACAGTAAAACTTTTACCGTTATTTTTATAAAAAGTTATTTCTATCTCTTTCTAAATCCGACTGTTATTCTTTTGTGGGGTCCACCAATGATTGTGACGTCGTACGGATATTCCTCGATAAAAAAAATATTCCCCGACCAAACGAATATTTTATGGCAATTTGCTTACTTTATAAAATTTTCACATGTCACCCTTAACTTTAACCTTTTATCAATTTAACCATTTACTAAATAGAATAATAATTATAAGAAAATTGAATACTTTCATTTCATAAAATTCAGGGTCTTACATCTTCTCGGGGGTTCATTATCCAAAAAAATTTAATACTCCCGATTTTGAAAAATATGATGGATTGGGAGATCCTTATACCCACTTTAAAGTCTTCATTGGAGAGCTCGGATCTTTTGCCGAGAATGAAAAGCTCATAATTCAGCTATTTAAGAAATGTCTGACTGGAGAAGCCAAGGCATGGTACACTAGATTGGATAACTCCAAAATTCACAGATGGGAGGAGTTAGCCCATGCTTTCCTCAGTCAATACAGCTTTCAAACTCAGATGGCTCTAGACCGGTATCAAATTACCAAGGTCAAGAAACAAGTCAATGAGTCATTCAGAGAGTATGCCCAAAGATGGAGGCGTCTGGCTGCTCAAGTTATCCCATCCATGACAGAGTCTGAAATGGCGATGACCTTCATAGATATTCAAGAAGCTCCATTTTATGAGTAGGTCCTAGCTGGAATAGGAAAACCATTCTAAAAAATGATTAAGCATAGAGAAATGGCAGAAATGGGATTGAAGTCGTGGAAGATTCAAGACCTAGCCGCTTTAAAATCCGTAGCTGAGCACATCCAATCTGGAAGTTATGGGAACAACCCCCGGAGGGTCCATAAAAAGAAAGAAGAAAATGTTTCCTTGATACTGCAAGGACAAAAAGGCAATCAAAACTTGCCTATTCAGCGGAGAAACTATTCCCTTTTTCAAGTACAGTCTTCAAATCCTCCATTCCAAAGAGTGGAGAGGTCAGACGTTCAAGAGTGTTCACATGTCTATATGCATACATGCATTACTTTAACATACGTCTATATGCATACGTGCATTACTTTAACATACGTCTATAGTAGAGTTAAAAATTATTGTTCATTCAATGCCTAGACTCGTGAAAACTTTCGCCAGAGTCTCCTTTGTAAAAAGGACTATCCATATCCGCGTAGGCATGACTAGGTGGCCATTAAGTAGCACACCAACTCATAGTCATAAACATCCTATGTGCATGAAAATATCAAAGTCATAATCCAGATGGGTAGCCTAATTATTAAGATTACTTTGTGTCACAACATTTGCTCATTTGTCTTTAAATAAGATAAAAAATAGCAAAAAAGGTGTCAAATTGACTGTTTCAAAAGATAATTTTTTTTACATCAATACATTCAGCATGGTTAATTACTAACATTTTTTATGTTGAATAATTTTTATCAAGTCATATGAGCATGCATATTCACTACTATGTGTTTAGAAGCATTTCATGTGATAAAATTGAAAAAAAAGACATGCATACGTTACCAGGATAGTGCAGAACACTCGTACGATGACGGATTTTGCAGAAAATAGCCTAAACTCAGTAGATCTGAAGAAGAACTTTTGAATTCTCTGTGCGGCTTCAATTGTAAATGGCTTGTGAAAAGGAAAGACCAAGCAATATAGACCCACGGATGGCCACGGGTGTGACGCACCAAAAATAGGTATACACAACCCATTCTGAGTCGCCAAATACATGGTACAATATTCAAATACAAACTTCATTAATACAATACGACAAATGTAAGCTGAGAGTTTTAACACGAATATTATCTCGTAGACAATATCCAAACTCAAATGGAGTCCTCATTACAATTATTATCACACTATTTTATAAAATAGTGAGGACTACTATAGCCACCATCTCGGACCATCACTCCATTCCCCGACTAGTTCCAGCTATATTCTTATTTCTTGAAGAGAATAATGAAAGCAAAGGGTGAGCTCAACTAGCCCAGTAAAGAATATTATGACTAAGATAATGCAGAATAAATTATCGTTAGCCTTCAATAGTGTTAAACTGAGAATACAATAGACAACAAGTTTAACTACAGCGGAACAAACAATCCATTAGAACAGTCAATTATAGCATGATATCTACTATCTTCTATGATTTAAAAGTTTATCATCAATCTTATCGCTGAGACTCAGCTCAATAAATAATCCACATCACTGAATTATCCATGCACTATGGGCCAAAGATATTCATTAGTATCACATCCACGAATTATCTATGCACTATGGGCCAAGGATATTCGTGTTCTCACCAATGGTCATGATCATGCCAACAACTGTCCATCAATGCACTACGGGCCAATGAGAACTTTTACCACATCAACTGTCTATCCATGTAATAAGCCAAATTTACAACAAATACTTTAATAAAACCCCCTCTATTTATCTCAATTCACTTGGCTTTACTAAACACATTTTTAACAACATTTTTTCATCATTAATATTATAACTCGCAATATTAACAACCAGATCATTCCTAGGAAAGAGTGGGATTTCCGATAAGGACTTATCCTTATTGGCGCGCAATTAGGTGACCAAACCCCTTTCCTCAACAAAACTTTCTAGACATCGTCAATAATGCAAATAATAATATGAATACCTTTGTCGTCTCAATTATTGATTTAATAATATAAAATATTGTGACAATAATTGAATCAATAACGTGAGATACTATGTAGCAATTACTGTGAAAATGATTAAAATAAACTGAGTGACTTCTCACGTAAGCATCAATAATCAAAGGTACTGTGCAATACCGTGTGCTACTGTGCAACCACGCGCATTACTGTACTTTTATCACCGGGTATTTCAACAGTTAACGGTAAAACTTTTGCCGTTATTTTTATAAAAAGTTTTTTCTATCATTTTCTAACTTCGACAATAATTCCGTTGTGGGGTCCACCAATGATTGTGTTGTCATACGAATATTCCCTGACCAAATAAATATTTTATAACAACTTGCTTACTTTAGAAAATTTGTAAATATTATCTACAACTATAACATTATATCAAATCCATACCTTATTATTCAAAATAACATTTAGAGAAAAATTAATCTTTATTCATAAAAGTTGGGGTCTTACAACCTCCCCTTCTTATGAAATTTTGTCCTCGAAATTGGTGTACGTACCTGGTATGTCGAAGAGGTGAGGATACCTTAATTTCATTTCAGATTCTAACTCCCAGGTAATTTCCTCAACATCGTTGTTTCTCCACAAAACTTTGACTTAAGGTATAACTTTTGAGCGTAGAATATGTTCCTTCTTATCCAAGATTTTAATAGGTACCTCTTCATACGTTAAATCTTCCGCTATCTCATCTAGTTCTAATTTAATAATGTGATTCAGATCTTCCACATATTTACGTAACATAGATATGTGAAAAATATTATGAACACGAGACATACTTGGCGGTAAGGCGAGTCTATAAGCCATATTTCCTACTTGATTGAGGATTTCAAATGGGCCAATGAATCGAGGATTGAGTTTTCCTCTCTTTTCAAATCTCGTAACTCCTTTCCATGGAGCAACACGTAACAATACATGATCTCCAACATTGAATTTCACGTCCCTTCGATGAAGATTAACATAACTCTTTTGTCGATCTTGTGAGGTTTTTATACGTTGCCTGATTTTTGATCTTTTCCGTTGTCAAGCGTACCAATTCCGATCCCAATAACGTTGCTTCACCCACCTTGTCCCAGCATACTGGAGAATGACACTTGCGTCCATACAACGCCTCGAATGGAGCTATATCGATGCTTGCTTGATAACTGTTGTTGTAGGAGAAGTCCACCAATGGCAAGAACTTGTCCTAACTTCGTTTGAAGTCAAGGACACAGAGTCTTAATAGATCTTCAAGAGTTTGAATAGTCCTCTTCGACGACTGACCGTTCGTCTGAGGATGATATGCCGAACTGAATCGTAAATTCGTGCCCATAGCTTTCTGCAAACTGACCCAAAACTGTGAAGTGAATCTTGGGTCTCGATCAGACACTATGGATACTGGCATACCATGCAGTCATATAATCTCATTTATGTATATATGAGCAAGACGTTCAAGTGAATAAGTTTCTCGTATAGGTAAAAAATGAGCAGACTTGGTTAATCTATCAACAATGACCCAAATTGCATCTATGCCTTGAGAAACCTTGGGAAGACAAGTAACAAAATTCATGGTAATGTGCCACACTTCCATTCTGGAATTTCAATTGGTTGTAATGGACCTTTTGGCACTTGATGCTCCGCCTTAACCTGTCGATAAGTTAAACACCTTGAGATAAACTCTGGATCTCTCTTTTCATATTGCTCCACCAAAATGTATGTCAAAAATCATGATACATTTTGGTACTCCCAGGATGGATTGCAAACGGTGTGTTGTGCGCCTCCATCATTATTTTATGCTTTAAATTAGAGTTATTAGGAACACAAAGTCTGGAGTTGAGTCGAAGTATTCCTTCTTCATCGATTCTTGCTTTCGGAATAGCACCTTCTTGTACTTTCTTCCTCATACGGATCAGCTCCAGGTCTGTAGCTTGAGCAGCTTTAACTTTATCGATTACTTGTATATTTTATGTCATTACGTGGGTCCCTAGAGTCTTTAACTCTATCTCCATCCTTTGTAAGTCATACCAAATGGGCCTTTGTGTTGACAATATCGCACTCGTACTCGCATATGATCTTCTACTCAACGCGTCAGCTACTACGTTCGCTTTTCCAGGATGGTATTGAATGGTATGCTCGTAATCTTTCAACAGCTCGAGCCAACATCGTTGCCACATGTTGAATTCTTTTTGGGTGAAGAAATATTTAAGGCTTTTGTGATCTGTATAGATCTCCACTTTCTCCCCATACAGGCAGTGCTTCCAGATTTTAAGTACAAAAACGACAGATGCCAACTCTAGATCATGAGTGGGATATTTCCTCTCATATTCTTTGAGTTATCATGAGGAATAGGCTATTAATTTCCCATGTTGCATGAGAACACATCCTAACCCCCTGCCTGAAGCATCGCTGTAGATGATAAATCCCTTCGAACAAGATGGTATTATTAGAACTGGTGCTGAAATGAGTCTTCTCTTGAGTTCTTGAAAACTCTTCTCACATTCCTTGCTTAAACCAAATTTTGTATCTTTTCGATTCAAATGAGTTAATGGAGTAGCGATTTGAGAAAATCCTTCCACGAATCTCCGATAATAACCAACTAAGCCCAGAAAGCTACGTACTTCGGTCACTGACTTAGGTTACTCCCAGCTTTGAATTGCTTCAATCTTCGCTGGGTTAACAGATATTCCATGATTCGATATCACGTGCCCAAGGAATGCTACTTCCTTAAGCCATAACTCACATTTCTTCAACTTGGCATATAACTTGTTTTCACGAAGCTTTTGGAATATCAGCCTCAAGTGTTGCTCATGATCTTCACAATTTTTGGAGTATATGAGGATGTCATCAATAAAGACAACCACAAAATGATCCAAATATTCCTTGAATACTCGTTTCATCATATCCATGAAGGCAGCAGGAGCATTGGTCAATCCAAAAGCCATTGAAAATTGAATTACAATTTAATTCTCTTAAGAAAATAATCAATTTTGGTCGTTAATAATAACATCTACCTTACGCGTGAGGGTGCCGATTTTTACATCATTATTCGATGCTAAACATTATAAAATACGGAATAATTTAAACTTTTATACTAAATAATTTAAACTTTTACGTCTTCTTACTTTAATTTCTGAATCAAACCTTTATCATCTACATGTCTTTGAATCGATCTTATTTTATGATTCACTTTATCTTTGTTATTATATAAAATTTTACATTTCAATCAGATAACCTTTACATATCAGATAACTCTAACTTTAGCTTTACAACTCAACATAAAATTATACATCATAAAACATTTAGTACATCTCATGAATCTTAATCATGGTATAAAGAAATAACAACTTTTGTTAAAATATTAATCTCCGTGTATTATTTCTGATCCACGTCATTCAAGTAGCACATAGTGTTACCTTGATCCTTGACCTGCAAAAATGGTTATTTGCAAGGTTGAGCTCGACAACCCAGCAAAATCTAACAGTTTTCATGCATCACAAAGCACATAATAACATGCTCAACATATAAGAATAATCATAAAACAAACATAGCATACATGTTGTAGTTCACATAACAACTATAAAGATTGAGTTCCTTACTCAATCATCATTCATAACTTCAATCATCATAGTCATAGATTGACTTTCACATTTCATACTTTTGATATATCAATACATCATACACTAAAATTTAAAAGTAGTTCATCATCAAGTTCACATAGCAAAAAGGCTGAAAGACTTGCCTTCTAGGCGTTTTACCAACACGCTAATACTTGGCATCCTTGCACAACCCTACATGTGTATGAGATTGATAATAAATAAAATCAATACTCGATCTCATGGTCAAATTTATTCTAAGACCTTACTTTATCTTATTATCCTTTATAATGTCTTTATAGACATCTAACTATTTTATATGCAACTTCGGTTTTATTTTTCATTTTCATCACCACACATGCTAGACTATCACACTTGTAGTTTAATAATGCGTATATCACACCATTTTATTATACCACTTTGGTTTCAAAATGCATATTCAACACATTGTTTACATGTTTAATTTTCCTTCATAAATCAAAAATTACCCTTTTCGATTTCTTTCCATTATTATTCTTGTATTATCATCTTTTCATACTTAGATATCAATATTAGCCATTAGTTAGACACTTTGTATACCAAAGTTTAGAAAACACTATTACTCTTAGGCATTTTTTATCGAGCACGTTATGTGCACACATTAACTTATCTCAACTCTTGATCTTAAATGGTTAATTATGCATAGAATATGATAACACATATCTATACTCATTACATATGTCAAAACATATTTTAATCATCAAAATATATCATCACCCAAAATCTTAATTCAAAACGAGAATTATAAAACTCATCTTCACAATTTCTTTAACAAAAGCGTTGTTTTCGTTTTTTTTAACGTAACTCGTTCGTTACATGTCCATTTTTGTTCCTTCTTATATAGAATTAACCCTTACTAAAGTGTACTACAACCTCATCTAGGCCTTAAAGTCAGACCCTTATCCATCTAAACCAGATTCTGTAATTCATCAACTAGTCTAGAAAATTTCATTTTCTGGACATCCTTACTAAACAATTTATTTTGGACATGATCCGGTCCATAAAATGGCTCAATCTCGCGAGTCTAGCTAGTAAACTTCCATATCTACAACTTTGCAGTTTTAAGTTTCTTCAGATTCAAAACACACGAATTTATATGAATTTTTCAAAGTCAGAAACCGTAACAGTTTTGATTTTATGGACAGATTATTTTTCCTTCGGACCAGCCTTACTAAAACAGACATTGCAAGAAATCTACAAAGAGTTTTCATGTGATTCCACTTTCAGAATATAGCTTACTTCCATATCTTCGATTTGATATAAGGCTCACTTTCTAACTCATTATACCCAAAGAGGTATGAATTTCACAAGATATGTCCACAATTACTAAAAACCTATGAATTTTGTTCTTCAAATTTTCTTTCCATTTCATTTTCTTTCTTGAATCCTCTTGTTTGATTCTTGATAATCCAAGATTAAACCAATACAAACAGATTAAGCATGATCTACTACCCTAGAACATAAATCTACCCAAAAAAATCAAGGATTAAATAAGAGTTTAGAAGTTACCTTCTTCTAGTTTTTTTTTTCTTCTTCTTCTTCTTCTTCTTCTAGCTCATCTCAATTCCTCTATTTCTCTCTATCTCTCTCAATTTCTCAATACAACTTCTACATAACAATTATCTACATTATGAAGAACATAAAAATATAATTAAAACAAGGAATTTAGATTATAACTTTATTAGTATGAATTTAAGAGAGAGAGATGATGATGATGATGATGATGGGGCTTGTTTTGTCTTCTCAAAGCTTTCCTTCTTCTTCTTTTCTTCTTCTTCTTCTTCTTCTTCTCCTACAACTCTCTCTAACTCTCTTCTTCTTTCTTTGGTTTGTTTTTTCTAAAACTAACATACTAACTTGTAGTATATACATATAATATACAATACTAGTAATATATAATATATGTAACTCCTAGTAATTATTAGATATACTAATTACTAGTTAATACATAGGTTACACCAATTTGAACTTGAAAAGCCTAAGACCATGTTTGGCAAATACTCATTATTTTAATTAATCAATAGCTTAACATCAATCAATCTCATCAAATTGTCACATAATTATATTTACTTGTTAATTATAATTTTGTGTAACAATCATCACATAACTCATCTAATTTAATTATCTCAATTAAATTAGAACTATAACATAAAATTATTATATTAATTAAATTAAATACTAAATATTCATTTAATTAATCTGCTACACTTAATTACATTACTCTATAATCAAAACAAAATTTATTTATTTAACTCAATAAATAATTCAATTAAATATTTATATATATTAAAATTAATATATAACATTCTCTTCACATCAATTCACATATTCTATAATATATGACATACACATACTCACACATGACATATCTCATAAATAATACTTTTATTTATAAAATTCTCATTTATAATTTCTAAAAAATGCGGGATGTCACATCCTTCCCTCCTTATAAGGATTTCGTCCTCGGAATCACCGAAACCCTACCTTACTCAGGTTTTCCTCAAATCTATTCATTGAATAACTTCAACACATTACCTTAATATAGGTTTTATATTTTCTACTCTCACCATTCTTGATAATAAATTCTTATAAGTTTTATTTCATAATATTTACTTAGACTCAATTATATTTGAGTATTACATATTCTTTGACCCATTCATTATCTTTCTCTAAGGATCATTATCATATATTATATGATCAAACTCTCGGGACATTACATTCACCCCTTCTTCTAAGAATTTCGTCCTCGATTTTTTTTATTTATTTATTTATTAATCTTTATTCATTCAATCTATCAAAGTAGATTTTTACGTCACTACTTCATTCATTCATTGGTTTCTATAACCACTTTCTTTCCACAAACATCATTCTACAATTATTAAACTTTTCTATTAAAAGTTTCACATTATTCTTTGATAACTCACATCCTTCTCACTTCAAATTTCTTTTCTCACTTATTCAACATATCCATCATTCGATGTATGCATTTTTGACTTACTTCTTTCTAAGGAATACTTTCCTTTTCACTTCCATCTTGAGAATAACAAGAATCCTCCACAATTGTTCAATAATTGGGAAGTAGTATGAATAACTCAGAATTTAAAAGATTCCAAATCATCTTTGAGGGTCACAAGACCATGAACTCTATTATCTAGGTTTAATAGTGCTTCACCCCCGGTTCTTCACACTTTAAACCCTCTTTGGCAGAATGTTTATCAATCACAAAGACTGAAAACACCCTCCGTAAGTACTCTAGGTGATCAACCTATTGTACATGTATTGTATACAAACATTTCAGTGCAAAGTATAAAACTAAGCGCAACCCCTAATAATAGGGTTGTTCATCTCAGCTTTTCAACATCTGAATCCGCACCAAAACAATTTGGTTTGGCATAACTTCTCAAGAAACTCTTGAATTTCATGAACATCTTTCAATATTTGTCTAATTTGAATCAAATAGCATAGACCTCTACAACAATTAGGACATCAACCAAAATATATACATATACATACATACATACATATGTATTCTCATATCTCAAAGAAATCTCAAAAATCTTTTTATGACGTCATGATACTGCACTGTATTTACAGTCCGTTGAGGATTCCGTCATTTGGTGATTTTATCATACTACATCATACCATAGTAGGAAATTTGACGATCCTTAGATCACATCAACACTAGGTATCTTGCATTGATGACTCCATCGTTTTTATCATCTTTGCACCGGGTTATATGATGCATTAATGATATAAAATACATTTTGATATATTGCAAATCATTTTGTCTAGCCAAAACAATTAGCATAGACATACGAATAATTGATATTGTTGTTAAAACTCATTGGTTCCATCATTTGATCCAATGTTTTTCAAGAAAATAGAAGTGTAAACATCGCACGAAGTCGATAAATTTTGAAAGTCTAGCATAGCTAGTAGATTTAGAATACCTATGCTTCCACCATCAACTCACTTTTCGTAATGATCCATTGCTTAAAAGATCTATCTATTCCTATCATCCTCAATACTCCATTCATAACTTAATTATACCCCAGTTCATCAAACTTACTACACATTGGAAGTTCAGGACTTGCCCTGATAATATGAGTTTAAGAACTTATCCTAGTCGGACCATAAAGGCGTCCATTCATTTGAGGGTTCAAAACATAACATATTATTATGAGTCACGAACTTACCATATGCATTAGTTTTAAGAACCGCGCCTAATCCTAATAATATCTCATCTAATCTTAATAGTTTCTAACTATCAAACATACATGAGAAAAGAATCACCTTTTAGCACATATATATACATAGATAGCGCGACACCAACATTCCAATGATTATCAATATGATAAAAGCGAGTGCAAAACACAAAACCCTCGCCCATACAAAGATTTGTACAACTCAGCCATCACATGAGTCCTCAATTGAAATCCCACCTAACTCTATCTTACTCTTAACTTGCTCTTTGCTCGATACGAATTCCTCGTATCACATTATCTATAACTCCTCATGAGTTATCTTGTACTTTTTCATAGTACACCATCTTCATAGCATTAAGCTATAATTATTCAAACATTATAGACCATCTTTCTTTTATAACTTAAACAGACCACGTCGTGATCTTATTCTATAATCATCTCCCTTAAAATTCTTTTCTTAACTCGTGATCGTTTTGTTTTACGATCCTCTTTCTTTCTCTTTTTCATCATTTACGACATTATTCGTTATCTTGGCTTTTGGAGTTAGGAAACTCCCATTTCTTATCTTTATATCTCTTCAAGATTCTTCTTTGAATCTTCTTGTTTATATAACAATTCTTCCTTTAAGAATTTCTAACTTCATTTACATTGCTCAACATTTCATTCAAGTTCTACACTTTCATCATACGTATCCACTTTCTATACTTGGTACACATCGAGTCTCTACCAGTTTCAATATGGTACACTGAGTGGTTTCCCACAAACAACCAACAAACTAGGTTTCGAGTTGCTAGTTCGTATATACCTCCGCTCTATGAAGGAATCGTTTAGCCCAGATACCATACATCAACTACGAAAGAGTACAATTGCACCACTTAGATATAACTCTCTATTCTTAACTTCTTTATCATTCTCTTTTTTATAGACATTGTCTATTTATTATCACCTTACATCCTTATTATTGGAGTTGGGTAACCCCACATTCATATTCCTTATAACTCTGCGAGATTCTTCTTTGAATCCTTTCACGCAAGTTTTAATCCCTTATTGTTCAAACTCTATTTGAGCTTATTCGTTCCTTATTTTCACCTCTCTTCTCTAAGGTTATAGCCTAAGGTACTCTTACCTAAGGTTTCTAACCTATCAGCTTTGATACCAACTGTAACGACCCCAAAATTCATACAATTTAATTCTCAACTTTGGTCGTTAATAACACATCTACCTTCTGATTTTACATCATTATTCGATGCTAAACATTATAAAATACGGAATAATTTAAACTTTTATGTCTTCTTACTTTAATTCCCTGAATCAAACCTTTATCATCTACATGTCTTTGAATCAATCTTATTTTATGATTCACTTTATCACTGTTATTATATAAAATTTTACATTTCAATCAGATAACCTTTACATATCGAGATAACTCTAACTTTAGCTTTACAACTCAACATAAAATTATACATCATAAAACATTTAGTACATCTCATGAATCTTAATCATGGTATAAAGAAATAACAACTTTTGTTAAAATATTAATCTCGTGTATTATTTACGATCCACGTCATTCAAGTAGCACATAGTGTTACCTTGATCCTTGACACTGCAAAAATGGTTATTTGCAAGGTTGAGCTCGATGACAAAAGCAAAATCTAACGGTTTTCATGCATCACAAAGCACATAATAACATGCTTCAACATATAAGAATAATCATAAAACAAACATAGCATACATGTTGTAGTTCACATAACAACTATAAAGATTGAGTTCCTTACTCAATCATCATTCATAGCTCAATCATCATAGTCATAGATTGACTTTCACATTTCATACTTTTGATATATACAATACATCATACACTAAAATTTTAAAGCGGTTCATCATCAAGTTCACATAGCAAAAAGGGCTGAAAGACTTGCCTTTTACTAGGCGTTTTACCAACACGCTAATACTTCGCGTCCTTGCACAACCTACACTGTATGTGAGATTGATAATAAATAAAATCAATACTCAATCTCATGGTCAAATTTATTCTAAGACCTTACTTTATCTTATTATCCTTTATAATGTCTTTATAGACATCTAACTATTTTATATGCAACTCGGTTTTATTTTTCATTTTCATCACCACACATGCTAGACTATCACACTTGTAGTTTAATGTGCGTATATCACACCATTTTATTATACCACTTTGGTTTCAAAATGCATATTCAACACATTGTTTACATGTTTAATTTTCCTTCATAAATCAAAAATTACCCTTTTCGATTTCTTTCCATTATTATTCTTGTATTATCATCTTTTCATACTTAGATATCCAATATTAGCCATTAGTTAGACACTTTGTATACCAAAGTTTAGAAAACACTATTACTCTTAGGCATTTTATCGAGCACGTTATGTGCACACATTAACTTATCTCAACTCTTGATCTTAAATGGTTAATTATGCATAGAATATGATAACACATATCTATACTCATTACATATGTCAAAACATATTTTTAATCATCAAAATATATCATCACCCAAAATCTTAATTCAAATGAATTATAAAACTCATCTTCACAATTTCTTTAACAAAAGCGTTGTTTTCGTTTTTTAACGTAACTTTCGTTCGTTACATGTCCGCTTTTTTTGTTCCTTCTTATATAGAATTAACCCTTACTCAAAGTGTACTACAACCTCATCTAGGCCTTAAAGTCAGACCCTTATCCATCTAAACCAGATTCGTAATTCATCAACTAGTCTAGAAAATTTCATTTTTACGGACATCCTTACTAAACAATTTATTTTGGACATGATCCGGTCCATAAAATGGCTCAATCTCATGAGTCTAGCTAGTAAACTTCCATATCTACAACTTTGCGGTTTTAAGTTTCTTGATTCAAAACACACGAATTTATATGAATTTTTCAAAGTCGAAACCGTAATAGTTTTGATTTTCGGAGATGATTATTTTCCTTCGGACCAGACCTTACTAAAACAGACATTGCAAGAAATCTACAAAGAGTTTTCATGTGATTCCACTTTCAGAATATAGCTTACTTCCATATCTTGATTTGATATAAGGCTCACTTTCTAACTCATTATACCCAAAGAGGTATGAATTTCACAAGATATGTCCACAATTACTAAAAACCTACGAATTTTGTTCTTCAAATTTTCTTTCCATTTCATTTTCTTTCTTGAATCCTCTTGTTTGATTCTTGATAATCCAAGATTAAACCAATACAAACAGATTAAGCATGATCTACTACCCTAGAACATAAATCTACCCAAAAAAATCAAGGATTAAATAAGAGTTTAGAAGTTACCTTCTTCTAGCTTTTTTTTTTTTTTTCTTCTTCTTCTTCTAGCTCATCTCAATTCCTCTATTTCTCTCTATCTCTCTCAATTTCTCAATACAACTTCTACATAACAATTATCTACATTATGAAGAACATAAAAATATAATTAAAAAAAAGGAATTTAGATTATAACTTTATTAGTATGAATTTAAGAGAGAGATGGATGATGATGATGATGATGGGGCTTGTTTTGTCTTCTCAAAGCTTTCCTTCTTCTTCTTTTTCTTCTCTTCTTCTTCTCCTACAACTCTCTCTAACTCTCTTCTTCTTTTCTTTGGTTTGTTTTCTAAAACTAACATACTAACTTGTAGTATATACATATAATATACAATACTAGTAATATATAATATATGTAACTCCTAGTAATTATTAGATATACTAATTACTAGTTAATACATAGGTTACACCAATTTGAACTTGAAAAGCCTAAGACCATGTTTGGCAAATACTCATTATTTTAATTAATCAATAGCTTAACATCAATCAATCTCATCAAATTGTCACATAATTATATTTACTTGTTAATTATATTTTTTGTGTAACAATCATCACATAACTCATCTAATTTAATTATCTCAATTAAATTAGAACTATAAATATAAAATTATTATATTAATTAAATTAAATACTAAATATTCATTTAATTAATCTGCTACACTTAATTACATTACTCTATAATCAAAACAAAATTTATTTATTTAACTCAATAAATAATTTAATTAAATATTTATATATATTAAAATTAATATATAACATTCTCTTCACATCAATTCACATATTCTACAATATATGACATACACATACTCACACACCCAACATATCTCATAAATAATACTTTTATTTATAAAATTCTCATTTATAATTTCTAAAATCTGGGATGTCACATCCTTCCCTCCTTATAAGGATTCGGAGTCCTCGGAATCATTCATTGAAAACCCTACATTACCTTAATCGGGTTTTCCTCAAATCTATTCATTGAATAACTTCAACACATTACCTTATTATATAGGTTTTATATTTTCTACTCTCACCATTCTTGATAATAAATTCTTATAAGTTTTATTTCATAATATTTACTTAGACTCAATTATATTTGAGTATTACATATTCTTTTGACCTTTGGTGTTCATTATCTTTCTCTAAGGATCATTATCATATATTATATGATCAAACTCTCGGGACATTGCGTATTTTGGGTTTCAAACCTCGCATAAAAATTCGCCTCATTTGCTCCTCATTATCTACCAAGTGGGATGAAAACCGTGACAACTCGGCAAACTTAGCCTCGTATTGTGATACGATCATATTATTTTGCTCCAGCTTGATGAATTGTACCTCCTTCATGTGACGAATACTTTCGGGAAAGTACTTGTCATTGAATAATTCTTGGAACTTCTCCCAAGACATCTTTAGTGCGATAGGCTGAGTACGTACTCAACTTGCCGCACTAAAAATGTCTTACGAGAAGTTCCAAGAACTGTTCAACGACAAGTACTTTCCCGAAAGTATTCGTCACATGAACGAGGTGGTGTTCATCAAGCTAGAGCAAAAAAATATTACCGTATCACAGTACGAGGCTAAATTTGCGGAGTTATCCCAGTTTGCATCCCATTTGGTTGATAATGAGGAGAGAATGACGCGAATGTTTCTGCGAGGTTTAAAACCCAAAATACGTCAATACTTCATGTGACGCCCCCAAAATAGGTATACATCACCTATTCTGAGTTGTCAATACATGTTACAAAAACAACTACAACTTTATTATTACAACAGTAAAACTGTGAGTTTGAATACAAATATTATCTTCTAGACAATATCTATACTCAAATAAATCCTCATCACATTTATTGATACATTATTTTACAAAAATGGTGAGGACTACTAAACAATCCTTTCTAAAACCTTCATTCCATACCCCACTCGCACTCGCTTATATCCTCGCCTCCCGAGAAAAATGGAACAAAAGGAAAAGGGTGAGCTCAACTAGCTCAAAAAGAATATTATGACTAAGATAATATACAACAAATTATCGTTAGTCTTCAACAGGAAAAATCTAATAGAATACAATAGACAACAAATTTTAAATCAATATTCGCAATGAAATAATAATTCATTAGAAGAGTTAAGTAGAGAATGCAAACTACTATCTTCATGTATGAATTTAAAAGTTCATCGTCTATCTTTTATCCTGTAACATCAATCAATATACATACGGAATCAAATATTCATCTTTTTGCACTCTGAGCCAAAGATATTCATCACCGGGTCGTGTTCATTTAAACATACATTCATCTTTGCACTACGGGCCAAAGATATTCTTCAGAAATCATTCATCTTTGCACTACTACAGCCAAAGATATTCTTAAGAAATCATTCATCTTTGCACTACTGGCCAAAGATATTCCATAATATCATCATTTAAGATCGAGGATGATGAAAAATATTTTTTTTTTAAAAAAGCGAATCCAAAGTGAAACAAAATGATAAGGATTAAGGATTAAGGATTCGTACTTGGTTTTATCCACGCAAAAAAATATCTCAACAATAATCATAGTGGTGTAAAATTCAAGAATGATCAAAACATGGATACAATCGAGTTAGTATCCGAATAGATGTTTTAGACGAAAAGAAGAAATTTTATTTTTCGGTGAATAAAATCAGATATCGTGAATAGTCTCAGATATCGTGAATAGTGCCGAAATATCGTGAATAGTAACTCAGGCACCAAAAGATAGAAATTCCACAAAAACATCTTCACGCTTCATGAATAGTACTCGTGAATAGTAACTCGTGAATAAGAAACTCATGAATAGTAACTCGTGAATAGTAACTCATGAATAGTAACCCATGAATAGTAACCCAGAGCATGAAAAAGTTCCAAATTTGATAAAACTTGGATCAACATTTCAAAGATAATGATATTGAAGAAATAATATCATTACGAAAAAAAATAATATCCCTTACCTCGAAAGATCAAGACTTCTAGCTAGAATACCAAGTATTATAGTCTTTGAAGGAACTGCAAATCTAGCAATACTCAAAGTATACTCAAAATACTCACAAGAATACATTTCGATAATATAGAGAGAAAACTTGAGTTTCGGTGTGATTTTCAATTCTAACCTAAGCACCCTATTTATAGGAAAACGCTTAGAACACCAAAGCAGAAAATTTAATAAAATAATAATATTTCTTAAAAATATTCAAGCCCACCTTAGAAATCTGATTTCAGATCATTTATAACACATGAGCCACTCAATTACAACAAAAAACGTTTTTCTTACAAAAAATATTTTAAACTCCCAAAATCAATTATTTTGAGACTTGAACTTCAATAATTCATAATAAATAGCCCTTTCATCAAAAAAATTCGATTCTCGCGTGTTTTTATAGGAATTTCAATTCTCTACAACTTTGCGGAAGAAAGTTTTTCCAAATTCCAAATAGAAATTGACCGAAATCCACAACCAGGCGATTTTCTAAAATTTATAATCAAATTTCGGTCAATAAATGGGGTCCACCGACATGTTTAACATGTTTTAAACATTTATTGCAACAAAAATACTCTTCCTCCTCGTATAGTCATATATCCCACATTCGTTGTAAAATATATCCAGTTAATATATTATTAAAATAATATATTTAAATGAATTATTTTATCAAAAAAGATAAAATATTAATTTTCAACAATTGTCATTTTAAAAATTTTCTCCATCTATATCCACATAAAATCAATATTTTCCTCATCATATAAATCAATAATTAATTATTCACAAATAATATTACAGAATCACAATATTGACAACTGTGCGGTTCAGGAAAGAGGGGCTTTCAATAAGAATTTCTTCTTCTTTGGCGCGCAATTAGGTGACCAAACCTCTCCTTAGATGTAACTTTCTAGACATTGCCAATAATGTTATCTAATAATATTATTCAGATAATATGAATTATTGCTTCGATAATGAAAAATCTTGTGTAATGACAATTATTGAAACAACAAAGAATATAAAATATCAACGCAAAGAATTATTAACTCGATAAAATATTGATAAGAATTCATCGTAACCATTATTGAGTAGTGCCTTCACGTAAGAATCAATAATTGGTGCAATCTGGCGTCTTCTTGTTCAACAACGCATTAGTGTGTTTTAACCACCGGGTATTCCAACAAGATAATCTGTAATAACTACGCCGTTATTTAAAAACAACTTATATTTGTCGTTTTCTTTATCCAATCGCTTTCAGTTTACATGGTCATTTGTGCGTCATACGAATATTCGACAAAGATTTAATATTCCACGACCAAACGAATATTCCCCGACGATAATGAATATTTTATAACCACTTGCTTATTTTGAAATATTTGCGTATTTAACCCTTAACTATCCACATTAATCAAATCAACCCTTACTATTTCAAAATAATAAATAAAGGAAATTCCTTTTTATTTAAAAATTTCGGGGTCTTACACTTCATTTCTCACAAACTTTGCTTGTATTAAGATGTTGTGAATAGGGCTCAGTTAGTGGAGTGAGATAAAGAGTCAGCTCAACCAAAAGGCAATGACCAACAACACGATAATAATTGTAACGGTGACAACAGCCATCGGAACAACGATAACCATCATAGAAATTATCATGCCAAGAATGGTAACCACTTCGGTGGTAATCATAGCCAAGATAATAGGAAAGGCGAACTAAGTGGGAACAATTTTAAGAAGAGAAGATTTAACAATGATGGAAAGACATCAACAGTAGCACCATCACCCGTTTCAAAGGAAGGAGAACGACCACCGGTCATATGCTACAAATATGGCGAGGAGAGACACATTCGTCTAAACTGTATGCAGCAACCCAAAGCTTGTTTTAATTGCAGAAGAGAAGGTCACCTAGCTCGATTTTATCATGTAGTGAAGTCAAGTCCAGCTGGGATGCAGACACCAAAGGCCGTCCCAGACAAGTTAAAGCCTATAGTTTAAGTAAGAACGTTTGTCGAGGAACCCAAACAAAGTTATCACGGGTAAGTTAATCATAAACTCTTGCGAAGTCTGTACCTTATTCGATACCGGTTCTATCCATTCATTTATTTCACCTACTTGCGCTCAACGTTTAAATTTCACCCCGTAGAAATTAGACTTTAACTTATCTATTGAAACTTTGTTGGGAGAAACCTTCGTTACATCCACTGTTTATAAATCTTGTTTGATTCAAATCGACACTTTCACGTTACCTATCAATCTTATCTCTTTGAAAATATTTGCATTTGATGTGATTTTAGGAATCGACTGGTTAACTACTCATCATGCTAAAATTGATTATTTCCGTAAGGTTGTTAGCTTTCATATTCCTAACCAACCTGTTATGCGAATTTAAGCAACCAAACCACTAAAGTCAATCACTGTCATATTAAGCCATAAGTAAAGAGCCCCGAGCCTTTCGCTGATGACTTCCTTGTGTGGGATGCACCGAAGCCAGACTTTTTGTAGGGGACACCGTTAATAACAGTGGCAAGTTGATAGGTATCAATGTAAGGTGCTATCCAAGTCTTGGATGAGAGTCACAGTTTTGAATGATATTTCTATTGTTAATAAATTTCCTAACGTATTCCCTGAAGACTTTATAGCCTACCCCCAGAGTGTGAAATCAAATTTTGTATCGACCTTGAAACCGGTACAAAACCCTCAAATATTTCTTCACCCAAAACGAACGTAACATGCGCCAAAGACGTTGGCTCGAGATGTTGAGAGATTATAATAATACCATTCAAATACCTTCCTAGAAAAGAGAACGTGGTAGCTGACGCGTTAAGTAGAAGATCACATGCATTTATGAGTGCGATATTATTAACAAAAAGACCAGTTTCGTATGACTTACAAAAGATGGAGAAAGAGTTAAAGACTCCAAGAAGCTACGTGAAGATAGCGAATATACGATTAGAACCGATTTTTATCGATAAAGTTAAAGGCGCTCAAGCTATAGACTCGGAGCTGATGAATTTGAAAAAGAAGGTGCAAGAAGTCGTTATTCTAGAAGCAAGAATCGACGAAGAGAGAAAATCTCAATCCTCGATTCATTGGCCCATTTGAAATCCTCGATCAAGTAGGAACTGTGGCTTATAGACTCGTCTTACCGCCAAGTATGTCTCGTGTTCATAACGTTTTTCACATATCCATGTTACGTAAATATGTGGAAGACCCGAACCACATTATTGAGTTAGAACCGGATGAAATAGCGAAAGATTTGACGTATGAAGAGGTTCCTGTTCAAATCTTGGATAAGAAGGAACATATTCTACGCTCCAAGGTTATACCTCAAGTCAAAGTTTTGTGGAGAAACCACGATGTTGAGGAAATGACCTGGGAGTTAGAATCTGAAATGAAATCACGGTATCCTTACCTCTTCGATATACCAGGTATGTACCCTAATTTCGAGGGCGAAATTTCATAAGAAGGGGAGGTTGTGAGACCCCAACTTTTTGAATAAAGATGAATTTTCTATAATTATCATTTTTGAATATTATGGAATGAATTTGATATAATGTTATAATTGTAGGTAATATTTATAAATTTTGCAAAGTAAGCAAGTTGTCATAAAAAATTCGATTGGTCGAGGAATATTCGTTTTATCAGGGAATATTGGTACGACGACACAATCATTGGTGGACCCCGCTACGGAATTACTATCAGAGTTAGAAAATGTCAGAAATAATTTTTTATAAAAATAACGACAAAAGTTTTACCGTTAACTGTTGAAATACCCGGTGATAAAAGTACAGTAATACACGTGGTTGCATAGTAGCATACGATATTGATTATTGAAGCTTACGTGAGAAGTCAATCAGTTATACTCAATTGCTACAGTAATTGCTGCATAGTATCTCACATTATTGATTCAATTATTGTCACAGTTTTATCTGCACAATATTTCATATTATTAAATCAATAATTGAGACGATAAATTTATTCATATTATTATTTTCATTATTGATAATGTCTAGAAAGTTCTATCGAGGAAAGGGGTTTGGTCACCTAATTGCGCGCCAATAAGGAGAAATCCTAATCGAAAAGCCCCCTCTTTCCTGTGAATGATCTGGTTGTTAATATTGCAAGTTATATTATTGATGAATAAATGTTGTTAAAAATATTTCCATTGTGTTGGGATTATTAGTGTTAGTGGAAATCGACATTTATTTTGACAATAGTTGATTTCTGGATGTTAAATTGAAAATATTGCAAGTTATATTATTGATGAATAAATGTTGTTAAAAATATTTCCATTGTGTTGGGATTATTAGTGTTAGTGGAAATCGACATTTATTTTGACAATAGTTGATTTCTGGATGTTAAATTGACCAAACAGGTACTTAATCGGATAAATGAGCAATTAATTGCTATTAGTTCACATGCAAATAACTATCTATTCACATGCATGGAACTATTGGTTCATATGCATATACTATTAGGGGAGGTTGTGAAGATTGATAATACTTGAAGGCCTAAATTAAAAATGGAAGCAAAGATGAAGGTACTAAACTGTAATAAGTCGAGCCTCTAAACGTGCAATTATTGAAACTATGTTTTCCTATAAATAGAAGCTCATTTCTTCTTTCATTCTCACCAATTCACTAAGACTCACAAGAGAACCTATAGAGAGAAACTATAGAGAGGAAGAAGAAGAGTATTCTGCTAGTTCACTATTGCAGTATCCAGTCTTCTACTAAGGTAAGGGGTATTATTCTTTCGTATTCGTAAAGAATGTTGTTTTCTTTCAATACTCATAAGGGTTGTCATTCATTCTTTATTAATCTACGTGAGTAACCTGTCTATGCGAACTACCACATGCATGGTGAATGACCCTTCGTATTCATTCTTTATTAATCGGCGGGAGTAACTTGTCTCCGCGGACTACTGCATGCATGGTGAATGACCCTTCGTATTTATTCTTTATTAAAATGCGGGAGTAACCTATCTACGTGGACCGCATATGCATGGTGAATAATCCTTCATATTCATTCTTTATTAAATTATGGAAATGATCTGTCTATGCGAATTACCGCATGACGAGTGAAAATCCATTTACAGTTTCGTATATTCTTTTATACTCGTATGAGATGTCATTTCTTTTGTACTTATCAAGGGATATCGTTTTTTTTCATATTTCTCCATTTATGTTACAAATTTATTGTTTGTTTCCATAACCTTATTATTAAATGGTGAAAATATTTGAAATTAGTAGAGTATTCTTAATAGTTTGTGCTTCATCTAGTATTTCCACTATTGGTCTGAACTTTCTTATTAAATTACGAGATACTATTTATATCGGGGTGCTATTCACTCGGGTACTATTCACTCGAGGTACTATTCACGGGATACTATTCATAAAGTACTATTCACTCGGGTACTATTCACTCAGGGTACTATTCATTCGAGGTTCTATTCACGAAGTACTATTCACCCGAGGTACTATTAATGTCAAAATTTATTTCTTTCGATCCAAATTATTTTTGATACAATATTATTCTTGAATTTTATTCCACAAAGTAGTATCATGTTGACAATTTGGATATTATTCAATTCTGGATAAATTAAATTATAAATATTTAAAATTTATCCTTGCTTTCATTTAATTGAATTCTTATATCATTGTCATCATCCTCATTCTTATATTGTGATAAAAATCATCTTTGGCTCGTAGTGCATAAATGGACTGTTGATTGGTATGATTATGACCAAAGATTATTTGATATAATCATGACCTGTAATGTTACAAATGATGTGGTAAAAGTCCTCATTGGCCCGTAGTGCATTGATGAACGGATGTTGGTATGATCATGACCATGCGTTCTCTTCGGCCAAGGGTGCAAAGATGAATTGTTGTTTGGCATGATCATGACCATCGGTGATTACACGAATATCCTTGGTCCGTAGTGCATAGATAATTCGTGAACGTGATACTAATGAATTACCTTGGCCCGTAGTGCATGGATAATTCAGTGATGGGGATTATTTATTGAGCTGAGTCTCAACGATAAGATTGATGATAAACTTTTTAAATCATAGAAGATAGTAGATATTATGCTCTACTTGACTCTTTTAATGAATTGCTTGTTCCGCTACAATTAAACTTGTTGTTTATTGTATTCTATCAGTTTAACACTATTGAAGGCTAACGATAATTTATTCTGCATTATCTTAGTCAAAATATTTCTTACTGAGCTAGTTGAGCTCACCTTTTTTCACTGTTCTCTTCAGGAAATGAGAATATAGCTGGAACTAGTCGGGGAATGGAGTGACGGTCTAGATGGTTGCTTTAGTAGTCTTCACTATTATGTGAAATATTGTAATAATAATTGTAAAGAGGACCTTATTTCAGTTTGGATACTGTCTACGAGATAATATCTGTGTTAAAACTCTCAGCGATGTTTTGTCGTATTATATAAATGAAGTTTGTATTTAAGTAGTGTATCATGTATTTGGCGACTCAGAATGAGTGATGTATACCTTGGGGGTGTCACATTTATTACCCGTATAGCTAGTGCTGCTGGAGACATCGTCGACCCCGAAGTAGAATCCTTCGGCGTATGGACTCTATCCCAAAACTCCATCATAGTAGGAGGTCGGCTCAAGCTACTCTGCATGGCCTAAATCACGTACATTAATTAATATCACCTTACTTTACTATAGTTGCAGTTTAATATTAAACTAAACTAAATATAAATATATACTGACTTAACCTTCTGAAACGACTGCGAGCAAGAAGTATGTACAACCCGTAGTTGGCCTCGATTCTTCTTCATCTTCTTGGACTTGGTCTTGAAGGCAGCATCATCCCAGTACGTACACATGGCAACGCATGTTGCATCTGATACTACCGATGACTTATGTTTTCGTATAGTAGTCCCGTGCGATTCTTCTACTGCCCGAACTTCCCTCTATTGCATCTCGTACAACCAGACGACATAGTTCTTCGAGATGTGTGTTGATCGATTTCACAATCAAAACATACATGCAAGTATACACGGTCAACAAGTAATAAAGTGAAAGTGGAGTATCGTTCCCACGAGGAATTATTTAATAAAAATCACCAAATACTAGTTCTTAACCAAACTAATTTTATTTAAATAATTGATTTAATGTTGTGAATTAAAATATATAATTAAACTACTACTACTACTACAACTAGTTAAAAATCAGGTTATGGAGATTTAAGATCACAATTTCACTTATTGCTTCACTTATATTAAAACACTTCTTATTAATTATGCTCACTATTCTGTATTGTTAATCAGGAACTTATTAGTATTTATAACCACCTTCCGATGCATCACAAATATATTAATCCAAATCCACAGTTGAAAGAATTGAATCAAACACCCTAATTAACTAATTCACTATATTCCTATGTGAATTACAATTAAAAAGGATTTAAAGTACAGGTTCCCTATCAGATTACATGCGGCGTAAAGGCATATCCCTATCCTAAACACAAATCATGAATTCCAACACCATGCAGAAAACACAATCAGATACTATTATGATCATATCTAAATCTATAGTTCATCTCCCAAATTCATATAGATTATCACAATAATTGTTAGCTAGACAATTAAACAATTATACACAATCATAATAGACAATCCATAGAATAGATCACAGTAATTAATAGAGAAGCATACTAAAATAAGCTATGCAATAAAATCCGTTGCAACCTTAAACAAGAATTTAGTCCGTTGTTATTGAATTAAATTTTAGAATCCACAATTGTGTAAAGATTAAAAGACAAGAATAAAAGTAGAGTAGAGAATAAAATAAGTTGTCTGCAAATCTGATGCTACACTCTTGCTCCTGCTCTTGATCTTCAATGATCTCCAAGTTACTTTAATCTCCAACAATCCAATATAAACTAGGTTTTATGTTCTAATCTAATGGATTGTTTTATCTAATCTATCTCATTCCCCTCATTTTATGCCTCACATCATGTATTTATAGGCTACAAGTCCAATTTCTAGCTTAAGAGGAAACCCAATCTAGTTTGGAGTAAAAAAAGTATTAAAATTAGCCCAAAATCGTCCCCAACTTGATCGGCTTCGACCTAGCATACGACGATTTGCTCACGGTGTGACGCCCACAAAATAGGTATACATCACCCATTCTGAGTCGCCAAATACATGGTACAAAATTTAAATACAAACTTCATTTATACAATAGGACAAAAGCGTAACTGAGAGTTTTTACATGAATATTGTCTCATAGACAATATCCAAACTCAAATGGAGTGCTCATTATATTTATTATCACACTATTTTATAGAATAGTGAAGACTACTATAGCCACCTATCCTGTAAGAACCGTGAATTTCATGAATAAATATTATTTTGATAAAATAAGAGAATGAATATTTATTTAAATATAAATATTGATGTGTTGTGAAATGAATAATTCAACTAAGTTAAATTGAATTTATAAGAATGTGGATTGTGATGAGAATTGTGAAAATGCCTTGTGTGGCATGAGAATGGAGATTTAGGGAATTGATTTAATTGAGAGATGATTAAATTAAGGAGTGAAGGATTAATTAATATTACATTATTAATTAATTGATGAGCAAAGTAATTACATAATTAGAATTGTATTATTCATTTAATTGATGTGAGTAAGACATGTGATATTATATAGTTCTTACATTAAATAGAATGTGTAGTGTGACACCTTTTGGCAACTATATTATATATAGAAACTATATAGTAAAAGTGAAAAGAATTATAAGTTACATAAATAATTGCATATGTGACAATAAGTATGTGGGAACATTAAAGATGTACTATATCAAAGGATTTCAAATTATTTCAATAAGTGAGTAATTGAAATAATAAAGTTTTAAGGCGATATTAGATTAGCAGTGGTCAATTAAATGGAGTCCATACATGTTATAAATAATTATTAGACTGGACTAATGTACATAGATTATATGATGTGAGTACATAAATAATCCTTAACTTTCCATTGTGTAGTAGCATTAACACATTAAAATTTCATTTTGGGAGTATATGAGAACAAACTAAGCATTACAAAATACAGTTGCTGAGATTTTAGCCTTGTCCCAAATTAGAAGTCTCAGCTATTAGTTACGTATTAGGCCAATGGCCTATTCCCTACCATTGCGTGAAGTCCAGCAAGAACCAAAAGGCTACCATAGCTATGATCATGAGCTGAGAGATAGGAAGAGGGAGTTGGTAATCTCTTTCCACCAAACTCTCTCAATCCAATGAATTCTTCTTCCATCCCTTGGTTTGATTTCTTGGATAATGGCCTAGCATGGTCAATAAATTTTCTATAAATTGAACACTTCTCTTCTCATTCTTTGTTGCTGAGATTGTCTGCGAAGTGCATTAGAGAGTGTTAGTTGCTGAGATATTATGGAGTATTATCAAAGGAGTGAGGGAATTCAATTGAGGCTTCAAAAGCTATACAATCTAATTTTTGTTCTTAAGATGAGTTTTGGCAAATTCTTGCAATTCTCATGAATTCTTTGTTATTTGGTAGGAATTGGCTTAAAAGTGTGTTATTTTAGTTAGTATGCATGCTTAGATGTATTAGAAGTAGTTTGTGTTGCAGCAAAAAATGTTTGACAATGTTTGGGGTTGAGGCTCTGCAGAGGCAGAAGCCATATTTTTGTTTTCTGGAAGATGGGCGGTACCGCGCCACTTCCCTAGTCTTTTCACCATGGCCTTACCATGCAGAGTATACTCTTCTGCTTACTCATGTTAGCTCCTTAAGATGTGCTGAGCATGCTATGGCAGTTAGAATATGTCTATAACTAACCTGCACGTGTGGACTTGTAACGACCGAGAAATTCGGATCCTTTGTAATATACTTTTAAATAATAAAATAATGAATAAAATTATATTATTTGTTATTATTATGTGTTAGTAAGATGAATATCGTTCTATAACCTAGAAATATCGAAAAGTCATAGTATTTTAACTACGTGAAGGAATTAAAGTGTTTGAATTTCCAAGACGAAAATAAAAGCTTTCCGAGAAATTTTTTGAAAAACACAATTCATCATTTTCTGCTCGGGAATTATTTTTGAACTTCTGAGAAATACGTAACGTTATAATATCAAGGTGAGATGGATTATGTAATAATAATTCAAGTATGGAAAACGCAATATTTCGTATGCGGACTTAAAATTAAGAACGTTAAGGATTAAGTCTAATAAAATGGAATTGTGGAACTTGTATGAAGTGCAAGTGTTGGTCGTTTTACCGATCAATATATGCGTGTAAGTATACACGGTCAACAAGTAATAAAGAGCAAGTAAAGTATCTTTCCCACGGAGAATTAACTAATAAAGTTCACCAAGCACTAGCCCATAACCATTTCAGTCTTATTTAAACGAATGATATTATATTTTATATTTAAACTATGAAATTAAATAACCTAACTATTCCTAGAGTGAGACTAGATAATGAAGACCTAAGATCATAATTTCATCTATTGACTAATTCAAATCCACACATTTCATGTTAAGCCAAACTAATTATACCGGATTGTTAGTCAAGAACACGGAAGTAAAGTATAGCCATCTCTCAATGTACCATACAAAAATCACATGTAATCCACAGTTGATAGAATACACATGAACACCCACATTACCTAAACCACTATATGTCTATATGATTTACAAATAATTAAGGTTTAAGCCCAAGTTCTCAATTGACTATGAATGGTGCTTCGATATATGTCTATCCTAAGAAAAAATCATACATTCCATCACAATATAGAATATATCATCACAAACTATTAAGATCATCAGATCCAAACCCATACATCGTCTCTCAAGTCCATATGGATTATCACAGTAATTGATGGCCAATCAACTAAACAAATAACATGCATCTAAATAGACAATCCTATAGCAATCAATAAGGTTAACAATGAAATATATCAGAATAAACTAATCCATAGAATCCATTGCAATCTCAGAATAGAGTTTGAATCATAGTTGAATCAAATCTATCATCAATATATTGAATAAACATCATAAGATTACAAATAAGAATCAAAGAGAGGATAAAAGTAAAGAATTGAAGTGCAAATCTGTTCTCCTGCTCCAAGATGGAATCTCTGATGCTTCCCAATTGCTTCAAGCCTTCAATCTCATCAACTCTAGAAAGTATCTATATTAATCTACTCTACTCTACTATTGAAAATCCAAGAGAGAAAGCAACAATAGTTCCTCCATCCCCACAGGGATGGAATACGTTTCTCATACTGATATAAGTCTAATATATAAGCCCTAGTTGAACTCTCCCCTCAGTTACGCTTAAAATTTCCAATTTAAAATAAAGGTAGCAAATTGCAATCAATAATCATCAAGCCGGCCGCAAAGCGTCCCCTTTTTAATAATCATGTGCACAAGGCGCGTCTTTAAAATTTGGTCAGTTTGGGTGATCGCGCGGTCGCCCGACTTCTGTAATTTGGATTCTGTGTTTTGCTGCTCTTGTTCATTTGTCCTGCTAATACTTGGTTTCTTTGCTCCAAACTCCATTAGCTTTATTGCCACCAACCATTGTCAAGTTATGCCATTTCCTGCACTTTTACACCCAAGGAATTCTCAGTACATGCAATGTAAAATATTATGAAATACAACTAAAAACACACTCAAATGTACTTAAGATGGGCATAATTCTCTTGAATTGATATCCAATAAGTAGGTATAAAACCCACTTATCAAATACCCCTAAACTTGAACTATTGCTTGCCCTCAAGCAATGAAAATGAAAACAAAAATGAGTATAAGCAACACAACATAATGCAATCTACATGCTATACAAGCTACGCTACTATGACAATGAATCCCAAGATTTCCAGCCATGTTAAGAATTCCAATAAGATATGCCTTAGAGAAATATCAAGATCCAAGAACAAAGCATCATACTAAGCTAAAGGCATAATGACATACAATCAGACAATCTCAACCTGCTATAAAGATGTTTTGTGTGTGTGTGATGTGTTCACAGATAAGCTTGACAAAGATGAAGATACCACATGCTAAATTGCTTAAGACAGAAAATTGAAGTTTAAATCAAGAACTGCATATACTAATGAGACATTAACTACTCCAACATATCAATACAAATTAAGGTTCAACAATGGGTTTATTCTGCTTTATTTTTTTACTCACGAGGCCGATTTTTGCACTTTCCCGCAGTGTTTATTGATTTTTTTAATATATTTCCCACGACTGTGCAATGTCTCATTCCTTTAGGCTAACAGTGCTACCCCTTAGCGAGCTTTCAACCAACAACTCCTAGACCATTAAGACCTTAGGGCTCTAGGTGTAGAGACAATCCCCTCGGGCGTACTTACTCAAGTAACAAAGGCCCCGAAACAAGACTAGCCACGGTAATTATTCAAAAATTTTTTTATCTTTTTTTTTCTATTCTTATCTTTTTCTTTTTTCTTTTTCTTTTTTATAAAGCAAGCATACCCATGTGTTCCCAAAACTTGAGTTTCAGTGTCTTCATAGTCATTACTCACTTCCTACACAATTCTATCATTAAAAACAACATTTTCCTCTCAGCAGACAAGCATGCTAATCTTAACCAACAAACAAATAAGAACATTGTCGTGCTACCCGGAAACATCTAAACAACAGGCACAGATTACATCATGTATGGAATTATAACTAAGTTTAAGTTATCCACAGAGTTCAAAAATCTATCACATTTCTATTTCATCATTGGCCAAATTAGAATTCAACTAACTAAAAGCCTGGGATTATGCAATGTTATGCAACTAAACACATACTAAGTAAGCAAGACAAAAGAAAACTAAAAACAAAAAATTTCATGTAAAATTTAACTACAAAGATACTAAAATACCCCTACTATGGAACTTAAAAATGCAATCAAACTATATGCAACAACTCAATACCCCCAAACTTAAAATAAACAATGCCCTCTTTGCAATTAAAAGTGAAAGAATACTCCCCTAAGTGGCAATGTCATCTCCGTTCGCCTCCTCATGATTCGATGGTATATCAGGCGATGACTAAGTTTGAGATATTCTATAGTTGGAAACTGAGTGTGGGCTTCTAACCGTCCGAATGATTGAGTCAGAAATTCTAAAAAATTTGCAAATTTTTTCTATGATCGAAAGCTATGCGGCCACCTGCTGTGTTGTGTTTGGCTTGTAGTTAGGCGTGGCAGCCGCCTTACCTGAACTCTGGCGACAGCTTTTGTTTGACTTCTATTTGATCCTGAATGCTTACAGCAATTGGATTGAACCTGAGAGGAGAAACAATAAAACTATTATTAAGGCTTACCACTATATAACATCTACTAAATATAGAAATGTAAATAAGAATTAAACAAGGAGGGAGAAAGATTGGATGGGGTGCCTCCCATCGAGCGCTCGATTTATAGTCCGTTAGCTGGACTCTTTTCTTGACACTGCTATCCAATTCCTCTACGATAAGCTAGGAACCCTCCATCCATTAGAACCGCTATGTGCTTTGGTAGGTTTCCCATCATGAGAGTCTATGAATTGAAACAACCTAGCATATTTCTTGTACATGATGCCCCCAGTTCTATTGCATAGCTAGGTGCCTTGTCCGTTGTATTTGTGAATAAATTATTGCCTTGAGGCATGAAAAATACAACAAACTTTTTCGTCAGCCCACCATGGTGTAAAAGAGGTCGCTTTATCATCCTGATCTTTACTTTGAATGTGGCTACCAAGAGGACATGGGTGTGCAAAGTTCACTGAATTTTTCAACTCTGACTGAAAAGGAACTTGGGGTATTATACAAGTCGATTCATGTTCTATATTTTCCAATTCCCCAGTTGTCTCCTCAATGATAACTTCTTTGAGCTCATCTAGTGGCATGTACACTTCTGGTTCTCCATCAGTTTCATCATCCATGACATAGCACTAATTATTTTGCGGGCGATTACTCAAGGCTTCGAACATTTGATCCATATGATTCTGAAGATTCTGAATTGACCTCTCTTACTCAATCATCTTCTCCTCAAATGATGCTACAAACTTGAACCACAAATCCTCCAGTCTTGAATTATCCTGTTCAGTTTCAAAATTCCTGTATTGAGGGCCATTCATTGAAGAGTTAATGAGTTGTTCCATCTGTCTGTTAAGATTTTGGCTTGCTAACTCCTGACTCCTCATCATCTCTTCATGGTCTGCTATGCTCTTAGACATGAATTCCTTTAACTCTGAATTTTCTTCTTGTCGCAATGGAGGTGGATATGAGAAATCTGATGGATATGTTGGACTTAGGACACAGTATGGGTTTTGATAGTTATAACTCCATTCATAATCTGGGTGATATCCCCAACCTTGATGATCATTGGGATAAACATTGTTGTTGAGGTAATCACCCCCAAACTGTACTTGTCCAACTCTGATGTCACACTGATAACTCGGATGCTTGCCAGCACAATTTTCATATGTAACTGCTATCTCTCGAGTGTGTTGGGCTGCAAGTACATCCAACCTCTCCGAAAGTGTTGCAATTTGTGATGACAATATAGAAAATACATTGAGTCCCTCAGTGCTTATGTCCCTTGGTTGAGTCATATTTGCATAAGGCCATTGATAAGCAAAGTCATCCATGGTACCTGAAAAGTTGAAATATAAGAAGATAATTAAAAAAAATGTTTAAATTAAGACCTATTTGATTGAAATTAATGTTGGCAAAAATTTATTAAGCTAATTCCCCAGCAATGGCGCCAAAAACTTGTTGGTCGTTTTACCGATCAATATATGCGTGCAAGTATACACGGTCAACAAGTAATAAAGAGTAAGTAAAGTATCTTTCCCACGGAGAATTAACTAATAAAGTTCACCAAGCACTAGCCCATAACCATTTCAGTCTTATTTAAACGAATGATATTATATTTTATATTTAAACTATGAAATTAAATAACCTAACTATTCCTACAGTGAGACTAGATAATGAAGACCTAAGATCACAATTTCATCTATTGACTAATTCAAATCCACACATTTCATGTTAAGCCAAACTAATTATACCGGATTGTTAGTCAAGAACACGGAAGTAAAGTATAGCCATCTCTCAATGTACCATACAAAAATCACATGTAATCCACAGTTGATAGAATACACATGAACACCCACATTACCTAAACCACTATATGTCTATATGATTTACAAATAATTAAGGTTTAAGCCCAAGTTCTCAATTGACTATGAATGGTGCTTCGGTATATGTCTATCCTAAGAAAAAATCATACATTCTATCACAATATAGAATATATCATCACAAACTATTAAGATCATCAGATCCAAACCCATACATTGTCTCTCAAGTCCATATGGATTATCACAGTAATTGATGGCCAATCAACTAAACAAATAGCATGCATCTAATAGACAATCCTATAGCAATCAATAAGGTTAACAATGAAATATATCAGAATAAACTAATCCATAGAATCCATTGCAATCTCAGAATAGAGTTTAAATCATAGCTGAATAAAATCTATCATCCATATATTGAATAAACATCATAAGATTACATATAAGAATCAAAGAGAGGATAAAAGTAAAGAATTGAAGTGCAAATCTGTTCTCCTGCTCCAAGATGGAATCTCTGATTCTTCCCAATTGATTCAAGCCTTCAATCTCATCAACTCTAGAAAGTATCTATATTAATCTACTCTACTCTATTATTGAAAATCCAAGAGAGAAAGCAACAATAGTTCCTTCATCCCCTCAGGGATGGAATACATTTCTCATACTGATATAAATCTAATATATAAGCCCTAGTTGAACTCTCCCCTCAGTTACGCTTCTAATTTCCAATTTAAAATAAAGTCAGCAGCTGCAATCAATGTCGTGCGCGGCCGGGCGTATCTCGTTTGTAACCGTCGCGCGGGCTCGCATCTTTAAATTCTGGTCAGTTTGGGTGATCGCATAGGCGTGCGTGTTTATGCCTGTGTAGCCGCGCGGCTTCTGCAATTTGGATTCTGTGTTCTGCTGCTGCTACATCCTTGTTCTGCTGCTCTTGTTCATTTGTCCTGCTAATGCTTGGTTTCTTTGCTCCAACCTCCATTAGCTCCATTGCCACCAACCATTGTCAAGTTATGCCATTTCTTGCACTTTTACACCCAAGGAATTCTCAATACATGCAATGCAAAATATTATAAAATACAACTAAAAACACACTCAAATGTACTTGAGATGGGCATAATTCTCGTGAATTGATATCCACTAAGTAGGAATAAAACCCACTTATCAGCAAGTCCAATAAACATTAAGGGGCAAGCCCAAGATGTAATAATGTCAAGCCCACGTGTTTATTAATGTAAGCCCAAAGCAAATTATTGCAAGCCCAAAGGAATAAACTAAAATAACTAAACCTAAGCCTAAGGTATTGATCCTTTGGACTAGGGTGATCCATGGGCCCATGGGTGATCTTGGTGTCCAAGTATATTATGTAATGACCAAGTATTAAGAGTAGGGGACAAGTTTACTTAGTGGTTAAGAATGGAATAGTAAGGAGGTTAGTAAGGAGGTGGGATGTCCTAATAACTCTTATACCCTACCCTTGGAAGCTCAATAAATAGCAAGCTCAAAAATAATTTTTTCTTGTTCAATTATCCAACAACTTTCTTTTACAAAGCAACTTATTGGTTAGAGAGAATAAGCGCTTATAAGCCCAAACATCCTTTGTTAGATTTTCAAGAAGAAGGAAGTTAGTCATCTAAGGTAATGATCTTGTGATCTTATATCTTCCATCTCTACCATTGTAGGGTGATAAGAGAAGTATAACTTAATGAACATGTATGCTAAGAACACTTAAGAAATGGATGATTAATGGACTTAAGCCGTATAAGTCACGAATAAGTAATTTGAACCTAAATAAGTTATAAACTTATGAAGAACATTGATGAATTATTTTCGACGTCGGGATTTTTGGATGTCCCTTTTCGTTACTTGTTCTTTGGTGTTCCCATTTTAGGTGAGATTTGTTTGAAAAAACAATTGAAAAAGGTTCGACATGTATAATGTCGATGATGGGACTGTTAAGAGTCACCAGTTGGTTTTTTAAATGGTTGTACCAACACAACTGAGAAAAGGTTTGCACATTGACCTAGTGATGTGACACTGCTATACGGGTCGATGAAACCGAGATTCGTTTAGGGTCCGGGGACTTGGTTATGCGGGGGGAAGGTGTTAGGCACTTCGACACATCGTGTTACCACGGTGACCGCCTCTTCTCAAGAAACTGTTATCTAAATGTGTGTGTGTGTATGGGTCAATGTGCTGTTATTTGGAAGTAGTGCGAGGCCTCATTCGAACCTATATACATCGGGTTTGAATTTATGTAAAAATTCAGTTTTTTACAAGATATAGCAATGATGTTTTATAAATAGGTTTTTCAAACACTGATGCTCAATAGTAATTGAGACCTTTTAAACTCCCATTTTATTAAGTGTGCGGCTTGATTGATTTTAATCGACAGATGCGAGGCATCCGTACGAAAATAATGTACAAAATAATGCCGACTTTCTCGTGGGTATAGAAACCATCTGAGGAAATTCAGACACCGCAAAATAATTTACAAGCTGCTTACAGCTGAAAATGTCCATCACGAGAACTGAGTCTAGATCCAATAGGCTGAATATGTGATCACATGATTCCTAGGCACACAAGATACCGCAATTTGTATGAAAGCAGTAAGCAAGTATATATATAAAAGCTGTAAATATATATATACAGACACGATCACCAACCACGAAGCACATCCATGGGGGATCAAAAGGTAAATAAAGATGTAAAAGCTATCAACCGCCACGGAGGAAACTCCAGGCGGGACGAAACGTAAAGAAAGCTGTAAATACGATCAACCACCACGAAGGAAACTCTAGGCGGGACAAAATGTAAATAAAGTTGTACAAAGCGATCAACTGCCACGAAGTAAACTTCAGGCAGGATGAAACATAAAGAAAGCCGTAAAAGCGATCAACCACCACGAAGTAAACTCCTGTGGGTTAAATATATATATATATATATATATATATATATATATATATATATATATATAAAAGCGATAAACGCATAGAATGTAAAATCTGTGCTCATCGAATGTAGTTTGACCACAGTTCATATATATATATAAGTATATATATATATATATATATATATATATAAAATAAACGCATATATATAAAATCTGTGCTCATCGAACAAAGTCCCACATACGATTAATATATATAAAATATATATATATATATATATATATATATATATATATATATTAAAGTCGTAAACGCACTGCATCAAGCCTAGGCTCATCGAACAAAGTTCGACACACGTTAATATATATAAATGTAAATATATATATATATATATATATATATATATATATATATATTAAAGCAAAAAACGCACTGCATCAAGTTCAGGCTCATCGAACAAAGTTCGATACACATTAATATATATAAATGTATATATATATATATATATATATATATATATATATATATATATATATATATTAAAGCAATTAACGCACTGCATCAAGTTCAGCTCAATCGAGGCATAACTCGATAATGTTAGTCAATATATATATATATATATATATATATATATATATATATATATATATATATATATATATGAAATGAAACCACTGGGATCAAGTCCAGGGAAAAACAAGCAACACGACTCTCAACGTAGAAGGGGGTGTGCAAAGATGAAGAGAAAGACTCTAAAGTGTGTGAGAAGGCTTACAACCGATCGCTAAATAAGGCTTCTATATCTTTAGAGTGGATAAACTGAGACTTTTGTAGGTACAAAAGGGCTATATATGAGCTCACTGTGTGTTTAAAAGGGAAAGTACATCTGCATGGGGTGAGTGCAGAGAGCAAATCAAGGTGGCTTCCTCGCCTTTTTTTTTCTTCAAAATGGGCACCCCAAGCCCTCTATTTATAGAGAGGGGGGTGCCGCAGTTCACCCCATGGCACCTAGTAGCAGTGTATATCTGTGGTGCACCGGGTGCCCCGGCAAGGTGTGTGGGTCCCGCCGTGTCAAAGCACGACACTCGACAACGCTACTGCTCGCTTTGGCCACTTATAACTTTCAATCCGGAAGTTCGATGGAAGCGTGCCATACCATTCTGGAAAGCTCTTTCTGAGAGCTACACAATGACATATGATTTGACCTTTTTGATTCCAAGAAGATGGGTCCATGACCAAATTGGCATTCGCCGCCAGTAATCCGCGTGAGCTGCTTTTTCATGTAGCATGCCGAGTTAAGATATCGCTCTTGTGGGACTTCATTTGAAGTATTTTGAGTTTAAATGAGTGTATTTGATTTGAAGTGAAGTTGAGTTGGCAAAATGACCATTTTCCCCTCCCGGGGTTATCTTCAATTTTGGCGCAGTTGTAGCAGTCGTTTCTCAGGTTTATCTCTGAGGTTAATTAATGTTGACTTTGACTGTCCTCAGGTTTATCTCTGAGGTTGACTTGACCTCCTGGGGCTATCTCCAGGCTTTGATCTTGATCCTCCGGGGTTATCTCTGAGGTTGAAACTGACTTTCCCGGGATTATCTCCGGGGTTGGAACCTGATTTCTCGGGGCTATCTCCGGGGTTGGAAACTGGATCTCCCGGGGTTATGTCCGGGGTTTGAAGTTAATTTCGTAATCCTCCAGGGTTATCTTTGGAGTGGGAAAAAGACGCTTTTGCCCTCCTGCATGGTTAGTAACAGGAGAAGAAAATTTCGAGTGTCTACAGATGCCCCTCTTTATCATGTTCATGCAATGCAATGGAATGGACATGATAAAGATTAGTAGACACTTAAAACATGATAAGATATTTTCAATGATGCAAATCACAATGTAGTGAATGTTTATGATGAATGTGACAATGTTTTCGCAAATTGCAGTTCATAAATTGCACATCGCATTTCGCACTTCGCTTTTCGCTTTTGGCCAAATCGCACATCGCAAATCACACATCACAATTCGCACATTAAATATCGTATCGTAAATTACAATTCGCACATCGCATATCGCATTGCAAATCGTAATGTAATGAATGTTATGATGAATGTTAAAATGTTTCGCAAATTGCTTTACCTTTACCGATCATTGCTGATGCCTATGTTGGTGTTGACATTTAATCGCTGATGCTTGTTTGATGAAGATAAGTTGAGATGCTTTCCATATCTCTGATGGGGATGACGTTTTGAAATCACCAGACCCTCCCGATGTATTCGCTGGTAGTTTGCAATGGTGCCTATCATGCTGATCGCCAAACTTTTTCGATTCCCACTCGAACGGTGGTATACAAAGCTTTCATCGCTGAACTGTCTTGATGTCACACTGAATTCCAATGGTTTAAGAATACTGGATCTTATAATACCCTTATTGAAGTAATATTCCACGGATTCTGTCACTAGACTTCGCCTGATGTTATGCTAGATTGATGACAACCACCAGATGTCTCACCCTTCTTGAGGTGATTTGGAGTTTCCTTTCACTGTTGGGTGCTTGTGCCCCATTTCCTTAAGCGTTTGATTCGCAACTCGGCTGAACTGATGACTTGAATGTCACTAAAATCCCTGGAGGGTGTAATTCATTCTTTCGCTGCCCAGACTTGAACATCGGTGTAGAGGCCTCAGCTTGTGAGGACTTAACACATGTTGATGGTGTAGATTTCATTCGCCAGGCCTTTCGTTGTTGACCTTCTGCTTCTGAGTTGAGAACTTTTTTGTGAAGTTTCCCCTTCTTTCGTAGGGGCATGTTTATGTCGCTATGATTTCTTTCAGGAGTTCACCCCTTTCTTTTTGATGAGAAGCTTGATCTCACCTTAAACTCCTTCCATTTCTTGAAATTGGAAAAATGCCCTAGTCCTTTCGCATGTTGATGC
The DNA here is from genome assembly GCA_020205615.1 of Panax quinquefolius. NCBI lineage: Eukaryota > Viridiplantae > Streptophyta > Magnoliopsida > Apiales > Araliaceae > Panax > Panax quinquefolius. The sequence continues at coordinate 37,362,294 of CM035164.1, forward strand.
TGAGGGTTCATATGAGAAACTCTCTTTGTTAATGAAGTCGTGAGTGAATAATATCTGAATCGCCATTGAGATGATGATGACCCATGCTGATGGCGCTAACTGGTGCATTTTCCATTTTAGGATGATTGATAAATGCCCCAGTGTTGAGTTTCCGCTGCTTCCGAGATTGCCCCCAATCTTGTTGTAAGGGATCCAATATCCGGTTGTCGCCAATTTTGAAATTATCCCAACCTTGCTTGTTGTCTGGGATAGTTTCTTTGATAGATGAGCTGATAAGATGCTGAGATCGCAAGAGGCTTTTTACATCTGCATCATCCGGTGAACAGTGTAGTGGATGTGGGCTTTGATGTCGATGACTTTTTTTCGGTAAAGATGTCTCTTTGTTAGAGAGATAATGCTCTACCTCATAGGGATATCGTTGTTGCTGAGCGGGATGACGCTATATCCACCCGAGATATCGCATGTAGTTGGCAGTGGATCTATTGGCTCGTGTAGAAACCCTTGGGTAGGAGATCACAGTGTTACCTCCTTCTTCTGAGAGGGAATCCATGTTGGACTTGATAGCCCGCATTTACACTGATTTGTAGATGGGCTTATATTTTCCTGCACAGACTAGCTTAGCCATTTTGTCATGTGCAGTACACATTGTATATATCAAACAACATTGTATATGGCATGGAAATATATGTTGATTCACTTCTCTTTTAGTTGTGCCTTGTTACTTACTTGATATTTGCTTGTTTCTCCAGGACTTTGTGATCTGGATGTATTCTGAACTCCTCCTTCATGGATGGATAGTGAGATGTCTCAGAATTTTTAGAATGGATCGTTGATCTGTGTGTATTCCCTACCATCTTTGGTGTCTTGGGACTTGTTTCTGTATGTGGTTATGGATAGGAGTGTTTGTTTTTATTTTTTTTGTGGTTAGACCGGACAATATAAAATGGCTGCCTACGTACTCCCGTGTATTGGGGAGATCAGGTCGACGTAGTTCACCCCATGTATAGGGTGGATTACAGGTGAAAAGTTATAATCCCATGTACATGATAAATTGAAGGCGTGAGAGGTTTAATCCCTGGTGGGATAACCGAAGTTGTAGGAAATGAAGTGAAACCAGGCTGCTGGTTTGAAAAGTGTGTTTTTCCCTGAGGGTCAGGTGGGTAAAAAGGAAATGCTATATGTAGTGAGGGTTAAAGAACCTGAAATGACTGGTGATCTGATGATCCAAAACCAAGATGTTTGTTTGATGGTAACCTCAGACATAGTACCATTTCACGGTGTCTGAATTGATGAGTTACAGAAATTCATCGCCGTCCATTTCCTGTAATCTGAAAGCGCCTCCTGTCAATCGTCTCTCGACAATAAACGGGCCTTCCAGCTTTGGGGAAAATTTTCCTTTAGATCGAGCTTGGTTGTCAATGATCTTTTTCAAAACCAAGTCGTGTTGTTTGAATCGTCAGTAGTCGGACTTTTTTCATTGTAGGATCTTCTTTACAAATAGAAGGTCGCCATGTATCGGGGCCACATACTACACCATGGATCTCATCCATGAGTCTATGAGCTTGGTCTTGGTCCAGACATCTGAGGAAACCTAGTCCTGCATCTTTTTTATAGAGTACATCTCCGCTCAGGTAGAATTTCATAACAAGTCGATGGATCCACCTTTTCTCAGTCAGGCTTGCCTCAACGAGTGTAGATCTATCTTGTGAGTGCTCATTGATATATTGATATCAACGGGGTTTGGATGGGAGGTAGCTCATCCGATACTTCTCCAATGTAATTCCCATAGGCTAGAGCCTTTTGTTGGGCAAATGTGAGGGTTGGCATGTCTTCCTTGTCATGTATATTGACCAAGGAGGCCCAAGTTGCTAGAGCATCCGCAAAATCATTCCTATTCTGAGGAATGTGGAGGAAGGATTTTTCTTCAAACTTCGAAGCAATCTATAGAACCTGCCGATGGTAAGGCAGCAACTGTAGAACCTGTTGAAGAGATTTTTTTCTTTTTTCTTTTTTCTTTTTTCTCTTTTTATTTTCTTTTTCTTTTTATTTTATTTTATTTTATTTTATTTTTTTTATTAGATCGTGGAAAAGAGCCATATGGCTCACTGATAGGTAGCTCCGGCATTGATGAGGCCGAATGACAATCGTTTGTAGCAAAGGGCTCCCCAAGGCGTGATGAATGAAGTTTTCTCATGATCATCTTCAGCAACCATGATTTGATGGTACCCCGCAGAGCAATCAGCAAAGGAGTACATGTCGTATCGAGCTATATTGTCAATGAGTATGTGGATGAAAGGCACGTGAAAGCTATCTTTGAGGCAAGCTTTATTCAAATCTCTGTAATCCACATAAACTCGCACCTCCCTTCCCGGTTTTGGCACGGGGACTATGTTGGATAGCCATTTAGGGTATGTTGACATCATGATGATGCCGGTTTGAAATTGTTTCACAATTTCTTCTTTAACTTTTAACTTCCACTCAGGTTTCAATCCCCTGAACTTCTGCCTGAATGGCTTGAACCCCCCTTTGATGGGAAGACGATGAATGATAATGTCCGTGTATAAACCGACCATGTCTTCGTGAGACCATGCAAACACATCATGGAATAGGGTCAATAGAGTAACCATGTCATTCCTTTAGTTTGGAGTGAGGTTCGTACCAATCTGGACTTGTTTGGGGTTTTCTAAGGTTCCGAGGTTTAAAAGAGGTGGGTTGATCAAGATTTGGCTTAGGTTTGTCTTCGACCCATTCTTTGATCTTTGATCTCCTAAGGTATCTCATAGTCATCTTGTATTTCAATCAAGTCTGAGTCCAACTTTACATCAAAGTTACAGTCCTTGTGGAGAATAGGCACCTCATCAGCAAGTACATGCACATCTAAATTCAGAGTCCTGAAACAAAATATGCTTTTACTTAGTATATAACATCGTCAATCACACAAAGTGTTAGCTCAGAATGACAAAAGTAATCGCTAATACTGCATGAAAAAAAGTAAGCAAATTATTGCTATCTACAAGGTAGAGAGAGTTTCTTCCCTTTTTACCCTCATCGACAAATGCAAGGAGTGGTGCTTCAATTGTCGAGGGCAAAGTCTTGGTGGACTGCAGTGATGGAGGGGCTATCATCAACCTCTTTCTCCCGAATAATGACCATTACGTCTGGGCCATCATCGTCTGGGTGTATCTATTTGAGAAGTGTTTGTTGGGTTTTTGTTTGGTTTGACCGCACCATTGATGGTTGCCCACGACTCCTATCAAGAGGAGAGATCGGTCTTTCGTAGTTCAAAGCTTTGGTTTGAAAAGGTTTAAAGGGGTAAGTGGTGAGAAGAGTGTAGAGATGTTTTTTTTTTTTTTTATTTATTTAAATGGATGGAAAATAAAAGGCATACTATGAAGAAAGTGATACCGCTCCAACATTTTTGAACTCGCAACTTCATCCCCTCGGATCTACATCTTTCGGCTAGTTGAGGCCTCGATAGTCCAGCTTGTCAAGTGGTTATGTTGCCTTGTGGCTCGTGATAGAGGTTACCCTCGATTCTCGAATGTCTTTGCTTGTGGCCATAACTTGATCGCTTCTCGATTCAAGACATTCTCGTGGACGCTTGAAATGGACGATTGCAAAAAGGGATGAACTCGGATTCTTTAATGGGTTGGATTCTCGACAATCTCACCACCTTTTTCTTCATCTATTCTTCGCTTTTTCATGGGTTTCAAAGGATTCAACCATGAAATCTCCTCGAACTGTTGTTGCATTTCTTGCAAAGAACTTTCCTTTTGGTTTTTTCTTCCTTGGAAAGGATTAGTATTTCTCCGCATCATCCAAGGTGATAAAATTAGGAACGTGGTTGATATCTTGGAACCATAGGACGTTTGATGTTGGCGGGGAATCTCTTTGGGGATGCCTTTGTCTCCTCTCGTCATTTTTTGTATTAAGATCACCCACTTTGTGTTCTCGCGTAATTGTCGCTCATAGCCTTCACCTCATTTGAAACTGCGTCTGCTCTCGAATGGACATCTTAAGCTTTTATTTCCTTTTTGCCTTTTTTTGGTCATGGAAATTTTATCTCCAAACTCTCCATTTTCAATGAGATCCTCGGATTTTATGTCGCAAAGACCAAAGATTCTTCAATCAGATGTCCAAGTGAGTTAGAATGGTAGAGACATATCTTGGTGGAATCATAACTCTTTATCTTAGGATTTATATGAGGCAAAGAACTTAGTAATCCTTCCTTCGCTTATCGTAAATGTAGCATTTCTTCATTGGATTTGCTTTCGTAGGGGTGAATTTTCGGACTCTTTTAGAGGTTGTTTGATCTTTCATCTTTGAGAATTCGTGATTCCCTCGATCGATTCTTCCACGGTGAGATCTTCTAGCAATTTTATCATCCCCATTTTCTTGTATATTTTAGCCGCTTTGATCTTCTTCATTTAATCGGCTCATCGTGGAGTCCTTTTCTCTCGCTTTTCGATAGTTGAGTGAAAATTGCCTTGTTTCGATGTTGGCGCACTATTAGCTTAGCTAGCAGGTTTACTTGATTCTGGATCGCATCCAAATTTTGCATTACTGGCATACCCTCCTCCGAAGTTTTCCCACTCTAGGACATTTTTGTTGTGTGCTTTTGGGGTATTCTCCATCCTTCAGATGTATTTTACGAATTTGATACATTTCAGCATTTCCTCGACCCGATCATGTTTACTTCTTCCGTATCACGTCGTAACGGAAGGTTGGTGTTGACATTTTGTTGGTCAGGTTGTTCAACCACAATACTGCCACTTTCGATCAGATTTTGAATCTTATGTTTTAAGGACCAACAATCTTGTGTATCGTTTCCTGGAGACTCTAAGTGGTAAGCACATCTCTGGCTTGGATTGTATCTTTTCCTCCCTGGTTCCAGAGGTGGAGCTAGTTCGGTAATTTTCTTGTGATCCATTAATATCTCCAATACATGTTCAAGGGAATCGCCAAGTGGAGTGAATACCCGATTTTCCGTTCTTTCAAATTTTCTTTTCCTGTCTAGGTATTGGTTGAATGCAGTTTGTTGTTGAGATGGCAGATTGTCTTGTATTTTCCAAATGGGGGGAGGGGGACTGTAGTTTGGCCTCCTAGCTTGCCCCTGTACAACAAGGGATACATCTTTATTGCCTTTATTGGGTACCCCCTTGGGATCGCTTCAGATACTTGCCACCAGTATATGTTTGGCGATCGCTTCCAAGGCAAGCGAAGTCTTTAATCTTGCCTACCTTCAGGCCCATCTCTGCCATTTCATCGTGTTTGATCATTTCCGCAAATGGCTTTCCTATGCCTGCTAGGATCCTCTCATAGTAAGGAGCCTCTTGGATATCAATAAATGTCATTACCATCTCGCTTTTCATCATTGATGGAACGACTTCATACCGTTAGATGTCTCCACCTTTGGGCATATTCTCTAAAGATTCAAGATTTTGCTTTTTCACTTTAGTCACTTGATATCGATCTGGTGCCATTTCAGGATCGAAATCAGATCGATTTAGAAAGGCGTGGGCCAATTCTTCCTGGGTTGTGGATTTTGGCATTGTCAAGTCGGGCATACCAGCTTTAGCTTCTCCAAGTGAGACTCTTTTGAAAAAGTTGCATTTCGAGGCTTTCATTTTCAAAGATAAGACCCTAGTTCGCCAATGTACACTTTTAGGTGCGATAGGGATCGCTTTGCCCATTGTACTTTTCAAACTCGGGACTTTGAACTTGGTAGGATATTGAGCCCCGGGAATATACAGAGAGATCTGAATAGGTGACACTCCCATAATTTCCGGTCCCTTTAATCGACCGGATGGTATCCTCCATTTGTTGGACTTTCTTTCTTATATCCCCGCTTTCTCGATCATCCCTGAGATTTGTGATTTCTTTATTGGAATGAGGTTTAGGTATCTGGGTTTCCATCTTTTTACCAATGCCCTGACTGCCCCCTAGTGTGAAGGACTCTGGTTAAGTAGGCATTGTCTGGCCCTGCGTATTTTTACTTTGTTCTTTTAGAAAGACAGCCAATTCTGTTATCTGATTCCTTAATCCTTCAAACTCCTCTCGGGAAACAGGAGTAGGATCAGTCGGGCCTTGTAGCCATGCCTAAACTGGGATCAGTGCCTTCTTGGACTTTAAACGGTAATCTGGACCGATTGCTTTTCCTCGAAAAAGACTTGCATAGTTTAGTCTTTAGGGAATGTAAATTAACATGCTATGTGATGTGTCCATTTTAAGAATTTTATCCTGCAAAACGGATGTCAGCTGTTTGTAGCACGTTAATTAAAATATGTATGTGTACACATATCTTCATATTTCTCATTACATGGAGATAGATATGGAATGAAATTACAAGTAATTGTGTTTACAAGTAATTGAAATGAGAGCATGAAGAGACTTTCCTCCATTTTTGGGTTTATCAGAGGCTGACCTATCTTAGGTTACTCTCGCAGATTTTTGGCATGAAGGTTCCCAAATCATCGCAATCTACTTGACGGGAAGTTAATCCGGTCTTTCAACTGGATCGAATTTGGGTGGTGCCTTTCCTGAGCCTCGGAGAATTAGTCTTCTCACAAGTCCAGTAATCAAACACCGACAGGATAGCCTCCTGGTGGAGGGACCACACAACATAAATTCACATACATCGTGTCTCACCGTATGAAAAATGATGACATGTGCGAAGCACTAATATCACAGGCAGATATGGTGCGAAGCACTAATATCGCAAGCAGATATGGTGCGAAGCACTAAGTGCAATAAGGAAATGCATTCGTAAACATTTATCAAATGTAAATGCAACATCCACACACAAGCAGATAACAGTTTTGAAATGATTGAAATAGCGGCTTAAGTCCTCTTACTGGAGTCCCCAGCAGAGTCGCCACCTGTCGACGTCGGGATTTTTGGAAGTCCCTTTCCGTTACTTGTTCTTTGGTGTTCTCATTTTAGGTGAGATTTGTTTGAAAAAATAATTGAAAAAGGTCCGACATGTATAATGTCGACGATGGGACTGTTAAGAGTCGCTAGTTGGTTTTTTAAATGGTTGTACCAACACAACCGAGAAAAGGTTTGCACATGGACCCAGTGATGTGACACTGCTATACGGGTCGGTGAAACCGAGATTTGCTTAGGGTCTGGGGACTTGGTTATGCGGGGGGAAGGTGTTAGGCACCCCCCGACATCCGTGTTACCATGGTGACCGCCTCTTCCCAAGAAAGTGTTATCTAAATGTGTGTGTGTGTGGTTCGATGTGCTGTTATTTAGAAGTAGTGCGAGGCCTCGTTCGAACCTATATACATCGGGTTTGAATTTATGTAAAAATTCAGTTTTTAGCAAGATATAGCAATGATGTTTTATAAATAGGTTTTTCAAACCCTGATGCTCAATAGTAATTGAGACCTTTTACACTCCCATTTTATTAAGTGTGCAACTTGATTGATTTTATTCGAAAGATGCGATGCATCCGTACGAAAATAATGTACAAAAAATGCCGACTTCCTCGTGGGTATGGAAACCATCTGAGGAAATTCAGACACCGCAAAATAATTTACAAGTCGCTACATATTTGAAAATGTCCATCACGGAACCAAATCTAGATCCAATAAGTGAATCTGTGATCACATGATTCCTAAAGCACAAGATAATCGCAATTTGTATGAAAGCAGTAAGTAGTAGTATATATATAAAAGTCGTGTAAATATATATTATACGATAGGATCACCAACCACTAAGCACTTCTATGGGGGATCAAAAGGTAAATAAAGATGTAAAAGTTATCAACCGCCACTTGAGGAAACTCCAAAGGGAATTAAACGTAAAGAAAGTCAGAATATGGCCAACCGCCACGAAGGAAACTCCAAAGGGACAAAATGTAAATAAAAAGTCAGTATAAAGCGATCAATCGCCACTTTAAGTAAACTCCAGCAGGGATTTAAACGTAAAGAAAGTCAGAAGCGATTATCAACCACCACGTAAGTAAACTCTGTGTGGGAAGATATATATATATATATATATATATATAAATATAAAAGCGATAAACGCACTGATGTAAAATCTGTGCTCATCGAATGTAGTTCGACCACGATTATATATATATATATATATATATATATATATATATATATATATATATATATAAAGCTTAATAAATGCAGGATATAAAATTGGGCTCATCGAACAAAGTCCACACACAGTTAATATAATGTATGTATATATATATATATATATATATATATATATATATATATATATATATATTAAAGTAGTAATCGCACTGCAGGTAAAAAAGCTCAGGCTCATCGAAAAAGTTTGACACACAGTTAATATATATAAATATATATATATATATATATATATATATATATATATATATATATATATATATATATATATTAAAGTAGTAAACGCACTGCATCAAGTTTAGGCTCATCGAACAAATTTCGACACACAGTTAATATATATAAATATAAATATATATATATATATATATATATATATATATAAAAGCAATAAACGCTCTGCATCAAGTCTCAGGCTCAATCGAGGCATAACTCAATAATGTTAGTCAATATATATGTAAATAAATATAATATATATATATATATATACAGACTGAAATGATACCACGGACCGAAGTCCGGGCAAAAGCAAGCAACACGACTCTCAATGTGTAGAAGGGTGTGTGCAAAGATGAAGAGAAAGACTCAAAAGTGTGTGAGAAGGCTTACAACTGACTGCTAAAGAAGGCTTCTATATCTTTAGAGTGGATAAACACAGACTTTTGTAGGTACAAAAGGGCTATATATGAGCTCACAGGTGTTTAAAAGGGGAAAGTACACTATATGGGGTGAGTGCAGAGCAAATTGGGCAGGGCTTCCTCGCCTTTTTTTCTTCCAAAATAGGCACCCCAAGTCCTCTATTTGTAGAGGGGGGAGCCACAGGTCTACCTGTGGCACCTAGTAGCAGGTGTACCTGCGGCTGCCCGGGGTGCCCCGGGCAGTGTGGGTCTTGCCGTGTGTGGTCGAAGTACGTACACTCAGACAACACGCTATTCGCTCGGTCGCTCATAACTTTCAATCCGGGAGTCCGATGGAAGCGTGCCATACCATTCCAGAAAGCTCTTTCCGAGAGCTACACAATGGCATATGATTTGACCTTTTTTGATTCCAGGAAGATGGGTTAATGACCAAAATGGCATTCCTAGGTTTTCGTCAGGCAATTCGGTGAGCCGTTTTGTGTAGTTTACGCTCCGGAGTTAAGATATCGCTCTTGTGGGACTTCATTTGAAGTATTTTGAGTTGAAATGAGTGTATTTGATTTGAAGTGAAGTTGAGTCGGCAAAATGACCATTTTCCCCTCCCGGGGTTATCTCTGATTTTCGCACAGTTGTAGCAGACGTTTCTCAGGGTTATCTCTGAGGTTGACTTGATGTTTACTTTAACTGTCCTCAGGGTTATCTCTGAGGTTGGATTGACCTCCTGGGGCTATCTCCAGGCTTTGATCTTGATCCTCCGGGGTTATCTTCGAGGTTGAAACTGACTTTCCCGGGATTATCTCCGGGGTTGGAACCTGATTTCCCGGGGCTATCTCCGGGGTTGGAAACTGGATCTCCCGGGGTTATCTCCGGGGTTTGAAGTTGATGTCGTAGTCCTCTAGGGTTATCTTTGGAGTGGGAAAAAGACGCTTTTGCCCTCCTGCATTGTTAGTAACAGGAGAAGAAAATTTTGAGTGTCTACAATTGTCATATGATTACTTTAAGAATTTAGTATGATTCATAAGATGCAAGAATGTTGGATAAATGACTTAAATCAATAATAAGTCATAAGGAAATGAAAACTTGTAATGTATAATTTGTTAAGTTATGAACTTATGAGGAATAAGCCATAACCAAACTTACAAATTATGAACTTATGAGGAATAAGCCATAACCAAACTTACAAATAAGTTTTTGTAATATTTAGGTTAAGATGTCTAGTTAATGAAATGAATCCATTTGGAATGATGAACAAATCGTTAGTAACGATGTTTTGCCGGAATTCACACGATTGGACGATAATCGTCGAATTCGTAAAATTCTCGAAATGGAAGTCGAATTTGGTCTTTGAACTCGGAAACATTGGTTTTCGATGGAGACAAGTCGTATTTGGCATTATAGAGTTGCGGACTCGAAAATGACCGGATTCTAACTTAGAACGAAGAAATGAGCGTTGAACGTTCACGAACGTTTATCGTTTTCATAAAAAATGTACTAATAGGTGAATTTTTAGTTAACGAAGTCAAATAGATAAAATTCTTGCATGAACATGTAGAGTATGTGATTTGTGAACTGTAGGCTCTTAAACGAGCCGATTTGGACTTATAACGAAGAAGTTATGAGCCCGGGAATCTCACAAAAATGAAAAACTGTAAAATTTTCTGGTGCACAGAGTGGGCGCGCCAAGTACAACCCAAGGCCAAATAGGTGGAAATATAATGACAGCCAGTTCTGGCAGAAATCTTTGTGACTCATCGGAGTTTTCACGTGCGCAATGGCGCCATAATGAAGGGAATTCGCCAAATGTGTCGAGTCGGGTCTTTAGCCATCTGGAGTATATAGTCAATGCAATACGGCTTAAACAAAGGTAAGAATGAACGACTTAGGGTTGAAGTAACTCAATTGCATATGAACATAAGAATGATGTAACGGAAAGCCGGAACCAATAATAATAAATCTAATACATAATTAGATTGAGAAGAAGGGTAAGATTCTTTAGGAACCATGTATGGTATTCATAACCTAATATGCTATGTGATGTTATCATCTACTGTAGAGACCTTAAAGACTTAAAGTACACGTGTTATAACTGTAGCATACACTAAAGGCAAGTATTCTAACCCTTGTTTCAGTTCATTCTGAACAAGCTTTGTTATTAATTTATTCTTATGCATGAACTAATGTCTGATGAAGTCAAAACCAATTCTTTTGTCTAGACTTACGATATGTTGGATTCTTATAATCTATCAAAGTATTGACAATAATTTACCAAACTAATGTTGGTGTGGTTTTCAAAAGAAGACTAAGTATGCTAAATTGTTTTGTCATCAAACGATATGCACATGAGGTTGCCACAACTTAAACGTACACACGTTTAATGAATGTAGTGTTGATCAACATAGAGTACTATAGGCTGATCACCTAGACGTGCTCGTAAGCATTGTCGGACTTACGGACTTCGTACCAGGATGTCCTTTTCAAAGAACTTAAGAAATGCTCATGGTCTTGGACCGGAATTGTTGTTTTACTGAATATTATTATTGTAAAACATTTTGAATAAAAAGAAGTGCTATTTTGAATTATCGATAGTACTTCGTAACTATTGTCCAGTTATTGAAGATATACGATTCCTATGTTTCAAGCATGCCATTTTATTTGAATTGTTGTACTTGCTGAGCTAGTTAGGCTCACTCTTGCTTGAACCATATGAATGCAACTAAGATCGAATGGACCGATGTATCCGGCAAAGATAAAGGGAAGGCTAAGGCGAACTTGTAGATTACCTATGTAATAGTATAGGTTTTGTAATGATAATATTTTATATTATTATAAGAATAATTGTAACGGTTATAAAGAACCTGGGAGAATGTTAATATTTTTTTGAATATATATAAGACATATTCGTTCCTTTGAGGCATTTCAATTGAATGTTTTTGTGAATTGTAGCACTGTGTAGCACCATCTGTCGGGTTGGAAGATACCCAGATTTGGGGGCGTCAGAGGTTGGTATCAAAGCCTTAGGTTATAAAACTTAATGGGGCATTTAAACCTTAATCCATAACCTTAAGAAAAGTTAAAGAAATAAAAGATGGAAAGTAACCTTATAAAAATGAATTATATATATGTTATGTGTTTTTATTATTCTACTGACGTGTACTAATAAAACTTATTTGTGTTGTGTAGATGTCAGAAGAAAATGAAATGTCTAGAGACGTATATGTAGTCAGTGAAGGATCAGTTAATCAGATAGAGATTATACGGAACCCCATAGCGACAGAGTTCGAAGTTGTAGTGGTTGAGTCTGGAGACTCAGAGAGCTTAGATCTTATGTCTGTGTTTGACGGCATGCTAGAAGAAGAGGTAGAGGTAGTGTCCTTCAACCCGGTAGCAATAGCAGCAGAGATGGCTCCGGGGGAGTCAATGATGTCACTTTTTATGTCAGTGTTGGATAGAAACATCCATTACTATCAGGAGGTTAAGGAGCTAAAGCAGAACTCTAAGCTGTCATAGAGGATAAGACAGACGTGGAGTCCATGAGGGAGCAAGAGCAAGATGAGAGAATTTTGGCCAAGGACAAGGTCTATGAGCTGAAACATGAGGTCTTTGAACTCAGGGGGGGAGCTAAAGATGAAAAGGCAGAAGATAGGGAGAATGTCCTATATTCATAGGCGTTCTCATGCGGATTTCCAGCATCAGGTAGCTGGTTATCCCATAGAGGCAGGGCCGACGCGGCATACTATCAGCCGTGATATTATTGCCGGTCTCACCATGGCAGATTTTGATAATGCCCTAAGGCAGATGTAATCAAGTAGTAGCTATAGTAGTTTAGATATGTAAATATTGTGTATCTAGTAGTGACATAAAACCCTCTTTTGTATAACAAAGGGTAGTCTTTTGTAAATCCCAATTTTTGGAAAGTAATTACGAGAAAGTAATGTAATCAGCTTAGGCTGTGTAATGTAACCGATGTAGTATTATACTACAATGAATCAATATAAGTCTTTTTAGAAACATATTGAGTAATGAATGTTTAATTTATTGTTTAATCTTAATAATAACTAACCAACAGGAAATGATTAATAACGAAATGTGTTATTTTTTTGGTAACAGCAAAATGCCGCCAAGAAGAGTACCACGTAATCAAGGCGCGACGTAAATCAACAGGAGGGAGGTCCGGTTAACCCCATGCAGGAGTTTGTTAATCTTTTAACAGCCGCATTTAATAGATCTGGGGCTAATATCCCCGTAAATCCTGGTGTAGTACGAGCTACTACGTTTAAGGATTTTAAAAGCGTGGGTCCGTCGGAGTTCAAAGGAACTAAGGACCCTATTGAAGCCCAAACGTGGTTAAAAAAAATTTGAGAAGGCATTTGTCATATCAAATGTCGACGAGGCCCAGAAGGTTGCCTTTGTAACCTACATGATGAAGGGAGAGGCCAACTTTTGGTGGGAGGCCAATCAGGCTAGGGCCGGGATTGAGAACTTGACGTGGGTGTGGTTCAAGGAGATATTCTTCGAGAATTACTTTCCCACGAGTATGCAGGGGAGAATGGAGATGAGGTTTCTCAATTTAAAATAAGGGGACATGACAGTTCCCCAATACGCCACCAAGTTTAATGAACTGGCGAGGTTTGTTCCATACCAAGTGGACACCGAGGTTAGGAAGGCACGACGGTTCGAGTAGGGCTTGAAACCCTGGCTCTAGAACCATATTTTTGTGTTCCAAAGTACTTCCTTTGGAACCATTTTAGAGAAGGCGATAATCGCCGAAGGTGGTAGCGAGGCATTGAGCCAGTACCACAAGGATAAGAAGAATAAAGGGAAAGTGGATGGGGTAATAAAGATCGAGGGAGCCAGCGGGAGTGGCAAAGGGTATAAACAGAAGGTGGTTAACTCTGGGAATACCGGAGTGAAGCAAGTAGATCCGAAGAGGAGGATGGAGGCCTGCAAGACCTGTGGAAAGACTCACTTAGGAGTCTGTCTCAAGGGGAAGGCCGTATGCTATAATTATGGACAAGAGAGGCACATTGCACCTAACTATCCAAGTCCAAAGAAGAACCATGGATGTTTTGTGTGTGGGTCAACTAACCACATGGAAAAGAACTGCCTGAAGAAGGGGACGGATGGGAACAAGGGCACCACTAGCGATAAGTTAGCTATTGGGGGTCCAGCACAGCCGGGTAGGCCGATGGCCCGTACCTTTAACATGACAGTCCAAGATGCAATGGCATCAGGGGACGTAGTCGCATGTATTATTTTGATTAATGACCTAAATGCTTACGTGCTGTTTGATTCGGATGCTACTTGTTTGTTTATCGCATATAATTTTGCTAGACGATTAGGATTACTTCCCGAAAAGTTGTCAATACCTTTAAAAATTAAGGTAGCAAATGAAGAGATAATTCATGTTGAAGATATTCATAGGAGTTGTTGAGTAGACATACGAGGTTGTAAATTATCCGTAGATTTGATACCGATAAAGCTAGGAGAATTCGACGTAATTCTCGGAATGGATTGGTTGGTTAACCATAGGGCAATTATAGATTGCCAAAAGAAAAGTGTAAATATTAAAACGTTAAGACAACCTCAGGTATTATTTTATGGTAATAAATCGCCAGGACATTCATGTTGTCTTACGATAACATAAACTAGGAAACTATTGATGAAGGGGTGTGTAGGTTATCTGTGCCATGTTGTCGATACCCAGAGAGTGGGAGCGACCATGGAACAAATATCTATAGCGATTGAATTCATGGATGTATTTCCAAGTTAATTGTCCGATCTTCAGCCAGATAGGGAGACTGAGTTCATAATAGACATTGTGCCAGGAGCGACACTATTTTTTAGGGCACCGCATCGTATGGCGCCAGTGTAGATGAAGGAGTTGATGGTGCAGTTACAAGAACTGTTGGACATGAAGTATATTCAATCGAGTGTTTCACCGCGGGGAGCACCAATACTGTTTCTCAAGAAGAAGGACGGATCGTTAAGACTTTGTATCGACTACTGAGAGTTGAACAAGTTAACGATAAAGAATAAGTACCCATTGCCCAAGATCGATGATCTTTTTGATCAATTGAAAGGGGCAAAGTATTTTTCTAAAATAGATTTAAGGACGGGGTATCATCAGTTGAAGGTTAGGAATGAAGACGTACCAAAGACAGCATTCAGAACTCGTTATGGTCATTACGAGTTTCTGGTAATGTCATTTGGGTTAACTAATGCACCAGCTGCATTTATGGATATGATGAACAGAGTGTTCAAACAATATTTGGATAAGTTTGTTGGGGTGTTTATCGATGATATTCTAGTCTATTCTAAGACGCCATAAGATCATGTTGAACACCTAAGAATAGTGTTGGAAACACTAAGGAAAGAGAAGTTATATTCGAAGTTCACTAAGTGTGAATTTTGGTTAGAGAGAGTATAATTTTTAGGTCATGTCATTGACCATGAGGGGTTTTCAGTAGATCCATCAAAGGTGGAAGCTGTGATGAATTAGGAACAATCGAAAACACCGACTGGGGTGCGGAGTTTCTTAGGGTTAGCGGGTTACTATCGGAGATTCATTCAGGATTTTTCGAAGATAGCTACTTCGTTGACTAACTTGACAAGGAAGACGGTGAAATACGCGTGGACGGAAAAATGCGAGGATAGTTTTCAAGAACTAAAGAAGAGGTTAAGTGAAGCGCCTGTTTTGTCATTACCCGATGACACAGGAAATTTTGTAGTTTATAGCGATGATTAGCATAGAGAACTTGGTTGTGTGCTCATGCAGCATGGCAAGGTCATTGCGAATGCATCACGGAAGTTGAAGGATTATGTGAAAGTTTACCCTACTCATGATCTTGAACTGGCCGTGGTAGTGCTTGCCTTAAAGATATGGCGACATTATCTTTACGGGTAAAAATGTGAGATATACACGGACCACAAGAGTCTAAAATATATCTTCACACATAAGAATTTGAATATGAGACAGAGGAGATGGTTGGAGTTAATAAAGGATTACGACTGTGAAATCCTGTATCACCCTGGAAAAGCCAATGTAGTTGCCGATGCCTTAAGTCGAAAGGGTCGAGAAAAGTTGTCTATGTTAACGGCTCAAACTGAGTTAATAACAGAGATGGCTAGGATGGAGATAGAAGTGAAATTACTGAGTGAAGTGCGACAGAGACTATTTGCGACAGAGATGTAATCTACCATCGTAGAGAGAGTCAAGGAGGTGCAGCTCAAAACTGATGAGTGTGACTAGATGAAGAAGCGGTTAACCAATGAAAAAGATTTAAAATACTGTATTGATAATGAGGGATTATTAAGATTTGAAGGAAGAATTTGGGTTCCAAATGAGACGGAATTAAAGGAGCAAGTTTTACAAGAGGCTAACAGTTCGAGGTACTCGATTCATTCTGGTAGCACTAAGATGTATCAAGACCTTCGACAGAGTTTTTGGTGGCCGAACATGAAGAGAGAAATAGCCAAGTATGTGAGTAGGTGCTTGACTTGTCAGAAAGTTAAGGCCGAACATCAACGACCAAGTGGCTTGTTACAGTTGTAACGATCGGAAAATTTATAATTTAATTTAAATATTTATTGAATTAAATAAATATATTAAATAATTTATTTATTGAGGAAATAAATAATCGATGAATTGTGGTGAATTAATTTAGCAACTAAATTGATTAATGTTAATTAAATTGAGTAATGATAATTTTATTTGAAGGATTTAATTTAAGGAAATAATTAAATTAAATAAATTGCTTAATATTTAAGAAGATAATTAAATTAGGTGAATTGTTTATTATTAAATGAATAAATTAAATAAAGTGGTGAATCTGATTTAATAATTAAATTAGATATATAATTATTTAATTATTTATTGTAAGCATAGTTATAATAAGAATATAATTATTATAATTATAAATTATAAGCTAATAAAATGTGTTACATGTGTGACAAGTGTAACTATATGATATAAATATTATTTAAATAATCTAGTTGGGAGTTTTATGTGATTAGCCAAACAAGGCCTTGTGGCCTTTGGCTTATTCAACTGACGCAAACCTTTTATTTTCTAACGGAAGGGAACATGGTTTATATTTTTTTCTTCGTGTCTTATTTATTTGCCTAAGGCTAAGCTAAGAACAGAGAGTTTGCGAGGAAGGGGGAAAACATAGAGTGTTGCTAAGGGTTTGAGAGGTTTGCTGTGGAAGGAAAAGGAATTGAAGCCATTCTATAGCAATTGCTTCAATAATCAAGGACTTAAGGTATAATTATTTCTAATTTATAAGTTTTGATTTGTTAGGAAATATTTCCTGTAAACTATAGTTATGTTAGAGTGATATATATACCTGCATATATGGACTATATGTTGTTAATGATCATGTAAACATGTTATTTGTTGTCAAATTCATGAGAAATTGGGTTGAGGAAGAAAAGGAAAATAACAGTGTTTGTGTTCTTATTATATGGCTTAGAAAGTACAATAATGGATGCTCAATATATGTAATAATCTGTAGTTTGTTGATGGATTATGTTAATATGTTAAGAAACGAAAACAATGTAGTTCGAATCATGACAATTGATCAAGAAACGAGTTTATAGTGATCAAATTCGTTAAAAGTATAAAAATGAGGAAATTTGAGGAAAATATAGTTTTTGATTCTCAAAAATGGTGTTTATATAATGTTTTGTATATAGAATGGTGTTTATTATGTGTAACTATAATATGACAAAGTGAAGATGTTGTAATTTGGTGTAATTTGGTAGAATTGGGATTTTATGGCCAAAGCAGTAGTCATTTTGAGCTTCGCAAAAGCTCGGTCTTTGAGAGGCGTCACAGCGGCACGCATGTCTCAAGGCATGCTCTCATACATGTGGCATGAGAAGATGTGAGCAATGAGCGGCGTTGCATCGCGTGATTAACGATTTAATACTCATGGTAGGTATGTGAGTGGTCTCATCATCATAGACAGTAAAGCCTTCTTAATTGTAGATCATGTGTAATGGACTTGGGTTAGTTTAACATGCATGTAAAGAGTACTAAAACATTAAGTGAATTATAATAATAGATTCCAATGAGTTATAATGCAAAGTGTAAAGATTTGAAATAATTATTTAAATAAGTTATAAAATGAAACCAAATGTGATGTTTTCAAGAGTTAAATATAAATGATAAGGTTTATAGTGTGATTTCAGAATCGTTAAGGTGTTAACCAACGTGGTTAGGTACTAGGTTAGGGTTATGACCTAAATGAAGGTTTAAACCCCAAAGCTAATGTTCATACAATTAATCGTTGTTGCAGTTTTAATAATGTATGTAGGATAATTGGAGATTATTTTACACTTGTATAGCTTACAAACAAGGCAAGTTCTCTAACTCTACTTTTATAATTGTGCAAGTTCTCTAACTCTACTGTTATAATTGTGCAAGTTTCTAAACCTTAATTCTTTACATTGAGCAAGCTTTCAAACTTCATTCTTTTCGTATTGAATGCAAGTTTCCATTCCTATATTATTATTGTTCAAAATTGAGCAAGCCTAACCTATCTTGAATATGTTTGTACAAGCTCTTATAACCTAATTCATTATACCGAGCGAGTTTTACTTTCCTATTTATTATTGCTCAAAGCATATATTGTTCTAATACATCGATTCAAGTGAGATTGTTTTAACTCTTGTGGTTATAACATTTTGCATGTATATCACGTTTATTCAATTATATATTGTTGATATCCGATCTTTGACTTTGATAGCCTTGTTCAATTATACACTATTGTATTAAACCTTTATTATTGGAATTTGAATAAGTGTTCTAAAATTCTAGAAACACTGAAAAGCTAGTTCCAAACTAAACTTTCTTTAGTGCGGAAATTCTAAATTCAAACTGAGACGAACAACCCTAATATAGGGAATTTTGTACATGTAACATTTAGATGTTTGTGCACAATACATGGTACAAAGGTCTGATCCCCCTGAGTATGTTAAGAAAAGTCTGTACAGTCTAATGACTGTTAAGGTTAAGGTAATAATACCTACATACCGTGGACATAGTTCGTGATCTTAAGACCCTCAGATAATTAAAGTTCGAACTTGTTTTCTATTTTGATTCATAGAACAAGTTCTCTATTATTTAGTATTCGTTGTTCACTCTCATGTTGTTATTATACTATCTTTATGTCAGTGAACAATTGTTTGCTCACTCTTGCAATTAAACAATGCAGCTAAAGTCGAAAGAGATGATGAGC
Organism: Panax quinquefolius; assembly: GCA_020205615.1. Taxonomy (NCBI): domain Eukaryota; kingdom Viridiplantae; phylum Streptophyta; class Magnoliopsida; order Apiales; family Araliaceae; genus Panax; species Panax quinquefolius. The sequence continues at coordinate 37,381,284 of CM035164.1, forward strand.
CATCTACTAGCAAGGGAAAGGGCAAGATGTCTTAGTGATGAAGAATTAGTTAACGTTTATTTAAATGCTTGAAGTTATAAGACTTGTTTTATTTTATAATGTATTCCGCAAACTGATGTAATAATTTTAAGGTTAGATTACCTGGGATTGTTTATGATGATGTAACCCTTTAATGGGAAAGATTATTGTTTAAAGCTATTTAATGTTTTATCCTTTATTATGGGTAGTTAGATGTAATTATTTTAATAGTGAGCACAAAATTCGGTGGAAATGAAGTACCTGGATTTGGGGGTGTCACAACAGTCATTGGAGATTCTGGAGTGGAAGTGAGAGCATATCACGATGGACTCTGTGGTGGGACTTCCGACAACTCAGAAGGGGTATGATGCGATTTGGGTAATAGTAGACCGGTTGACGAAGTCGGCTCACTTTTTGCCAATTCGGGTTAAGTATAGCTTAGACCAGTTAGCTAAACTTTATATTAAGGAAATTATTTCTAGACATGGAGTACCAGTTTTGATTATGTTAGATCGTGACCCACGATTCACGTTGAACTTTTGGAGAAGTCTGCAAGAGTAGTTGGGGACGCAGTTGAAGTTGAGTACGACATATCATCCACAAACCGATGGATAGAGCGAGAGAACAATTCATACGTTAGAAGATATGTTGAGATCTTGCGTCATGGATTTCAAGGGTAGTTGGGATGATCATCTAGCATTAATAGAGTTTGCGTATAACAATAGTTATCATGCAAGCATATGTATGCTGCCTTACGAAGATTTGTATGGACGGAAGGGCCGAACACCATTGTGTTAGGATGAAGTGGGAGAACGCCGAATGCTAGGGCCAGAAATGGTGCAGCAAACGACAGATATAGTGAAGTTGTTACGGATGCATCTCGTAGCAGCTTAAGACAGACAGAAGAAGTACGCAGACTTACACCGAGAAAATAGAGAGTTTGAGGTAGGCTCGTACGTATTTCTAAAGGTATCTCCCTAGAAAAGAAAGATACGCTTTGGAAAAAAGGGAAAACTAAGTCCAAGGTTTATAGGACCTTTTGAAGTATTAAAATGGATAGGAGAGGTAGCTTATATGGTAGCATTACCTCCAAATTTAGAACGAATACATAACGTATTTCATGTATCTATGTTACGTCCTTACAAATCGGACTATAAGTACATAATAGAGTATGAGCCTATTCAGATCGAGAAGGACTTAACGTACGAAGAGATGCCGATTCAAATCATCGATAGAAAAGAGCAAGTTCTGCGGAACAAAGTCATACCGTCGGTAAAGGTGTTATTGAAGAACCACGATACCAAAGAAGCAACGTGGGAATTGGAGGAAAAGATAAGGAAGGATTACCATCATTTGTTTGCGTAATGTGAGGCGAGATTCTGGGGACAAAATCTTTATAAAGGGGGAAGAATGTAACGACCGAGAAATTCGGATCCTTTGTAATATACTTTTAAATAATTAAATAATGAATAAAATTATATTATTTGTTATTATTATGTGTTAGTAAGATGAATGTCGTTCTATAACCTAGAAACGTCGTAAAGTCATAGTATTTTAACTATGTAAAGGAATTATAGTGTTTGAATTTCCAAGACGAAAATAAAAGCTTTCCGAGAAATTTTCTGAAAAACACTATTCATCATTTTCCGCTCTAGAATTAATTTTGAACTTCCGAGAAATACGTAATGTTATAATATCAAGGTGAGATGGATTATGTAATAATAATTCAAGTATGGAAAACGCAATATTTCGTATGTAGACTTAAAATTAAGAACTAGGATTAAGTCTAATAAAATGGAATTGTGGATCTTGTATGAAGTGCAAGTCCAATAAACATTAAGGGGCAAGCCCAAGATGTAATAATGTTAAGCCCAAGTGTTTATTAATGTAATCCCAAAGAAAATTATTGCAAGCCCAATGGAATAAACTAAAATAGCTAAACCTAAGCCTAAGGTATTGATTCTTTGGACTATCCATGGGGCAACCCATGGGTGATCTTTGTGTCCAAGTATATTATGTAATGACCAAATATTAAGAGTAGGGGACAAGTTTACTTAGTGGTTAAGAATGGAATAGTAAAGAGGTTAGTAAGGAGGTGGGATGTCCTAATGACTCTTATACCCTAACCTTGGAAGTTCTATAAATAGCAAGCTCACAAATCATTTTTGCTTGTTCAATTATCCAACAACTTTCCTTTACTAAGCAACTTATTGGTTAGAGAGAATAAGCACTTATAAGTCCAAACATCCTTTGTTAGATTTTCAAGAAGAAGGAAACTAGTCATCTAAGTTAATGATCTTGTGATCTTATATCTTCTATCTCTATATTGTAGGGTGATAAGAGAAGTGTAACTTAATTAACATGTATGCTAAGAACACTTAAGAAATTGATGATTAATGGACTTAAGCCGTATAAGTCAAGAATAAGTACTTTGAACCTAAATAAGTTATAAACTTATGAAGAACATTGATGAATTGTCATATGATTACTTTAAGAAGTTCTTATGATTCATAAGATGCAAGAATGTTGGATAAAGGACTTAAATCAATAATAAGTCATAAGGAAATGAAAGCTTATAATGTATAATTTGTTAAGTTATGAACTTATGAGGAATAAGCCATAACCAAACATAAAGATAAGCTGTTGTAATATGTAGTTTGAGATGTCTATTTACTGAAATGAATCCATTTGGAATGATGAACAAATCGTTAGTAATGAAGTTTTGCCAGAATTCGCACGATTGGACGATAATTGTCGAATTTGTGAAATTCTCGGAATGGAAGTTGGATTTTATGTTTGAACTCGGAAACGTTGGTTTTCGATGGAGACAAGTCGTATTTCGCATTATAGAGTTGTGGACTCTAAAATGATCGGATTCCTACTTAGAACGAAGAAACGAGCGTTGAACGTTCACGAACGTTTATCGTTTTCGTTAAAAATGGACTAATAGGTGAATTTTTAGTTAACGAAGTCAAATAGATAAAATTCTTGCATGAACATGTAGAGTATGTGATTTGTGAACCATAGGATCTTGAACGAGCCAATTTGGACTTATAACAAAGAAGTTACGAGCCAGGGAATCTGACAAAAATAAAAAACTGTAAAATTTTCTAGTGCACAGAGCTGGTGCCGCAGCACCAACCCAAGGCCGAGCCTGGCTGGGAAATGCTGTGACCTACTGGAGTTTCACGCCATAGCACGGCTGTAACGAAGGGGACTCGCACCGCATCACCGAGTCCGGGTCTTTAGCTACTGGAGTATGGCAGCAATGACGGCCTTGGTTTAAACAAAGGAAGTCGAAATGGCAGCGCCAGATCTTGTGGTCAAGCAATGAAGAAAGTTTTCAAGTAGAACATGAAGGGTAACTGATTGACAAAGAACTAAAGCTTAATTATAACATTGTTAAGCCATGATTAAACCTTAAGTATAATCACTTAGGGTTGAAGTAACTCAATTGCATATGAACGTAAGAATGACGTAACGGAAAGCCGAAACCAATAATAAAAAATCTAATACATAATTAGATTGAGAAGAAGGGTAAGATTATTTAGGAACCATGTATGTTATTCATAACCTAATGTTCTATGTGATGTTATCATCTACTGTAGAGACCTTAAAGACTTAAAGTGCACGTGTTATAACTGTAGCAAACGCTAAAGGCAAGTATTCTAACCCTTGTTTCAGTTCATTCTGGACAAGCTTTGTGATTCATGTATTCTTACGCATGAACTAATGTCTGATGAAGTCAACGCCAATTCTTTCGGTTAGACTTACAATATATTGGATTCTTATAATCTATAAAAGTTTTGACAATAATTTACCAAGCTAATGTTGGTGTGGTTTTCAAAAGAAGACTGAGTATGCTAAATTATTTTGTCGTCAAACGACAGGCACGTGAGGTTGCTACAACTTAAACGTACACACGTTTAATGAATGTAGTGTTGATCAACATAGAGTACTATAGGCTGATCACCTAGATGTGCTCGTAAGCTATGCCAAACTTACGGACTTCGTGCCGGGATGTCCTTTTCAAAGAACTTATGAAATGCTCACGGTCTTGGACCGGAATTGATGTTTTACTGAATACTATCATTGTAAAACATTTTGAATGAAAAGAAGTGCTATTTTGAATTATCGATAGTACTTCGTAACTATCGTTTAGTTATTGAAGATATACGATTCCTATGTTTCAAGCATTCCATTTTATTAGAATTGTTGTACTTGCTGAGCTAGTTAGGCTCACTCTTGCTTGAACCATATGAATGCAGCTAAGATTGAACGGACCAATGGATCTGGCAAGGATAAAGGGAAGGCTAAGGCAAACTCGTAGATTACCTTTGTAATAGTATAGGTTTTGTAATGATAATATTTTATATTGTGACAAGAACAATTGTAACGGTTATAAAGAACCTGGGATAATGTTAATATTATTTTGAATATATATAAGACATATTCGTTGAGGCATTTCAATTGAATGTTTGTGTTAATTGTAGCACCGTGTAGCACCATCTGTCGGGTTGGAAGATACCAGGATTTGGGGGCGTCACAGGACTGAGATTTCTCTATATATAGTAAACCATGATTAGTTAATTTAGTTTAAATATTCAAGGAAAACTTAAAACTTAGGAAACTAGTTGATAAACATGGTGTAAAACATGTTCTAACTTTATGTGCCAATGTATCAAGTTCTAATATACCTTAAAATGTGACCAATATGTTAGTTTGCCTTGTTGGTGATGGTATGTTGTAGTCAAGCATGAATTAAAAGAAAAATGCAAGTAAAAGACCATGATAGCTATATGTAAATGAACTATGTGTACACCAAGTTTTAAACTCAAAAACATGCTATTATAAATTGGTTTCATATATATATGAACATTAAAGCATGACTTAAACTAGTGGACTTATTTTGCATACCTAGTGGTTTAACATGAGATTTTCAATAAAAATGTTGAAGTTGAAACCCAACTTTGTTGGGGGAATACCCTATTAGTATTTTGAACCTATAGACCATCATGATAGGATGCTTTATGCATCTAGATATGATTCATATGTGCATCCATCTAATTAAACATGTTGTGAACTAGTCAAGCATGGTTTCGAAAGTTTCTAAAGAGATAAAAACTATGTTGAATTGAAATACATGGGCAAGACAACTCAAGCATGTATATTTAAGGGTTATTAACCTCTTTATGTGATATAATGGTTAGCCATGGATAGTTTGTTAAAAAATGGTCATTTTGTTTTGTTAATAGAGATTTTCCTAAAAAAACAAAACCATAGTATTAAGAGAGTCTTGGAATGGCCTTAGGGGAGGCCAAACCTATTCATTGACATAACTCTGCATATGTCATTATAATTTATTATAAGTGCGCATGTATGGCCAAGCTATTATCTAGCAGTTCTGGTCTGAGCAAGGAGCAACGCGGCCGTGCCACTCCTTAGTTCAAATCCAGCGCGGTTGAGCTGCCCTGCAGTAAGGCCTGAGTTCTATTAATAAATTGAGAACTGATGCATGCTTATATAGTTACTCTAATCTGTAAAACCTGTCCAGTATAGTATTCATGTTTTAATAAAGGATCCTATAATGAATTAATGTTTACAACTTCAAAGTCAAATTGTGATTTCAACTATGACATAGTGTGTTAGAAACTAATTTTCATGTGATGACATACATATAAGATTATGCGACTAGAAGACTAACAATATATGTTTAGTATTGATGAGTTACACTTGTGTATCATGGTAAATTAAGATATTAGGTGTACGTGTTGAACTTGTATAACTAATGTGATTATACATGAATAAGATATCATAGTGCATTGGATTGGTATTAAGCTTTACTTTGGTAAACTACGCTTGAGGCAAGTACTCGAACCTTACTCTTTATTGAGCATTATTTGAACCTGTGCAATTATTGATCGTACAAGTAAAACTTTGAGGAAATAATACTTCGTACTGAAATTTCAAACTTTGTTTCAAACGATAATTGTTCATATATATATATATTGTGAAAGAAACTGTATAAGCCATTGATTTGGCTAGACTATTGATAGTTGATCAAAAGCTATACAAACCAAATTTACTTTGTGCGGACTCTTATAACTGAGTTGAACAACCCTCTTGGTAGGGGAATTATATATTGTCGGGAAACCGACGTGCGCACTTGAGAAAGATTAAATGTAATATGTTGACATAGGGTACTTTAGGATGATCACCTGGTGTACTCATTTTACATAATTGCCAGTACTATCACTGTTAATTCTAGGAGAAGTTCATAGTCCTTAGTGACTGCTCAGTATTCATTACTTTGAAATCTTGAATTGATAAATCTTTGAATATTATTGATATTTTTGTCCATAGCGACTATTGTTGATAATCATCGATACTTCTTGCTATCTTAAACTATCATTATTGATATACCCTTGAGAAATTTAAAACATATTGATTTCCCTTTTTGTTATATTACTTGCTGGGCAAATTGTTGCTCATTCTTGCTTCCCTAAAAATATTTCAGTTAAGGCAGAACAAGGTGACCCCTCAAGCATTGATAAGGGCAAAGGCAAGGGCAAGGTTACGGAATAGTTTATGTTTATTGGAGATTATTGTATTCCTGTACTGACATAAGATGTGATATGTACTAGTTATATCTAAATATGTTTAATTATGCTTAAGATATGTAAGAGATGTTTAAGTTACGAACTCTTGAGACGAGAATAATTATATTATGACAATGTAATTTATTCTATTATTCCGCTATGTGAGATGTTAATTTATTATTAGAGTTAATACGTGATAACCAAATTTGGGACAAGTGTGGTCTAAATTTGGGGGCGTCACATATCCTGGACCATCACTCTATTCCCCGACTCGTCCCATCTATATTCTCATTTCCTAAAGAGAACAATGAAAGTAAAGGGTGAGCTCAACTAGCCCAGTAAAGAATATTATGACTAAGATAATGCAGAATAAATTATCGTTAGCCTTCAACAGTGTTAAACTGATATAATACAATAGACAACAAGTTTCATTGTAATGGAACAAACAATCCACTAGAAGAGTCAAGTAGAGCATGATATCAACTATCTTCTATGATTTAAAAGTTTATCATCGACTTTATCGCTGAGACTTAGCTCAATAAATAATCCACATCTATGAATTATTCATGCACTACGGGCCAATGATATTCATTAGTATCACATCCACGAATTATCCACGCACTACGGGCCAATGATATTCCTGTTATCACCAATGGTCATGATCATGCCAACAACCGTCCATCAATGCACTACAGGCCAATGAGGACTTTTATCACATCATTTGTAACATTACAGGTCATGATTATACCGAATAATCCATGGTCATAATCATACCAATCAACAATACATCTATTCACTACGGGCCAAAGATGACTTTCATCACAATATAAGCATGAGGATGATGACAATGATATAAGAATTCAATTAAATAAGATCAAGAATAAATATTAAAGATTTATAATTCAATTTATCCAGAGTTTAAAAATGTCCAAATTGTCAACATGATACTGCTTTGTTGAGTAAAATTTAAGAATAATATTTCAAAAATTATTTGGACAGAAAAGAAAGCAATTTTTATCATGAATAGTACCCCGGGTGAATTGTACCCGAGTGAATAGTACCCTGTGAATAGTACTTCAGGAATAGTACCCCGTGAATAGTACCCCGACATGAAAAGATTAAAATTATCAAGAATGCTCAGAATAATATTTCCATGAAAAGATACTAGATGAAGCGCAAATTTTAAGGATATTCTACTAATTTCAAGGAGTATAGAAGCAAAACTTTAACAAAATGAGTGTAGAATTCGGAATCTAAAACGAAATAATATTACTTACATACTACAGAGTATGGAAGAAAATATTATTTCTTACGAATATTGAACAAAAATAATATCCCTTACCTTAAAAAGAGAGTTCTTCTGACTCGTAGGGCGGGGATATTCTTGAAAAAAACTTTCACTGTTTTCTACACTCAAAGCTTCCTTAAACTCTAAAGAAATACGCTTAATATTATAGAAGAAGAATTCTCTGATTCTGGTGTGATTTTTAATTCTAAACTAAGCATCCTATTTATAGGAGAATGGAATGATACTATTTAGAAAAAAAGATCACGGACCAACAATTGGAGCATCACGGACGCGCAGAAAATTCTGCAAATTTTTTTTGATCTTTACTATGCAAACACTATGCATAATAAAATATAATATATTCTATTTTTTATAAAAAAACAAAAATTATTATAATATATATATATATACACACATGTGACTTTGAGAAACCCCCCCCCCCTAAATCCCGTGACTTTCTAATATATATATATATATATATATATATATATATATATATATAACAAAACTGAGATAACTTTCTACTGACAGTTTTGAAAAATGGGTAAGCGGGGGTCCATATAATAAACTAAATTTACAACAAATACATCCTAAAAATCCCCTCTAATTATCATAACTCACTTGCTTCTCAAAAACCATTTTTGATAACTTTCATCATTAATATTATAATTCACAATATTAACAACCGCATCATTCCCAGGAAAGAGGGAGCTTTTCGATAAGGATTTCTCCCTATTGGCACACAATTAAGTGACCAAACCCCTTTCCTCGACAGAACTTTCTAGACATCGTCAATAATGCAAATAATAATATGAATAACTTTTTCGTCTCAATTATTGATTTAATAATATAAAATATTGTGAAAATAATTGAATCAAATACCTGAGATAGTATGCAACAATTAGTGTGGCAATAATTGAATAAAACTGAGTGACTTCTCACGTAAGCATCAATAATCAATACCGTGTGCTACTATGCAACCACGCGTATTACTGTACTTTTACCATCGGGTATTTCAACAGTTAACGGTAAAACGTTTGCGGTTATTTTTATACAAAGATATTTTTTGTCATTTTATAACTCCGACAGTAATTCCGTTGTGGGGTCCACCAATGATTGTGCCGTCGTACGAATATTCCCTGATAAAACGAATATTCCCCGATCAATCGAATATTTTATAACAACTTGCTTACTTTGAAAAATTTATAAATATAACCCACAACTATAACATTATATCAAATACACACCATAATATTCAAAAATATATTTCGAGAAAAAATTAATCTTTATTCATAAAAGTTGGGGTCTTACAACCTCCCCTTCTTATGAAATTCCGTCCTCGAAATTGGTGTACGTACCTGGTATGACGAAGAGGTGAGGATACCTTGATTTCATTTCAAATTCTAACTCCCAGATCATTTCCTCAACATTGTGGTTTCTCCACAATACTTTGACTTGAGGTATAACCTTGGAGCGTAGAATATGTTCCTTCTTATCCAAGATTTTAATAGGTACCTCTTCATACGTTAAATCTTCCGCTACCTTGTCCGATTCTAAAACAATAATGTGGTTCGGGTCTTCCACATATTTACATAACATAGATATGTGAAAAACATTATGAACATGAGACATACCTGGCGGTAAAGCGAGTCTATAGGCCACAGTTCTCACTCGGTCGAGGATTTCAAATGGCCCAATGAATCGAGGATTGAGCTTTCCTCCCTTTTCAAATCTTGTAACTCCTTTCCATTGAGCAACACATAATAACACATGTTTTCCATCATTGAATCCCACGTCCCTTCGATGAAGATCAGCATAACTCTTTTGTCGATCTTATTAGGTTTTTATACGTTGCTGGATCATTTGAATCTTTTCTGTAGTCATGCGTACTAATTCCAGTTCCAACAACGTTGCTTCACCCACCTCATCCCAACATACTGGAAAATAACACTTGCATCCATACAACGCCTCGAATGGAGCCATGCCTATACTTGCTTGATAACTATTGTTGTAGGAGAATTTCACCAATGGTAAGAACTTATCCCAAATTCCTTTGAAGTCAAGGACACATAGTCTAAATAGATCTTCAAGAGTTTGAATAGTCCTCTCTGACTGTCCGTTCCTCTGAGGATGATATGCCGAACTGAATCTTAATTCCGTGCCCATAGCTTTCTACTAACTGACCCAAAACCGTGAAGTGAATCTTGGGTCTCAATCGGAAACTATGGATACTGGCATACCATGCAGTCTTATAATCTCGTTTATGTATATACGAGCAAGACGTTCAAGTGAATAAGTTTCTCGTATAGGTAAGAAATGAGCAGACTTGATTAATTTATCAAGAATGACCTAAATCGTATTTCTGCCTTGAGAAACCTTGGGAAGACCAGTAACGAAATCTATGGTAATGTGCTCCCACTTCTATTTTGGAATTTCAAGTGGTTTCAATGGACCTTTTGGCACTAGATGCTCCGTCTTGACACGTTGACAAGTTAAACACCTTGAGATAAACTCTGTTATCTCTCTCTTCATATTGCTCCATCAAAATGTATGTCGAAGATCACGATACATTTTGGTACTCCCAGGATGGATTGCAAATGGTGTGTTGTGCGCCTCCATCATGATTTTATATTTTAAATCAGGGTCGTTAGGAACACAAAGTCTGGAGTTGACTCAAAGTATTCATTCTTCATCGATTCTTGCTTCTTGAATAACACCTTCTTGCACTTTTTTCTTCATACGTATAAGCTCCAGGTCCGCAATTTGAGCAACTTTAACTTTATCGATTAAAGTCGATTCTAATCGTATATTCGTCATCTTCATGTGGGTCTCTAGAGTTTTTAACTCTATCCCCATTTTTATAAGTCGTACGAAATGGGTCTTTGTGTTAATAATATCGCACTCGCAAATGCATACGATCTTCTACTCAACGCGTCAGCTACCACGTTCGCTTTTCCAGGATGGTATTGAATGGTACGATCATAATCTTTTAATAGCTCGAGTCAACGTCTTTGCTGCATGTTATGCTCATTCTAGATGAATAAATATTTGAGGGTTTTGTACCGGGCTCAAGGTCGATAGAAAATTCGATTTCACGCTCTGGGGGTAGGCTAGGAAGTTCTTCGGGGAAGATGTAACAATCCAAGATTTTATTTGTAATTAAATATTTATTAAATTAAATAAATATTTTATTGATGAAATTCTTGTTTTGTAATTTAAAATATTTCTTAAATTAAATAAATATGTGATTTTTGTTAGTAAATATTTATGAATTAAATTTATTAGATAATATTCTAAATTAACTTAATTTATAGTTAGTGTGATGTTATATTGTTGTTTTGATTTAATAATTTAAGATGGTATGTTAAATTATTAAATAAAATTATAATGAGATTATAATTTTGTGATAATTGTTTAAGTGGAAATATAGTATGTATATTTATTTTATTTGATTAATGTTGGATATGAAAATCCAAATAAGTCATATGTGGTTATAAATTATAAAGTAAATGGTTTATTAAAATAAAATTAAAGTAGTTTAATTTAGTTTTGACCAAACAAGGCTTAAATATATTAAGTCTTTATTTTAAAGACTTTTTGCCAAACAAAGCCTTATGGCTTTTGGATTTTTAATTTTGGATTTGTAAATAATATAAATAAAATATAATTATAACATATACGTTGTGTGTAACGGATGTTATAATAAGTTTACGTATTAAGATTATATCAGTTTTCTTTTACGTATTAGTTACCCTATATTGACACTAAGAGGAGGATAGAAGAAAAGTTCAGAGAATTGAGAGTTTCAGTGAGAAAATTGCAGAGAATTGAGAGAGAGATTGTGAGAATTGTCAAGCAACTTCAGTGTTTAGCAAGAATTAATAAGCCAATTGAAGGTATTTTCTTTAACCTTGATATTATATATATATGTGTATGTTTTATGGCATAAAATTTCTAAGTCCTGTTAATCCAATTTATCTTGAATGGTTATTATGAACTGAATTATTGTACATATATGTATTTGTGGTGTTAGAATTAGTATTTAGTCAAGAATTATTATGCTAATTTCATTTAAAAGGAAGAAAATAATGTCAGTGAATATTTTTCATATGGTTTATGAAAAGTACTAATTTTGATGATCAATTCGTATGTTAAACTGCAAATTGAAGCTTGTTTATGCTAGTTCATTAAGAAACGAAGATACCGTAGTTTGAACGAAGTGATTCAGTGTAAAATTGTAATCACAATGTTGATTTTTGTAGAAGATGTCAAAGATTGAGTTTTTATATGAAAATGAGAAATTTGAAAAATTAAACTAGCTTAAGTTATTGTTAAATTGTTCTATATTGATATATATGTGAGGAAACATGTTTGTAATAGTTTTATATCATTTGTTTGTGTTAATTTCACTGTTTGGTGGGTGAAATTAATGTTAGTTGGGCTAAAGTCGGCTATTGTTCATGTCGTTTACTCGCCTCATGTCGTGCCTGAGCTGCACAAGCTATGCTTGGTGGCGGTGGCAAGGCAAAAATGGGTACGATTGATTTTGTAGGTCTTAGGCTTATGTATGGCGTAGCTGCGCCATTCACTGATATGAGGCAGTGACTTCTGCTGCTGCTGTAGACCTGGGATAGCGACACTATAACTTGGTCTAATGATGTGTTAACTTAATAAACATGGAATATGGAGGTTAAAATAGAACCGTATCATGTCATTGATAATTTCAAGGTTGAAAATGATTAGTAAGTAATGAACTTGGCATATTAGACTTAGTGAGCATGATGAATAGTAAACATGTGTTGTGAAGGTTAACACTTGAAATTTTTGATATTTGTATAGTAGCATAAGACTTGTGCTAAAATGATAAGTTAGCAAGAAATGTACATGTTATGGTATGTTAGCATATCTAATAGGTATTATGGTTCTAAACCTATGTGTAAGATATTGGAGTACGTGAGTTATAATTGTATAGCTTACGTAAGAGACAAGTTCCCTAACCTTTGCTACTTTATTATTCAGCAAGGTTACTTTTCACTATTACGTTATACTTATGAAAATTCTCTAACTCTAATCTCTTGTTTAACAATTTATTGTCATGCGAATTCTTTAACTCTCATTTATTATTGAAGCAAGTTAGTTAATCTTTATTTCTTTATTCCAAATGAGATTACTTTGGTTATTCAAAGTCTGCAATGTTGTTGTATGAAATGTGTTTATTCAGCTACTAATAACTGTTGTTTAATCTTTGTTCTCCAATGTCATTGTACTATCTTACATTATTGTACCGAACTCTAAGTTGTCTAGCAATTCTTTACCAATTCAACTAATCCTTAGTTGATGAATGTTCTAAACTCTAAATTTCCCTTGAAGTCAACCCAAACCAAACTTCCTTTGGTTTGCATATGTACTCACACAAATTTTAAAAGCATGTTGTCGATGATAACATTTGTTCAATTTAGAAATTGTTAATACTCTAGCTCTTATTGATCCATCGATATACCTTGTTCGTGAAGATATTATAATCAAACTCTTGAATAGTTATTTGTTTCTATCTGATTCAACCAGTACTTGGTTGATGAGCATTCTAAAGATCTAGAATTCCTTGGAAGCTAATTCCCAACCAAACTTCATTTGGTTCGGAACCTGATAATCTAAGCTGAGATAAACAACCCTATTATTAGGGGATTATTTTAGAAATACGCAATAGCGTTAAAATATTTGCGCAATATATAGTACAAAGGGCTGATCACCTGGAGTACAGAATGATGGTCCATATAGTCGTTTAGATTGTTAAAGGTTACAGTAGAAACACCTGTTAACCTAGGACATAGATGATGATTATAGTCTTTTAGACTGTTAAAGGTTAAAGTAGAAATACTTGAAACCTAGAGTATAGTTTGTGGTCTTGTGACCCTCAGTGTATTCTTTGATGTTGATATCTATTGTTAATTTAATGTTCATTATTCCTTTGAACTCATAGTTGTTGAATTAAATTTTATTGTTCCGGTAAGAATACTTTACCATTGAAAACCCAGTGAATTATCATTCATAAACCGTTATTGTATATTATCCTTCTTGTGGGCAATTGTTTGCTCATTCTTGCACAAAATAATGCAGATGAAGTTAAGAAGTTTGAAGAGTTTTCTACAAGCAAGGGCAAGGATAAAGTTCTTGATTAGACGATAACGTTTAATTTATCTTTTTATTTATGAAGCTTATGTAATAGAATTAAGTATGATCATGTTTTAATTTTCCGCTGATGAGTGTAATAAAGGTTAGATGACCTGGGATTTATCTTGAGATTATGTAACCCTTGATGTGAGATTTATTATTTAAGCTTTTGAGTTTAGTTATATCTTTTGTTTATGGGTAGTTAGTTATAATTTATTTGGACAGTGAACACCAAATCTGTGGAATTGAAGTATCCGGATTTGGGGTGTCACAGAATACATCATGAAATTTATTAATAATAGAAATATCATTCAAAACAGTGACTCTTATCCAAGACTTGGATAACACCTCACATTGATACCTATCAACTTGCCACCGTTATTCACGGCATCCACTACGGAAAGTCTGACTTCGGTGCATCCCACACAAGGAAGTCACCAGCGAAAGGCTCGGGGCTCTTTACTTATGTCTTGATATGACAGTGATTGACTTTAGTGGTTTGGTTGTTTGAATTTGCATAACAGGTTGGTTAGGAATATGAAGGCTAACAACCTTATGAAAACAATCAATTTTAGCATGATGAGTAGTTAACCAGTCGATTCCTAAAATCACATCAAAGGCAAGTATTTTCAAAGAGATAAGATCGACAGGTAACGTGAGGGTGCCGATTTGTATAAGACAAGATTTATGAACAATGGATGTAATGAAGGTTTCTCCTAACAAAGCTTCAACATATAAGTCAAAATCTAATTTCTTAGGAGTCAAGTTCAAATGTTGCGCATAACTAAGTGAAATAAAAGAGTGGGTAGAACCGGTATCGAATAAGGTATAGACTTCGCAAGAGTTTATGATTAACTTACCCGTGATAACTTCGTTCGGGTTCCTTGACAAACGCTCTCATTTAAACTACCGACTTTGACTTGTCTGGGACATCCTTTGGTGTCACTATCCCAGCTGAACTTGACTTCAATACACGACAAAATCAAGCTATGTGACCTTCTCTTTCGCAATTGAAACATGCTTTGGGTTGCTACGTACAGTTTGGACGGATGTGAAAGTAGTATGCACACAAGCCAATCATGTTTGATGATAAAGCATATACTTTGTAACAATCTTATTCATTTATTAATAAAAAGTATTAATTTATTAAAGGCTTTTAATTATCTACATGATGCTGTTTTATAATATGTGATAAACCCATAGTTTTAAGCAATGCTTTTAGAATAATGATGATGATCATTCTAATGAGATCTAAATTCTTAGAAAGCTTAAAACTAAAATAGTTCCCAATCATTGGATTACTAAATTGGGGATTAGTGAATCCGGATAGATTAGTACATCGTTGCTGCTTGCTCATTGGATGAGGATGATTGATCTCATGATCATTTGTGTGGAGACACTAAAGCAAGTATGTAGGTGCTTATTAGAGAATAAGTTCACTGAACGTGGCTCGCTAAGGAATACCTAATGGAGTTTTACTTGCCTGTCAATAGGAATTCCTGTAGTGATAGTAGTACAAGTGATCCTTGGACTTGAGATCATCATAGTATCTTGTGTATGATGAGTTATACTTTGACTTATTCCTTAAGACCCTTAGGGTATATCAAAGGGTATGCTTGGGTATAATAAGTTGTACATGGAGATAATGTATGATCAATAAAGAATCTACCACTTCTATTAAAAGAAGAGAAATATCCTATGTGATTCGATAAATGACAACCCAGTAGTCCTTGGCCAAGGCAGAATGAAATTAGAAAGGAGTTTCTAATTTGCATTATTTGGAGTTGTGCATTTAAGGATCGAAATACATATAATTAAATAAAATAAGACTTGTGAAGAATTCCATGTCTTATATTTAATTTGGACATTGTATGGTGGAAGGATTGAATTGTACGGTAACTATTTACTCAAAGGTTCTTTAATGATTAATGTTGAAATCTATATTATCTGGAAAGTCGTTGATCGCTAGGGAGGCTTATCCCTATTGTAGAATAAATATTATTTATTTAAATAAATTAATTGTTTAATTTATTTATTTAAATAAGATTAGAATTGTTCTAATTGATTTATTCACAATAGGTTTAATATGGAGAACCTAAAGGGTCACACCATAAAAGGAAGAATAATTATTTAAGAAGTTAATGGCATAATCGTAATAATATAGTTAAGTATATTTAATTTAATCTATGGTGATAGAATAAATTAAATAGATTAATATTTATTATTTAATATTTTAGAAATATTAAATATAAATTAATAAGAGGAGTCTTATTAATATTATTATAATTATTATTATTTTAATTTCTAAAAGAGTTTAGGAATTAATTTAATATAAGTACTCTCATTTATTCCTAATAGGATTAGGAGGAAAAATTAATTAAAGGAGTTTAATTAATTATCCCTAATAAGATTAGGAGCCCATTTAATTAAAAGAGTTTAATTAAAAATACCTTATTTTAATAGGGTTACTTGATATCTTTATAAGATGAGTCTTATATCAGATATTAGATATACGTTATTCCAATTGTTGGAGAGTACACCTTTTCTATAGAGATAGAAAAACTAGGGTTTAGCCAACCACCCATCTTCTTAAATCCTTCTTCTTCCTTGGTGGATCACCTCTAGAGGCCAAACACTTGGGTGGCTAACGTTGATCAAAGGAAGGAACCAAACCCGGTGGATTCAAGTTGAACGTGAAAGGAATTGGAGGTGAACTTGTACCTGAGGAAGCTCGGATCTTCAAGGGTATGATTCTTGTTCTTCAATTTTTCATTTAATTAATAATTGTGCATAAAGGGTGATCCGGGTATATGGTTTGTAAAATTTTTAAATTCTAATTTTTACACGTTTCCGCTTATTTATGCAATTTGATTGCGTTCTTGACTATTACAAATCTAACAGTGGCATCAGAGCCAAACCTTTATGCAAATTATTAATTGTTCATATTTGATATGTATATTGATATGTGTTTAGAACAATTTAATTGGGCATAATTTTGTTGTATAAAAAAAAATAATAATAAAAAATCGGTAATCTTTTTTTTTTTTTTCGCTGATCCGTGGATTTCTAATACAAAAGGGTAATCTTATTAAAAGCAAGTTACAGGCTTATAAAGGATATATATGTTGCTGACTTGCTGGAAAGAAAAGGAGATTCATGTATTGGATTCAAGATTCACGGAAAACAATAAAAAAAAAAGGAATGATGGTAAACGGACGTTGTTGGTCAATATTGATTCTGATGCTTTAGAACCTAAAGGATGGGATAGTTTGGCAGATGAAAAACCTGATCTTGTTTCTTTCTCTGACATCTGTATCTATGAGTTGCATATTAGAGATTTCAAGGATTTCATGTAATGCTTGAACAAAGGATTCCATGTAATTGTTTAAAACGGTAACAGGATTGGTATAATATATATATAGTATATATAAATAACCGATAATATTTATATATTATATATATTACGTTCGGTAATATATATATATATATATATATATATATAATAATTTTATAATTAAATTAAAATATTTATTTTAATTTTTAAAATAAAAGGTTTATTTTAATCTTAAAATAAAAGGTTTATTTTAATTTTAAAATTAGAATTTCATCTTAACTAATTAGAATTGGAATTGGATTTCAAGATAACTAATTAGAGTTGAAATTGGATTCTATTTTTCCTTAAATAAAGGAGTTTATTTTGATATGAAATTAGGTTTCATATTATTCAAAATAAAAGGTTTATTTGTGAATAGGAAAAAGAATCGGTCTTTCCTTAAATAAAGGAGTTTATTTAGATATGAAATAAAATTTCATTTTATTCAAAATAAATGAGTTTATTTGTGAATAGGAAAGAAAATTCGTGTTTCCTTTAATAATTTTTTTTTATATATATATGGAATTGGATTCCATAATTAATTAAAATAAAGGAGTTTATTTTGATTAAAGATTTTGATTAAAATAAAATAGTTTATTTTTCAAAATAGGATAAATTAAAATAAAATAGTTTTATTTTGATTTAAATTTGGATTAAAATAAAGGAGTTTATTTTAATTCAAAATTAGATTTTATACTAACTAAATTTGCCTATTAAATGATATCAATATATATATTAAATGTTTATTATTCATAAGATGAATGTTATTTATTGATGCATATGATGATGTGTATGATAATAAATGGGATTGATTATGGACTATTGACCGATATGATTGGATTTTATTTTAGTTGGATGCATGAATGTATGGGTTTTATTAAATGGGTCTCACAGTACCTCGTCTTCTCTAATTTTTCTTAATGTAAATTCTAACTCCTCCTATGTACTTCCCTTGATCACGATCAAGGTTTTTATTTATTTTAAATAGTTTTGTAATAGGAATAGTTAGAATTAATTTTGAAAAAATTAGAGATCAAGGAGCAAGCGAGGCGTGAAGACCCGTTTGTAATGGAGCAGGGTTTAAATGTAATAGTTATATTTAAATATTATTTCTTGCACCCCCTAGGGTTTGACCTTTTGGTTCACTTGGTGGCTCTAGTGAACCAAACTAGAATAAAAGTCCATAATCAATCCGAGTAGAATATAGTATTCTATATGTGCATGCTTATACTATATATATTATATATTATTAAAACATGCTTAGCATGTTCATTAATACGCGTATTTTATATATATATAAATGCATTGCGCTAAACAAGATGAGACAAATTAATAACAAAACCCCTCAATTTTTTTATATATTAAGTCCTAAGCGTTCAAAGATATTTGGAATATCGAACCCTTCTAGTATGATAAAATTAATAGAGTATTAAATATTTATATATGAGTTTGTTGTGTCACCACAAGGCAAGTATTAAGTATTTAAGATGTTAATTTATCACATTTGATGCTTATAAAGAAAATTGAACAATATTGTTTTGTTGTGTCACCACAAGGATGATATTTTTTTTTTTTGAATATATGGAGTGCTAGGTGGACTTAACTTGGATAATTTTGATTCGGATGTGCCACCACTTGATCAAAATAATCTAAGAGGCAAAAGAAAAGGAGTTGCATAGTTGATGTAATTGACAAAAGTTGTCTACCTATTTATTTATATATAGTTTGTTGTGTCACCACAAGGCTATATACATTTGAAATGGGATCCTTATTCTCACTAGCAAATCTTTAATTAGATTTTCTTAGAACTATATAAGTGAGGTAATATAGTTTGAAGAAAATAGTGGGAGATACCAATTTAAAACAAGACCTAATTTATTTTGGTAATTAATAAAAGAATGTATGTTAAAATGTTGTTAATTACAAATTCATTTACGTAATTTTATAATGTCTAAAATTACTATCTTTGCATGAAGCATATTAGATGCTAAATTAACTTGAGGCCATCAGATAAAGCGGATTGATTAAGGAATTTGAGAATAGTTCTTATATTGAAAAGCTATCTTATGTCTTAATATCGCCTATCCTCCTGCAATGGTTGCGAGCATAATGCCTCCGAGGAAGAGATTGCTACTTTTAGAAAGTGGCAAGATGATGCACTGATTGGCTCAATGCATCATGCTCGCATCCATGAGTAACGAGCTTGGTGTCAAGATGAAACTATGGATGCTCCTACTATATTCCCACACATCAAGTAGTTGATGATGAGGAAAGTAGGACTGATAGATATCAGATATCTAAGGAGCTCTTCCGATCTAGAATGGCCAATGGCACTATAGTACAGATAAAAGTTCTTAACATAATCAATTTGATTGATCAATTAGGACAACTGGTTTTGTCATGGATAGAGAGTTGAGCCAAGATTTGATCTTGCACTCACTCCCTGACTCCTTTCACAATTGTTGTGAATTTTTCATATGAACAAGCTAGATATCGCCCGTTGATTTGCTTAACATGTTGAAAAGGATGAGAGTCACTTTCCAACCAAGAAAGACCATGTCTTATTGGTAGGGGCCAAAGGATCTTCCAAAAGAAGAACGATTCAAAGAAGGTATATAGAAAGGCAAAAACAAAGGATAATAAGAACAAAACTGATACGGATAGCAAAGGAGTTTGCTTCCACTGCAATAAGCATGGACACTGGAAAGAAACTGCGAGAAGCATCTTGCAGAGGCTAACCAAAGAAGCTTAGTGAAGTTTCGGTTAAAATACAAATTTGTTCATGATTTAAAATAAATTTTTCTTTAAGTCAAGGTTCTACTTGGGTATTGGATACCGACTTTGGATATCATAAATATAGATTTATGAAGGGACCAAGCAGAAGTAGAAAGCTAAACAAAGATAAGTAATCCTATGTGTGAAAAATGAAACAAAGGTTGCTGCATTAACTATAGGAACTTGTAGTTTAGCACTGCCTACGGGCAAATCTATTAAATCAATAAGTTGTTATTGTATTCCAATTCTCGTTGGAAACATTATTTCTATTTTATTGTTGGACAATAAAATCTTTGGTATTATATTTAAGAACAATTGTTGTTCTATTTATAATAATAATGTTTTGTATAGAACTGGAATATTACCTAATGGATTTTGTATACTTGACTTACGTGAAAAATATATTTTGCATATTGAACAAATTAGTATAAGAAAAGGAGATGATCATTCAAAGAGTTGAATGTGTGTATTTGCTGAAATACAAGTATGAATTATTTGAAAGGTTCAAAGAATTCAGAAGTGAAACAAATTGACAATGTATTAAGATTCTTTGATTAGATCAAGAAATAAATACTTGTGAAATAAGTTTCTAGATCATCTCAAATGGTTTTGTCATAATGGACACCTCCTGATATGTAATAAATGATTTATGTATCTGAAAGGAATAATCGTACCTTGTTGGACATGGTGCGGTCCATAATGATTTTACCGACATTCCAGTATCCTTCTAGGATCATGTCCTAGAAATGGCTGTATATCTACGAAAAGGTAACCTCGAAATCCGGCCCCAAGACTCCATAAAAGTTATGAACAGGGAGGATTCCTAATCTTAAGTATGTTAAGATAAGGGGTTGTCCAACTTATGTGAAACGATTTCGAAGGATAAGCTTGGGACAAGATTTGACATGTACAGATTTGTGGGACATCCTAAAGTAAGTTTAGGGTATATGTTCTATAATTCTACTTAGCAAAAGGTGTTTGTTACAAAACACGCTGCCTTCTAAGATAAAGGTGTTTATCATTAAAAGGGGCTAGTGGGAGGATAATAGATCTTGAAGAGTTCAAGAACCACAAAACACTATAAGTCAAATAAGAGGAACACTGTAGATGGACCTATTGTACACTGTTGAATCGTAAATCGGAATATTACAAGAAGATACACGGGAGGTATGGATTCATCATGATGATGATGATGAGGTACGTATCATAGAAGATGATGATCCAGTTACATACGATGAGGTAAGAGTTATAGACACTCTCAAAATGGAACATTCATTTTGATGAAATAATCAAAAGAGTTTGATTTTATCAAAAACAAGAATGAACCTAGTGTGTATAAAAGGGTCAGTGGGAGCGTCGTGACATTCCTAGTACTATATGTTGATATACTACGGATAAGGAATGACATACCAATGCTACAATCAGTAAAGATAAAGTTGTCTAAACATTCCTCCATGAATGATTTGGAAGAGTATCTTAATTGGGGATATAAATCTATATAGATAGATTTAAAAGGATGCTCAACTTAACCCAAGGAATGTATATTCATTTGATGCTAAAGTCGTTTAGCATGGCAAAGTCCAAGAGATGTCTCATGTTGATGAGATATGGAGTGTATCTCTCTTTATAGTCCCCACAGACTACTGAAAAGAGAGATCGCATGAGTGACTATTATGTATGCAATGAAATATACAAGATCTAATGTTGATCGGTCATATTCTGGAGAAGATCAACATGAAGACAAAGTTGAAAACATCTTAAAGTGCTTAACCTGCACTAAGGATGTGATCATATTAATGGTGGGTCTTAATTAAAACTAGAGGGCTTAATGACTCAAGTTTTTCGAGATGCAGACCAAGACGATAGAAAATCCACTTTAAGGTAAATGGTTACCTTGAGCAGTGGTGCGATGAATTGGAAAGGTTCCAAACAAAGAAAGAGTTCTTTGGTTTCTTGATAAAGACAAAGTATATAGCTATAAATGAAGGCTGCAAGTTGATTGTTTGGATTAAAGTTCATTCTGTAACTAGGAATAGTTCCTAAGTCTCATCTTGGATCTAAACATGTGTTGTGGCACTTTCATTTGATTATTAGAATCATTGAAAGATGGAAATCACTATACAGATAGTGGACTCTCATGAACAACATTACATATCCATTAACTAAAGCTTATCCAACAGCAGGATAATCGTCACTTAGAGAAGAAGGGTATGAAATGCCATGGCGATTGACTTTAGTGCAAGTAGGAGATTGAAAGTAGTATGCAAACAAGCCAATCATGTTTGATGATAAAGCATATACTTTGTAACAATCTTATTCATTTATTAATAAAAAGTATTAATTTATTAAAGGCTTTTAATTATCTACATGATGCTGTTTTATAATATGTGATAAACCCATAGTTTTAAGCAATGCTTTTAGAATAATGATGATGATCATTCTAATGAGATCTAAATTCTTAGAAAGCTTAAAACTAAAATAGTTCCCAATCATTGGATTACTAAATTCGGGATTAGTGAATCCGGATAGATTGGTACATACGTTGCTTGCTCATTGGATGAGGATGATTGATCTCATGATCATTTGTGTGGAGACACTAAAGCAAGTATCTAGGTGCTTATTAGAGAATAAGTTCACTGAACGTGGCTCGCTAAGGAATACCTAATAGAGTTTTACTTGCTGTCGATAGGAATTCTGTAGTGATAGTAGTACAAGTGATCCTTGGACTTGAGATCATCATAGTATCTTGTGTATGATGAGTTATACTTTGACTTATTCCTTAAGACCCTTAGGGTATATCAAAGGGTATGCTTGGGTATAATAAGTTGTACATGGAGATAATGTATGATCAATAAAGAATCTACCACTTCTATTAAAAGAAGAGAAATGTCCTATGTGATTCGATAAATGACAACCCGGTAGTCCTTGGGCAAGGAAATGAAATTAGAAAGGAGTTTCTAATTTGCATTATTTGGAGTTCATGCATTTAAGGATCGAAATACATATAATTAAATAAAATAAGACTTGTGAAGAATTCCATGTCTTATATTTAATTTGGACATTGTATGGTGGAAGGATTGAATTGTAGCGGTAACTATTTACTCAAAGGTTCTTTAATTATTAATGTTGAAATCTATATTATCCGGAAAGTCGTTGATCGCTAGGGAGGCTTATCCCTATTGTAGAATAAATATTATTTATTTAAATAAATTAATTGTTTAATTTATTTATTTAAATAAGATTAGAATTATTCTAATTGATTTATTCACTTAGGGTTTAATATGGAGAACCTAAAGGGTCACACCATAAAAGGAAGAATAATTATTTAAGAAGTTAATGGCATAATCGTAATAATATGTTAAGTATATTTAATTTAATCTATGGTGATAGAATAAATTAAATAGATTAATATTATTATTTAATATTTTAGAAATATTAAATATAAATTAATAAGAGGAGTCTTATTAATATTATTACAATTATTATTATTTTAATTTCAAAAAGAGTTTAGGAATTAATTTAATATAAGTACTCTTATTTATTCCTAATAGGATTAGGAGGGAAAATTAATTAAAGGAGTTTAATTAATTATCCCTAATAAGATTAGGGAGCCCATTTAATTAAAAGAGTTTAATTAAAAATACCTTATTTTAATAGGGTTACTTGATATCTTTATAAGAGGAGTCTTATATCAGATATTAGATATACGTTATTCCAATTGTTGGAGAGTACACCTTTTCTATAGAGATAGAAAAACTAGGGTTTAGCCAACCACCCATCTTCTTAAATCCTTCTTCTTCCTTGGTGGATCACCTCTAGAGGCCAAACACTTGGGTGGCTAACGTTGATCAAAGGAAGGAACCAAACCCGGTGGATTCAAGTTGAACGCGAAAGGAATTGGAGGTGAACTTGTACCTGAGGAAGTTCGGATCTTCAAGGGTATGATTCTTGTTCTTCAATTTTTCGTTTAATTAATAATTGTGCATAAAGGGTGATCCGGGTATATGGTTTGTAAAATTTTTAAACTCTGATTTTTACACGTTTCCGCTTATTTATACAATTTGATTGCGTTCTTGAATATTACAAATCTAACAGGATGTGTCTCTCATATCCGCATTTGTAACATACGACCAATGGTCGTTCTCCTTCCTTGGAAACAGGTGTTGGTGCTGCTGCTGACGTCTTTCCATCATTATTGAATCTTCTCTTCTTATAGTTGTTCTCACTTAGTTCACCTTTCCTATTATCTTGGCCATGATTACCACCGAAGTGGTTACCATTTCTGGCATGATAATTTCCTCCACGATGGTTATCTTTGTTCTAATGGTCGTTGCCACCGGTACGATTATTATCGTGTTGTTGGTCGTTGCCTTTTGGTTGAGCTGACTCATAATCGCGTGTCCAATAACTGAGCCCTATTCACAACTTTTGAATACAAACAAAGTTTGTGAGAAATGAGGTATTGACGTATTTCGGGTTTCAAACCTCGCAGAAACATTTGCGTCATACGCTTCTCATTATCTACCAAATGGGATGCAAACCGGGATAACTCCGCAAACTTAGCCTCGTATTGCCTTACGATCATATCGTTTTGTTCCAACTTGATGAATTCCACCTCCTTCATGTGACGAATACTCTTAAGAAAGTACTTGTCGTTGAATAATTCTTGGAACTTCTCCCAAGACATCTTCAGTGCGGAAAGATGATTACGTTTCACAGATTTCCACCAGTAATCTGCCTCTTATATATACTTATATATATATATTTATATACTTATATAATACTTATATATATATATATATATATATAAACAAAATTGAGTTAACTTTCTACCGACAGTTTTGAAAAATGGGTAAGTAAAAATCCCCATCATAAAAACATATTTACAACAAATACATCATAAAAATCCCCTCGAATTATCATAACTCACTTGCTTCTCAAAACATATTTTTGATAACTTTCATCATTAATATAATAACTCACAATATTAACAACCAGATCATTCCCAGGAAAGAGGGGGCTTTTCGATAAGGATTTCTCCCTATTGGCGCGCAATTAGGTGACCAAACCCTTTTCCTCGATATACCTTTCTAGACATCGTCAATAATGCAAATAATAATAGGAGTAACTTTATCGTCTCAATTATTGATTTAACAATATAAAATATTGTGACAATAATTGAATCAATAACGTGAGATACTATGCAACAATTACTGTGGCAATAATTGAATAAAACTAAGTGACTTTTCACGTAATCATCAATAATCAATATCGTGTGCTACTATGCAATCACGCGTATTACTGTACTTTTGCCACCGGGTATTTCAACAGTTAACAATAAAACTTTCGCCGTTATTTTTATAAAAAGATATTTCTGTCACTTTCTAACTCCGACAGTAATTCGGTTGTGGGGTACACCAATGATTATGTTGTCATATGAATATTCTATGATAAAATGAATATTCCCCGACCAATCGAATATTTTATAACAACTTGCTTACTTTGCAAAATTTATAAATATAACTCATAATATAACATTATATCAAATTCACACCATAATATTCAAAAATATATTTCGAGAAAAAATTAATCTTTATTCATAAAAGCCGGGGTCTTACACACGACGCTTGAAATCTGTCTCCCAGCGCCCCGGCGCTGCAAATTTACTAGAAATGGGCTCCCCGGTGCTGGGCTCTTTTCGGAAATTTTCTACTCTAACGTCCTTTGGGAAAATAGCCATAACTTCTTCATCGGAGCTTAGATTTCGATGATTCAAGATGTTCCGGAAAGAGGAGACGTAGATCTACAATTTTTATTTTTTGAGGTTTTCGAAATAAGGGCAAGTCGAAAATGCGAATCTAGCAACCCCAAATATCGATCCAAGTAACTTTTGTCCCAATTCCTATAAAACAACGTAAAACATGCATGAATAGACACAAACACTTAAAAACTTCCAAAAAATTTAGCTCAAACTCACTCAATTCATGGGTATAAAACTCACTCATCAATGTGTGCAATAATAACAGCGTCACCATCCGCCTTAGTGATGTCGGCCTCATATCTATAATACCTCTATCAAACGAACATAACGTACGTATAATTAATTATTTGAACAATATGTAAATAACTTGAACATTGATTTAATATATGTAATTCGACTTACGTGAAACTCTCGCAACACTGTCACCATAAAGCCGGCATTGTAACGCGAGTACTGGCTAAATTGCATGCAGCCAGTCAAGAGATGCGCCATATATATGGCGTGTACGGTCGCCTTAGCGATAAGATCCATAATACTAGAAAAAAATTTGTATGGAACATTTTAATTTATTAATCACATAATAATATCATTCTAATTGATCATAAGTGATATATTATAGTTGAAACCTACACTGATGAGCTGAAATCAATGGGAACTATGTCAGGAACTGCCAGCAGACGACCTAATCGACCAAGGTTAGGCCCTCGCTAACGCTGACGTCTAGTTGATGAAGATGACCCGCCCTGGGAGCCGTCACCCGATCCATCGCGGCCGCCACCACGACCACCTCCACCGCTATGTCTAGGCATAGCTGTACTACTGAAATAACAGACATAAATTACATTAATTAAATTTTATTGCAATTATTCTAATGATTTTTTTAGTTGTATAATATTTACCAAACACCAATTAGTGAATAAGTAGTACGTCGTCAAACCCGTCAGAATCAAAATCATTTTCATCCTCTGATTATGTCTCTTCCTCTTATTTATCAATTTCTTCCTCAGTATCATCTTCTACCATCACGCACGGAGTGACAATCATATCTTCTTCCACTTCGTCAACATCGGGTACGTCAATGACATCATCTACCAACACATCGTCATCATATAGCAATATGTGGCTGGGATTGCTAACTTTTTCTTGCAATGGGTCATCCGTTCCAGAAAGATTAGTACCATCAAATGACCGAGTCTTCGTTGTCACAACTGTATACCAGAGGGTTCTATAATTTACGATATTAGGGGCGTAGTACACTTGAGTTGCTTGGCTGGCTAACACAAATACGTCAT
Organism: Panax quinquefolius; assembly: GCA_020205615.1. Taxonomy (NCBI): domain Eukaryota; kingdom Viridiplantae; phylum Streptophyta; class Magnoliopsida; order Apiales; family Araliaceae; genus Panax; species Panax quinquefolius. Next base: position 37,408,561 of record CM035164.1, read on the forward strand.
CAGACTGTAACTTGGATTTTATATCTACTGTGACGATTCTATTATGATCAACTTTAACACCTTTTGCAGTTTTAAACCAGCGACACTTAAATGTCATCACCTTTTTGGCCCCTAGATAATTGAGCACAACAACTTCCTCTAATCTTCCATAGTAATTGGACTCAGAATCTCCGTAACAACTTCTCAACACGACAATGCCAGAGTTGACTGATGTCAATTCATTCACGTCAACAACCTTAAATCTATACCCATTCACGATGCAGCCTGGAAATGAACTAATAAGTTTGTACGGGCCTAAAATGACATCTCTAAAACACTCATAAGCGTTCTCTTCTTTGACCCTTCTCTTAAACCACTGTTGAAAAATTTCATTAGGGAATGCTTCCATCTATGATGTAGTCAACCCCGGGTTTGAAGCAATAATATGACAATTGTTTAATTATTGATTAAGGTTAGATTAATCATTTTCAACTTGTAATAATACATACTTGATGTATGATGATACTTCAGGAATATTTAGAAGCACGTATGTAGATACAATCTTTAAATCTTTATTGTTTAGGTAAGTAATGAACATAAACGTCAGGTTTTGTCATTGCATTACTACGCGTCAAAGCAACGAAAGTTAATTTGACAAGCTCTTCTTTAGTATAAGCGTTCAAAGAATAGACCCTCTCATTTACGAGCTGCTTTACTTTAATCGACTTTAAATACGATTATTACAAAGATAAGCTAAGTTCATATGGGCGCGATACCATACCATTTCTAATAATAATAATAATAATAATAATATAAATATTAAACTTAATTTACAATAACTATCAAAGTCTAGCTCCCAAGCACGTAACCTTTAATCATTCGAAATTATGATACATGATAATAAATATATAACATTGTCTTAATAATATTAAACTATTACATAAGATAACATTGAAATCATTCGAAACATTGTTAAACCTTTCCCTTTCCCTTGTTTTCTTAATTAGAGAGCCTTCAAAGTTAATTCACACTTAATGAAAACATTTAAATTAAGCAAGGATGAGCATTTGAGTGCTCAACAAGTAATAATATATATATATATATATATATAAGATAACATTGAAAGAATTTAAATGTTTTCTTTATACTACCTTAGAGTGCTCAACAAATCAAATAGTTGTGAAGTAATGTCTGAATCGATAATAATAACATAACAACCCTCTTTCAAATTTTTGAAACTACGTGATCGACTATAAATAGGGTTAAGGGGACATACTATGAACATTGTTTTCATTTTCGAAAAGGTTAAACAGAACTTCATCTGTAAACCGTCATAACTTACGGGCACGGGGGTGATCAGCCCATTGTACCCTGTATTGATCAACACTGCATGCAAAAACGATAAGATCGTTAACTCTGTCTGCCTTGGGCGCATAAAAGTTTTTCCCGTGTAAGGGATGTTCATACTTGTCGGGGTTCCAAACCAAAGCAATTCGGTTGGATAATAATAAGGTTTTATCTTGTTCAACAATAATCTATAATTCAACATATATATACGGGTATTTAACAAAGGTGTATCAACATGTGGTTAAATGCAATGATTATCCAAGTGGGGACACTTGTATAATCATTTATAGAAATTATCGAACATAATATATATCTGAATTACCATATACTAACATGTTGATAATCAATGAGCGTATATAATATAGGGTTAATAATGCATAAAGAATAATAATATAATTCTGAAACATTCTTACTCATGTCCATTACATAAAGAAAATGCAAAGGTAGGATACTTGCCTGATGCGCTGCTTACAATACACAACTTAGTTTAATCTTTTATATCACGACCTATCATTAATCAGATCATTCGTTCGATTAGAACAATATACTATAACATATAGTACTGCATTTCACAGTCAGCACATAATCTAATCGCATTATCACACATGTTCCACAATCATAACATCACAAACAAACATTAATACAGTCAAAATATCTAAGTCCATATCAATTTTTGAAATATGTCAGTGTACCAACAACTTTATCGGGTAATTATCGAGTCTAAGACTCTATTCCAACGTTCAATATCCGTAAGTATCAGTCATATTATTTTAAATGACTTAATAAACATTTATTAATTTATCATGAATTTTCAAACACCGAAATCATTATTAAATGATTTAAATATCAAATAATTCTATTATCATTTAATTATTATTAAACTATTAATAATATTTTTATTCATTTACCAATAGTATTAATATTTTATTCAATAAACTAATATTATTAATCTTGATATTATTTAATTCACCTCTGAGTATTATTAGTTCGCTAATAATACTTTTATTCGCTTACTAATATTATTAACATCTTAATAATATTTTAATACTTTACTAATATTATTAATCCTCTTAATAATATTTTAATCATGCATTAATATTATTACTTTAATAATATCTTACTTATAATACTTTTATTCATTTACCAATAGTATTAATATTTTATTCATTTACTAATATTATTAATCATTTAATAATATTTTATTCTTTTTACTAATGTTATTACATTTTTAATAACATTTTATTTAATCTCAAATATTATTATTTACTTAATAATATTTTAATCATCCAATAATACTTTAATTTAATATTATTAATCTTTTAATAATATTTTAATCTAAGATTAATATTTTAATTAATATTTTAATCATTTAATAATACTTTAATCATTTATTAATATTTTAAATCAAATATGATTAACCATTTAATAATATTTTAATAAAGTTTTAATCTTAATATTTTTATTTACTTAACAATATCATATTCTAATATTATTAATATCATAATAACATTTTAATAATTTATTAGATCAATAAACAATTTATTTTAATTGTTCACCCTTTATAAAACCATTTATTTAATATCCATAAAAGGTCATAAATAATATTTCTTATTATAAATTACCAAAATGCCCTAAAATAGTCATAATATTATATATTAGGAGTATTCAAGCATTAAAATCACATTTTTCTTATTTAAGACATCACTTAACTATTTATTTTCTTTTATTCATAACTTAATCATTTTTAGGAAAAATACCAAACTGATTTCAAAAAATTCTTCTTTTTCGGTTTTTAGACAAGTATATGACCCAACAATGATCCCCAAATTTTTTTGGAATTTTAGAAAATGATCTACTATTTTTAAATTTCCCAAAACACTCGGATCTTGCTTCATTTTTCATAAATTGAGTTTTTTGCTCGAGAAAAAATCTGAAATTTTTAGGGTATGCTCTCCTAACATATATGAACCCTCTTTGTAAAAAATTTGGAATTTTCCGGTGTATACAGTGAGATATTCGAAGGTAAATATTTAGGAGTCCTTTACGGAAATAGTCATTACGCACAATCTATAACTCGAAACGTGTCCGTTCTTTTTCCTACATGTAGATAACCTCTCAAGGTACCTCTGTGAAATTTCCCAAATTTTTAAGAGACATGAAACTGTCCGAAACAGTCCCAAGAAAAATGGGACAGAAGCTATTTTAGGGGTTTTAAACCCTTAACATTCCAGGTGGACTATTTTGGGGAAAACAGCCCCAAAGGTTTCAAAACTTGCTAGATTTGTGTTCTATCACTTGATTTTACTAGATAACTCATGTATCTAGCACCCCCCTTCGACGGGTCATAAATCTAAGTTGGAAAACATGAGTTACACAAGATTTAGTGGAAGAAAACAAGAGTTTTCACCCTTGGAGAACATATGCTCATATTCTTCCTCTAAGCCTTCGATTTAACACTCAAGGTACTTAGTTCCATACATGATGATATGTAGGACTAGGGTATCTTGAGTATTTGTTCATAACCCGAATAAAACTCAAGTTAAAAAAATAAAGTAGAAGAAGAAGATGAAGGTTAGGTTATACATTGATTTAATGGCAACCTTCCTTGATTTACCAAAGTAAGTGATGAACTTTGGATGCATGAACAAACTAGCACTCCTCTCTCTCTCTATATGGTCGAACCTCTCTCTTTCCTTTCTCTCTCTAGAAGTTGCTAGCTTGGGAGAAAAATTAGAAGAAGAAGAATGAGATAAAATGAAATGTTTTAGCAAATGAAATGGGTGAGTAACTATTATCCCCCACACTTTTATTGTCCCTTGGATAAAAGACTTCACCTTATCTCTTCCAATTAAGCCTAATCATGTGGTTAAAGGTGCTAAATAGATTTTCAACCAATGGGAGCTTGACACACATGTCCTTGTGTGTAAGAGTTACTAATTATGGAACATTGTTTAGCATAATTTGGTTTTTAAATGGCCTAATGTGGCCAGGTATATAAATTCCCCATTATATCCTCCATTTTGCTTTTATTTTAATGCACAAATTTGATTAATCAAAAGTCTAAAATACCCTTAATCAAGTGGGCTAAGTATTGGTTTGCATTTTATTTCTTTTGGGCTTCTCTTTTAATTGTTTTGGGCCATGTAATAAACATAGTCTAACAATTTTAATATATGTTACCCAAATTGTTTATTTAGGGTTTTCATTTCCAATCTTATGAAATTTAATTACTTATATATGTGACTTTAGCTCATAACCTAATTAAGTTTACTAGAAATAGGTTTAAAATTATTAGTCACTTGAAATAACAAGATTATCCACTTAAGTTAGTATACATATTAAATACTAACCATTTCTTATTACCATAACCCTTGGGTTATTTAATTATCTCACCTAATGTATAATTAGGTTACGAAGCTTTCATTTAGGGTTTAAAATAAAATAAAATTAGTTCCTAAAATTTGTAATTAGGGTTTCACACAGTAATACAAGGGTTTGTCACATAACACCATAATTGACCAACCCTTATTGGTCCACATATACAGTACATATTTATAGCATTGAAAAATCAAAATATAATTATTATAATAATTCTAAAAATCATTTCATATATTATTTATGGAAAATAATTAATAAAACATTTCTACTATAAAATTAATTATGATAAGAATATAATTTATAATGATCAATAATTCTAAAATAAAATTATTTGTAACTATTCATATTTTTATTTATCACATAAATACATATACACATTATCTTGGCACATATTCCCTATATTTAAAATATAAAAAAAAATTTATACGCAAAATTTCTAATTTATTTGTATAGAAAATATCGGGTTGTTACATTCACCCTCCCTTATAAAGATTCCGTCCCCGGAATCACCGTTTTAAAACCTACACATACAAGTGTACGTAGCATATACAATCATTACAAGTAGATCTTGATCATAAATGATCGTACTGATCTTTAACCTATTCACGTAAAGCTTGTCTATCGGATTAAACAGAAATTTGATTTCTAAAAGAACTCAAATTCCTTCTTCAAAATTTCTTTATAAAATAATTTACTATATATATGAAAATCATGCAAAAGAAAATAAAAGCTATACGAATAATACCTGGAATTGCACCACCAGCTGCTATGGTATCCTGGACCGTCATGTTGTAGACCCTTCTTTGTTGATTTTGTAAACTTCTTTGGATGACGTTGGTCCCGTGATTGCCAGAGTTCCACTGCCATTGCCAGTATTCACACTCCCTGCCTCCGTCCTCCTCTTCGAACAATCCTTCACCTTGTGCTCAGTCGATCCACACAGAAAACACCCACTGTTCATCCTAGGATTGGGGCAGTTGGGAGAGATATGGCCCTCCTGCCCGCACTTTAGCACATGAAACTTCCCTTCAAACATTCCCAGAGTGGTTCTTTCCCAGTTTCCACACCGCATGACTTGCTTCTTTAACTCCTTCCTCTGTTTTACCCGCACACTTCCAAAATTGCTTCCCTTCCTTTTTGCTACTACCACCGCTACTCCCACTATTAACTTTCACCTTCCCAGTTCCTTCGACCTTACTCTTGTTCTTTCTCTCCTTGTTGTAGAGGCTCATGGCCTCACTCCCCTCCTCAGCAATAATAGCCTTCTCCATGAGTGCTGCAAATGTAGGGATCTGCAACACCGCCACCTTGTTGTAGAGCCAGGGTTTTAATCCCAGCTCAAACCTTCTAGCTTTCCTAACCTCCTTATCAACTTGATGCGGAGCAAACCTAGCCAACTCATTGAATTTTGTGGCGTATTCGGACACCGTCATATTCTCTTGCTTCAACTCTAAAAATTTTACCTCCATCCTAGCCTGCATACTAGATGAAAAATAGTTTTCGAAGAACAGTGTCTTAAACCTATCCCAAGTAACAACACCCTCTCCTGCCCTCGCCTGATTCGCTTCCCACCAAAAATTTGCCTCACCCTTCATCATGTAGGTGGCAAAAGCGGTCTTTTGCCCCTCAGCTACCCTAGCTACCACGAATGCTTTTTCAATCTCTTTAACCCAAGTCTGGGCTTCAAAAGGGTCAGTTGTCCCTTTGAATTCAGGCGGTCCCACAGCCTTGAAATCTTTAAAATTAGCTAGTTGGTTGTCCGGTTGGTTCCTTGCGACTGGAATTCCTTGCTGCATAGCTTGTGCTACCATATTTGCAAAGTGTTGCATCGGGTCTACTTGTTGTTGTCCCTCAACGTTATTGACAGACTCTTCTGCCCTTTGGTTTCGAGTTTGACGTCTTGGCGGCATTATCTGGTTAAGTAAAACCATATATTATTCTTTACATTCTAAATCTTATCATATAAGTTTAGTATATTAACTCATTTCATTACTCAAACTTAGATTCATATTCATTTAGCGAATACTTTACATAGCATGCACATATCTTGCTTTAAACATCATTCATCCCTTTGTGACTACAAAAGTCGGGATTTACAGCCTTGACTAATACCAAAAGTTGGGAACATTACATTACATAAACATACTTAACATTAAACAGACCTACACAACAGAACCTATACTACCTATTCACTACGCCTTTTCCTTGGACAAACTCTCGCCCGATGACCTTCCATCCCACAGATAAAACATGCTCCTGATTTATAGTCGGGACAATACAGAGTGGTATGTCCCTCATAGCCACAAAGGTAATATATTCTTTTCCCTTTCTTCTTATCGGATTTTCCTAAGTCATGGTCTTCTATCTTTCTTTTCCCCTTATTGCTCGGAGCTGCACACGATGTGTTGCTTGTGGCTCCCATCTGATCAATTTGGATTTTAAGCTTATCTTGTTCTTCCATTGTTTCTATTAACTTTATCATGAGTTGACTATTTAACAACTTTTCTATTTCCCACAGCTTTTCCAGAGAAGAAACCTTGTTCCTCAGATCTGCACCTCTGTTGATGCTTGTTCAACTTCAACTTTAGTGTCCGAATCACTATCCTGTTAGCTCCACCATCTCCGGATCGGTACTACGTTTTCTCTAATAACCACTTCAAATCGAGTTGTTTTTCATTGTGAGCCTCTATTTCAAACTATTGGCTTCGATATTAGCTCGGTGGTATGGATTTGATCCTTCTTCATTCTATAAGCATATAATAAGCCCTTTTCACCAGACATCTACACACATAAATTATCCTGATAAGCATATAGTATATACACACAACAAATAATAGTTTTATATAAGTTATCTTTTATTTTGTTTGACGATGAATTTAGTCAATTCATCTCTTTATAAACTCTATATGAGTTATTTATATTTTCAACGTTTCCCTCTATTCTAAGGTTATAGCCTAAGGTCTATCCCACCTAAGGTTTTTAACCCTAAAGCTTTGATACCAACCTGTAAAGTCCCCAAATTCAGGTACTTGAAACCCGAATTCAGTGCTTCACGATACCATTTCTATGAGCGGAATAATACTAATAATAATAACAATAATATAAATATTAAACTTAATTTACATAATTATCAAAGTCTAGCTCCCAAGTACGTAACCTTTAATCATTCCTTACAATACATGATAATAAATATATAACATTGTCTTAATAATATTAAACTATTACATAAGATAACATTGAAATCATTCAGCAACCTTTCCCTTTCCCTTGTTTCTTCTAGAGCCTTGAGTTGTTCACACTTAGCTAAAAACATTTAAATTAAGCAAGGATGAGCATTTTGAGTCTTAATAAGTAATAACAATATATATATATATATATATAATTTGAAAAGAATTTAAATGTTTTCTTTACTACTACCTTCTACAACAAATCAATAGTTGTGAAGTAATCTGAATCGATAATAATAACATAACAACCCTCTTTCGAATTTTTGAAACTACGTACTGACTATAAATAGGGTTAAGGGGACATACTATGAACATTGTTTTTATTTTCGAAAAGGTTAAACAGAACTTCATCTATAAACCGTCATAACTTACGACGCACGGGGTGATCGGCCCGTTGTACCTGTATTGATCAATCACTTGCATGCAAGAACGATAAGATCGTTCACTCTCTGTCACTTGCCCAGGCGCATAAAAGTTTTCCGTGTAAGGGATGTTCATACTTGTCGGGGTTCCAAACCAAAGCAATTCGGTTGGATAATAATAAGGTTTTATCTTGTTCAACAATAATCTATAATTCAACATATATATATACGGGTATTTAACAAAGGTGTATCAACATGTGGTTAAATGCAATGATTATCCAAGTGGGGACACTTGTATAATCATTTATAGAAATTATCGAATATAATGTATATATATATATCGAATTACCATATACTAACATGTTGATAATCAATGAGCGTATATAATATAGGGTTAATAATCTGTACAGTAATAATATAATTCTGAAACATTCTTACTCATGTCCATTGCATAAAGAAAATGCAAAGGTAGGATACTTGCCTGATGCGCTGCTTACAATATGCAACTTAGTTTAATCTTTTATATCACGACCTATCATTAATCAGATCATTCGTTCGATTAGAACAATATACTATAACATATAGTACTGCATTTCACAGTCAGCACATAATCTAATCGCATTATCACACATGTTCAACAGTCATTGCATCACAAACAAAACATTAATCTGATCAAAATATCTAAGTCCGGATCATTTTGAAATATATCGATTGTCTGCAAACGAATTTTTTATCGGGTAATTATCGAGTCTAAGACTCTATTCCAACGTTCAATATCCGTAAGTATCAGTCATATTATTTTAAATGACTTAATAAACATTTATTAATTTATCATGAATTTTCAAACACCGAAATCATTATTAAATGATTTAAATATCAAATAATTCTATTATCATTTAATTATTATTAAACTATTAATAATACTTTTATTCATTTACCAATAGTATTAATATTTTATTCATTTACTAATATTATTAATCTTGATATTATTTAATTCACCTCTAGTAGTATTATTAGTTATTTAATAATACTTTTTATTCGCTTACTAATATTATTAACATCTTAATAATATTTTAATACTTTACTAATATTATTAATCCTCTTAATAATATTTTAATCATACATTAATATTATTACTTTAATAATATCTTACTTATAATACTTTTATTCATTTACCAATAGTATTAATATTTTATTCATTTACTAATATTATTAATCATTTAATAATATTTTATTCCTTTACTAATGTTATTACATTTTTAATAATATTTTATTTAATCTCGAATATTATTATTTACTTAATAATATTTTAATCATCCAATAATACTTTAATTTAATATTATTAATCTTTTAATAATATTTTAATTTAATAATATTTTAATCTAATATTATTAATCATTTAATAATACTTTAATCATTTATTAATATTTTAAATCAAATATGATTAACCATTTAATAATATTTTAATAAAGTTTTAATCTTAATATTTTATTTACTTAACAATATCATATTCTAATATTATTAATATCATAATAATATTTTAATAATTTATTAGATCAATAAACAATTTATTTTAATTGTTCACCCTTTATAAAACCATTTATTTAATATCCATAAAAGGTCATAAATAATATTTCTTATTATAAATTACCAAAATGCCCTAAAATAGTCATAATATTATATATTAGGAGTATTCAAGCATTAAAATCACATTTTTCTTATTTAAGACATCACTTAACTATTTATTTTCTTTTATTCATAACTTAATCATTTTTAGGAAAAATACCAAACTGATTCCAAAAATTCTCATTTTTTGTTTTTAGAGAATATATGACCCAAAAATGATCCCCAAAGTTTTTTGGAATTTTAGATAATGATCTACTATTTTTAAAGTTCCCAAAACACTCGGATCTTGCTTCATTTTTCATAAATTGAGTTCTGCTCAGAAAATTCTGAAATTTTTAGGGCATGCTCGCTTAACATATATAAACCTACTGTAAGAATTTTGAAATTTTCCAAAGTGTATACACAAAGTGAGATATTCGAAGGTAAATATTTAGGAGTCCTTTACGGAAATAGTCATTACGCACAATCTATAACTCGAAACGTGTCCGTTCTTTTTCCTACATGTAGATAACTTCTCAAGGTACCTCTGTGAATTTTCCCAGATTTTTAAGAGACATGAAACTGTCCGAAACAGTCCCAAGAAAAATGGGACAGAAGCTATTTTAGGGTTTTGAACCCTTAACATTCCAAGTGGACTGTTTTGGGGAAATTAACCCCAAAGGTTTCAAAACTTGCTAGATTTGTGTTCTATCACTTGGGTTTACTAGATAACTCATGTATCTAGCACCCCCCTTTGACGGATCACAAATCTAAGTTGGAAAACTTGAGTTACACAAGATTTAGTGGAAGAAAACAAGAGTTTTCACCCTTGGAGAACATATGCTCATATTCTTCCTCTAAGCCTTTGATCTAACACTCAAGATACTTAGTTCCATACATGATGATATGTAGGACTAGGGTATCTTGAGTATTTGTTCATAACCCCAACAAAACTCAAGCTTAAAAAAAACAAAGAAGAAGAAGAAGAAGATGAAGGTTAGGTTATACCTTGATTTAATGGCAACCTTCCTTGATTTACCAAAGTAAGTGATGAACTTTGGATGCATGAACAAACTAGCACTCTCTCTCTCTCTATATATATATGGCGAAACCTCTCTCTCTCTCTTTCTCTCTCTAGAAGTTGCTAGCTTGGGAGAAAAAAAGAAGAAGAAGAATGAGAGAAAATGAAATATTCTAGCAAATGAAATGGGTGATTAACTATTATCCCCCATACTTTTTATTGTCCCTTGGATAAAAGGCTTCACCTTATCTCTTCCAATTAAGCCTAATCATGTGATTAAAGGTGCTTAATAGTAGATTTGCAACCAATGGGCCTTTGACACACTTGTCCTTGTGTTTAAGACTTACTAATTACGGAACTTGATTAGCAAAATTTGGTTTCCTTAAATGGCCTAATGTGGCTGGTCCCCCTTGTCCCATTATATCCTCCATTTTACTTTTATTTTAATACACAAATTTGATTAATCAAAAGTCTAAAATACCCTTAATCAAGTGGGCTAAGTATTGGTTTGCATTTTATTTCTTTTGGGCTTCTCTTTTAATTGTTTTGGGCCATGTAATAAACATAGTCTAACAATTTTAATATATGTTAACCAAATTGTTTATTTAGGGTTCCCATTTCCAATCTTATGAAATTTAATTACTTATATATGTGACTTTAGCTCATAACCTAATTAAGTTTACTAGAAATAGGTTTAAAATTATTAGTCACTTGAAATAACAAGATTATCCACTTAAGTTAGTATACATATTAAATACTAACCCTTCCTTATTACCATAACCCTTAGGTTATTTAATTGTCTCACCTAATGTATAATTAGTTCTGAAGCTTTCATTTAGGGTTTAAAATAAAATAAAATTAGTTCCTAAAATTTGTAATTAGGTTTCACACAAGAATACAAGGGTTTGTCACATAACACCATAATTGACCAACCCTTATTGGTCCACATATACAGTACATATTTATAGCACTGAAAAATCAAAATATAATTATTATAATAATTCTAAAAATCATTTCATATATTATATAAATAATATATGATTATATCTTCATGGAAAATAATTAATAAAACATTTCTACTATAAAATTAATTATGATAAGAATATAATTTATAATGATCAATAATTCTAAAATAAAATTATTTTATTCCCATATTTAAAATAAATATTTATATATTTTATTTATCACATAAATATATATACAAATACATTATCTTGGCACATATTCCTATATTTATTTTAATAAAAAAAAAAAAAAATTATACATAAAAATTTCTAATTTATTTGTATAGAAAATGCGCTAATCTAACATAATCACTGACCAAACATAGTAAGGCTGACTAAAATTATTAAATGGACAGAAGCAATCTGCATCCATGCCAAGCCTGACATTCCTAACTTCGTCGACAAATTGTGGAAAATTGACATCAAAATTATTCCATTCATCTCCATCTACTGGGTGAGTCAACTGACCAGGCACGACATCCCTTGTTTTATGCCAACTTATATGCTGAGCAGTGTGCACAAACATGAATAGCCGCTGCAACCTCGGCGCAAGAGAAAAGTACCGTAAAATCTTCTTTGGAACATATTTCTCCTTCCCCCCCACGTTTTGTGATCTTGTACCGAGGCGAGTTGCAGATATCACACTGTACCTTATCTTAGTTGTAAGACCCCAACTTTTTATGAATGAAGATTTAATTTTCTCTAATTGTTATTTTGAATAATAAAGGTGTGGATTTGATATAATGCTATAGTTATGGATGATATGTGCAAATTTTACAAAGTAAGCAAGTGGTCATAAAATATTCGTTTAGTCGGAGAATATTTTTTTATCAGGGAATATCCGTACTGTAACGCCCCCAAAATAGGTATACACAACCCATTTTGAGTCGCCAAATACATGGTACAGAATTCAAATACAAACTTAATTATAAAACAGTCGTGTAAAATATGGCAAAACATAAGCTGGGAGTTTTAACACGAATATTGTCTCGTAGACAATATCCAAACTCAAATGGAGTCCTCATTACAATTATTATCATACTATTTTATAAAATAGTGAGGATTACTACAGCCACTATCTCAGACCGTCACTCCATTCCCTGACTAGTCCCAACTATATTCTCATTTCCTGAATAGAATAATGAAACCAAATGGTGAGCTCAACTAGCCCAGTAAAGAATATTATGACTAAGATAATATAGAATAAATTATCATTAGCCTTCAACAGTGTAAAACTGATAGAATATAATAGACAACAAGTTTAACTGCAATGGAACAAGCAATCCATTAGAAGAGTCAAGTAGAGCATGATATATACTATCTTCTATGATTTAAAAGTTCATCATCAATATTTTATCACTGTAACACAACTCAATTAATAATCCACATCATCGAATTATCCATGCATTACGGGCCAATGATATTTGTTAGTATCACATCCATGAATTATCCATGCACTACGGGCCAAGGATATTCGTTAGTATCACCAATGGTCATGATTATGCCAACAACTGTCCATCAATGCACTACGGGCCTATGAGGACTTTTACCACATCATTTGTAACATTACAAGTCATGGTTATACCGATATATAATTCCTGGTCATAATCATACCAATCAACAGTCCATCTATGCACTACGGCCAAAGATGACTTTCATCACAATATAAACATGAGGATGATGACAATGATATAAACATCAATCAAATGAAATCAAGGTTAAATATTAAAGATTTTTAATTTATCCAGAGTTTAAAAATGTCTAAATTGTCAACATGATAACTGCTTTGTGGAGTAAAATTCAAGAATAATATTTATGTATCAAAAATAATTTGGACAGAAGAGAAATCAATTTTTGTCATGAATAGTACCCGAGTGAATAGTACTTTGTGGATAATACCTCGTGAATAGTACCCCAGCATGAAAAGATTAAAATTTAACAAGAATGTTCAGAAAAATATTTATGTGAAACGATACTAGATTAAGCGCAAATTTTAAGGATACTTATCAAAATGAGTGTAGAATTAGGAATACGAAACGAAATAATATTACTTATATACTACAGAGTATGAAAGAAAATATTATTTCTTACGAATATTGAACAAAAATAATATCCCTTGCCTTAAAAGGAGAGTATTTTTGACTGGTGTGACGGGGATATTCTTAAAGAAAACTTACACTATTTTCTACACTTAAAGCTTCCTTAAACTCTAAAGAAATACGCTCAATATTATAGAAGAAGAATTCTCTAATTCTTGTGTGATTTTCTTTTGTAAACTGAGCATCCTATTTATAGGAGAATGGCAGGGCACTATTTAAGAAAAATCACGGGTGAACAGTTGAAGAAAATCACAGACGCAATCGGCTGAAGCTTTAAAAAAAATTGATTTTACTATGCAGCAATATGCAAACACTATATAGTACTATGCAACACTATGCAGTATTATGCAACATAATAAAATATAATATATTCTATTTATAATCTAATAATATATATATATATAAGTAATAAAACAAAACTGAAATAACTTTCTACCGATGATTTTGAAAAATGAATAAGTGGGGGTCCATGTAATAAGCCAAATTTACAACAAATACTTCATAAAAAATCCCTCTATTTATCTCAATTCACTTGGCTTCACTAAACATATTTTTAATAACATTTATTCATCATTAATATTATAACTCACAATATTAACAACCAAATCATTCCTAGGAAAGATGGGGCTTTTTGATAAGGACTTCTCTTTATTGGCGCGCAATTAGGTGACCAAACCTATTTCCTGGACAGAACTTTCTAGACATTGTCAATAATGCAAATAATAATATGAATAACTTTATCGTCTCAATTATTGATTTAGTAATATAAAATATTGTGACAATAATTGTATCAATAATGTGAGATACAATGCAGTAATTACTGTGGCAATAATTGAAAAAACGTGAGTGACTTCTCACGTAAGCATCAATAATCAAAGATACTGTGCAATACCGTGTGCTACTGTGCAACCACGCATATTATTGTACTTCTATCACCGGATATTTCAACAGTTTACGGTAAAACTTTTGCCGTTATTTGTATAAAAAGTTATTTTTGTTGTTTTCTAACTCCGACAGTAATTCTGTTGTGGGGTCCACCAATGATTGTGTCGTCATATGAATATTCCCTGATAAAACGAATATTTCCCAACCAAACGAATATTTTATGACAACTTGCTTACTTTGCAAAATTTGTAAATATTACCCCCAACTATAACATTATATCAAATCCACACCTTATTATTCAAAATAACATTTAGAGAAAAATTAATCTTCCTATAATTCATGCAAAACCAGACAAGAGAGACTCCTGTTCAAAATGCAGGTGGAAACAATGGTAATTCACAGCTTGTCACTACCAAGCAATTCAAGAAGTTGGTGTGACGCCCCCAAAATTGGTATATATCACCCATTCTAACTTGCAAAATACATGGTACAGAATTGAACTACAAACTTAATTTATACAATACGATAAAAGCCTAACTGAGAATTTTAACACGAATATTGTCCCATAGACAATATCCAAACTCAAATGGAGTCCTCATTACATTTATTATCACACAATTTCGTAGAATAGTGAGAACTACTATAACCACCAACTCGGACCATCACTACGTTCCCCGACTAGTGCCGACTACGTTTTTATTTCCTAAAGAGAACAATGAAAGCAAAAGGGTGTGCTCAACTAGCCCAGTAAGAAATATTATGACTAAGATAATGTAAAATAAATTACCGTTAGCCTTCAACAATGTTAAACTGATAGAATATATTAAACAAAAAGTTTAACTGCAGCAGAATAAACAATCCATTTGAAGAGTCAAGTAGAGCACGATATCTATTATCTTCTATGATTTAAAAATTTTATCATCAATTTTATCTCTGAGACTCAGCTCCATAAATAATCCACATCACTGAATTATCCATGAACTACGCGCCAAGGATATTCATTAGTATCACGTCCACGAATTATCCATGCACTACGGGCTAACGATATTCGTGTTATCACCAATGGTCATGATCATGCCAAACAACAATTCATCTTTGCACCCTTGGCCGAAAAGAACGCATGGTCATGATCATACCAACAATTGTCCATCAATGCACTAAGGGCCAATGAGGACTTTTACCACATCATTTGTAACCTTATAGGTCATGATTATACTGAATAATCCCTAGTCATAATCATACCAATCAACAGTCCATCTATGCATTACGGGCCAAAGATGACTTTCATCATAATATAAGCATGAGGATGATGACAATGATATAAGAATTCAATTAAATGAAAGCGAATGTTAAATTTTAAAGATTTACAATTTACTTTATCCTGAATTCAATAATGTCCAAATTGTCAACATGATACTGCTTTGTGGAGTAAATTTGAAGAATAATATTGAATCAAAAATGATTTGGACAGAAAAGAAATCAATTTTTGTCATGAATAGTACCCTGGGTGAATAGTAACTAAGTGAATAGTACCCCGAGTGAATAGTACCTGACATAAATTGTATCCTTCCATTTAATAAGAAAGTTCAGACCAATAGTGGAAATACTAGATGAAGCACAAACTATTAAGAATATTCCACTAATTTCAAGGGTTTTCACCATATAATAATAAGGTTATGGAAACAAACAATAAATTTATACCATAAATAGAGAAATATGAAAAAAAGACTATATCCCTTGATGAGTACAAAAGAAATGACATCTCATACGAGTATGATAGAATATACAAAACTGCAAATAGATTTTCACCCGTCATGCGGTAATTCACATAGACATATCATTTCCGTATTTTAATATAGAATGAATATGAAGGGTTATTCACCATGCATACGGTAGTCCGCGTAGACATGTTACTCCCGTAGATTAATAAAGAATGAATACGAAGGGTCATTCACCATGCATGCGGTAGTCCACGTAGACAAGTTACTCCCGCATATTAATAAAGAATGAATGACAACCTTTATGAGTATTGAAAGAAAACAACACTCTTTACAAATACGAAAAAATAATACCCCTTACCTTAGTGGAAGACTGGATACTGCAATAGTGAAGTAGCATAATACTATTCTTCTTCCTCTATATAGTTTCTCTCTATAGTTGCTTTTGCGAGTCTTAGTGAATTGGTGAGAATAAAAAAATAAATGAGCTTCTATTTATAGGAAAATATAGTTTTGATAATTATACGTTTAGGGGCTTGACTTATTATAGTTTAGTACCTTCATCTTTGCCTCCATTTGTAATTTAGTCCTTTAAGTATTATCAATCTTGCATAACCTCCCCTAATAGTACATGCATGTGAACCAATAGTTCCATGCATGTGAACAAATAGTTATTTACATGTGAACTAATATCAATTAATTGCTCATTTATCTGATTAAGCACCCGTTTGGTCAATTTAACATCAAAAAATTAACTATTATCAAAATAAATGTCGATTTCCACTAACACTAATAATTCCAACACAATGGAAATATTTTTAACAACATTTATTCATCAATAATATAACTTGTAATATTAACAACCAGATCATTCCCACGAAATAAGGGGTTATAAATAGAGATTTCTCCCTATTGACGCACAATTAGGTGACCAAACCCCTTTCATCAACAGAACATTCTAGACATTATCAATAATGAAAATAATAATATGAATAACTTTGTCGTCTCAATTATTGATTTAATAATATAAAATATTGTGCAGATGAAACTGTGACAATAATTGAATCAATAATGTGAGATACTATGCAACAATTACTGTAACAATAATTAAGTATAACTAAGTGACTTCTCACGTAAGCATCAGTAATCAATACCGTGTGCTACTATGCAACCATGCGTAATATTGTACTTTTATCACCGGGTATTTCAACAGTTAACGGTAAAATTTTTGCCGTAATTTTTATAAAAAATTATTTCTGTCGTTTTCTAACTCTGACAGTAATTTCGTAGCGGGGTCCACTAATGATTGTGTCGTCGTACGAATATTCCCTGATAAAATGAATATTCCCCGACCAATCGAATATTTTATAACAACTTTCTTACTTTGAAAAATTTATAAATACTACACACAACTATAACATTATATCCAGTCCACAGCATAATATTCAAAAATATATTTCGAGAAAAAATAAACTTTATTCATAAAAGTCGGGGTCTTACAACCTCCACTTCTTATGAAATTTCATCCTCAAAATTGGGGTGCGTACCTGGTATGTCGAAGTGGTGAGGATAGATTGATTTTATTTCAGATTCTAACTCCCAAGTCATTTCCTCAGCATCATGGTTTCTCCATAAAACTTTGACTTGAGGTATAACCTTAGAGCGTAGAATATGTTCCTTCTTATCCAAGATTTTAACAGGTACCTCTTCATATTATTTAAATCTTCTGTTATCTTGTCTGGTTCTAACTCAATAATGTGGTTAGGGTCTTCCACATATTTGTGTAACATAGATATATGAAAAATGGTATGAACACGAGACATACTTGGCGGTAAAGCGAGTCTATAGGCCACAGTTCCTACTCGATCGAGGATTTCAAATGGACCAATAAATCGAGGATTGAGATTTCCTCTCTTCGTCGATTCTTGCTTCTAGAATAACGTCTTCTTGCACCTTCTTCTTCACATTCATCAGCTCTGAGTCTGTAGCTTGAGCGGCTTTAACTTTATCGATTAAAGTCGATTTTAATCGTATATTCGTTATCTTCACGTATGTTCTTGGAGTCTTTAACTCTTTCTCCATCTTTTGTAAGTTATACGAAACGGGTCTTTGTGTTAACAATATTGCACTCGTAAACGCATACGATCTTCTACTCAACGTGTCAGCTACCACATTCGCTTTTCTAGGATGGTATTTGAATGGTATTATAGTAATCTCTCAATAGCTCAAGCCAATGTCTTTGGCGCATGTTACGTTCATTCTAGGTGAAGAAATATTTGGGGATTTTGTACCGGGTTCAAGGTAAATACAAAATTCGATTTCACACTCTGGGGGTAGGCTAGGAAGTCTTCAGGGAATACGTTAAGAAATTTATTAACAATAGAAATATCATTCAAAATTGTGACTCTCATCCAAGACTTGGATATCACCTTACATTAATACTTATCAACTTGTCACCGTTATTCACGGCGTCCCCTATAGAAAGTCTGGCTTCGGTGCATCCCACACAAGGAAGTCACCAGCGAAAGGCTTGGGGCTCTTTACTTATGGCTTAATATGATAGTGATTGACTCTAGTGGTTTGGTTGCTTGAATTCTCATAACATGTTGGTTAGGAATATGAAAGCTAACAACCTTACGGAAATAATCATCTTTAGCATGATGAGTAGTTAACCAGTCGATTCCTAAAATCACATCAAATGCAAATATTTTCAAAGAGATAAGATCGACAGGTAACATGAAAGTGTCCATTTGAATCAAACAAGATTTATAAACAGTGGAGGTAACGAAAGTTTCTCCCAAGGAAGTTTCAACAGATAAGTCAAAGTCTAATTTCTTCGAAGTTAAATTTAAACGTTGAGCGCAAGTAGGAGAAATAAAAGAATGGGTAGAACCGATATCAAATAAGTTATAGACTTCGCAAGAGTTTATGATTAGCTTACCCGTGATAACTGCATTAGGGTTCCTCGACAAACGCTCCACTTAAACTATCGGCTTTAACTTGTTTGGGACGGCCTTTGGTGTTTCCATCCCAGTTGGACTTGACTTCACTACATGACAAAATCGGGCTAGGTTACCTTCTCTTGCGCAATTATAACATGCTTTGGACTGATGTGTCCCTCCCCTCCGCATTTGAAGCATACGATCGGTGGTCGTTCTCCTTCCTTGATAATAGGTGCTGGTGCTGCTGTCTTTCCATCATTGTTGAACCTTCTCTTCTTGAAATTTTCACTTCAATTATCTTGGCCATGATTACCACCGAAGTGGTTACCATTTATGGCATGTTGATTCCCTTCACGTTTGTTGTCACCGCTTTGATGACTGATACTACTGGTATTATCAATTTTTCGGCTATTCTCTCTAGGTTGGGTCGACTCATTATTGCACTCCTATAAATGAGCCATATTCACAACATCTGAATATAGGCAAAGTTTGTAAGAAATGAGGTATTGGCGTATTTAGGGTTTCAAACCTCGTAGAAACATTCGCATTATTCTCTCCTCATTATCTACCAAATGGGATGCAAATTGGGATAACTCCATAAATTTAGCATCGTACTGCGATACGGTTATATTGTTTTTCTCCAGCTTGATGAACTCTACCTTCTTCATGTGATAAATACTTTTGGGAAAGTACTTGTCGTTGAACAATTCTTGGAACCTCTACCAAAACATTTTGAGTGCGGTAGGCTGAGTACGTTTTACTGATTCCCACTAGTAATCTGCCTCTCCTCTCAACATGAAGGTGACAAAGGGAACCTTTTGCTCCTTGGAGCATCCCAAGACATCAAATATCTTGGTGATGTGCTTTATCCACGTTTCTGCCTTAAGTGGTTATGGCTTTCCCAAAAACTCCGGTGGTTCCAGCTACTTGAACTGCTTAGCAGTGACCATCCAAGAGTTGATAGTGTTTTCACCTACATTTTGAACATGAGTCTCTCTCGCCTGATGTTGCATGAATTGCATAAAGCCTTTGAACATCCCATCGTTCATCATTTGGTCGGTATTGTTGTTTACCTGAGGATTATTTCCTTCCTGAAGCACATTATCCTGGGTATTAATCGTTGGTGACTCAACGGTCGCATGTGCTTCATTACTTATCTGAACATTTTCAAATGCCATTTTTAAATACTTCCACAAAATAAGAGTTAATTGACATGCCACATATTATCCCTATATTCTAACCGACCAATTAATTAACAAATAAGCTTAGGTAGGTTATACTAGCGAAGGATTTACCCGTCCCCCCCTCCTAGTTCTAGTCTCACATCTCAACCAGGGATCATATCCCTAAGCTTTGATACCAACTTTGATGCCCCTAAAAAAGGTATACATCACCCATTTTGAGTCGTCAAATACATGGTATAAAATTGAATCAATAATGTGAGATACTATGCAGTAAATACTGTAGCAATAATTGAGTATAACTGAGTGACTTCTCACGTAAGCATCAATAATCAATACTGCGTGCTACTATTCAACCACGCGTATTATTGTACTTTTATCACCGGGTATTTCAACAGTTAACGGTAAAAAATTTGTCGTTATTTTTATAAAAAAATTATTTCTTTCATTTTCTAACTTCGACAGTAATTTCGTAGTGGGGTCCACAAAAGATTGTGCCATCATACGAATATTCCCTTACCAATCAAATATTTTATGACAACTTGCTTACTTTGCAAAATTTATAAATACTATCCACAACTATAACATTATATCAAATCCACACCATAATATTCAAAAATATATTTTGAGAATAAAAGTTGAGGTCTTACAGTTGGGACCGCCAGAGTTTTTGGGAAAGCCAGAGCCACGTAAGGCAGAGGCATGGATTAAGTAGATTACCAAGATATTTGATGTCTTGGGATGCACTGGAGAGAAAAAGGTTCCCTTCGCCACCTTCATGTTGCGCGGAGAGGCAGATTACTGGTGAAAATCTGTAAAACGTACCCATCTGTCCGCACTTAAGATGTCTTGGGAGAAGTTCCAAGAATTATTCAACGACAAGTACATTCCATAAAGTATTCGTCACATGAAGGAGGTGGAATTTATCAAACTGGAACAGAACAATATGACTGTATCGCAATACGAAGCCAAGTTTACGGAGTTATCTCGGTTTGCATCTCACTTGGTTGATAATGAGGAGCGAATGAAAAAAATGTTTCTGAGAGGGTTGAAACCCAAAATTCATCAACATATCATCTCTCGTAAACTTTGTGTGTATTCAGATGTTGTGAATAAAGTGCAATTATTTGAGCGGGATTATGAGTCAGCTCAACCAAAAGACATCAACCGGCAGCACAATAATAGTCATACCAGTGGCAACCGTCATCAAAGCAGTGATAACCAACGTACCAGAAATGGTAACCACTTCGATGGTAATCATGGCCAAGATAATAAGAGAGGTGAGTCAAGTGGAAATTTCAAAAAGAGAAGATTCAACAATGACGGGAAGACATCGGCAGCATCACTAGCACCAACAACCGTTTCTAGGGGAGGATAACAACTGCTAGTTAGATGGTTTCAGTTGTGGAAAGGACGGTAACACAACCCGATTTTGTCTGGTAGCGAAGTCAAGTCCAGCTGGGACGGTGGCACCAAAGGCGGCTACAGATAAAATAAAGTCGGTGGTTCAAGGGAGAGTGTTTATCGTAACGTCCCAAAAGGCGAGGAACCCGAAAGAAGTTATCATGGGTAAGCTAATTATAATCTCTTGCGAATTCTATACCTTATTAGATACCGGTTCTACCCATTCTTTTATTTCACCTGCTTATGCTCAACGTTTGAACTTAACCCCTGAGAAATTAGAATTTAACTTATCTGTTGAAATACCGTTAGGAGAAACCTTCATTGCATCCACAGTTTATACATCTTGGTTGATTCAAATTGGCACCATCACATTACTTGTTGATCTCATCCCTTTAAAAATACTTTCATTTGATGTGATTTTACGGATTGATTAGTTAACTACTCATCATGCTAAAATTGATTGTTTTTGTAAGGTCGTTAGTTTTTATATTCCGAACCAACCTATTATGTGAATTCAAGCAACCAAACAACTAAAGTCAATCACTATCATATCAAGCCATAAAGCCATCCGTTGATTGAAAAATGGATGTCAAGCTTTCTTAGACCATGTCATGGATTTAAACAAAAATACGTCAGATTTGAATAATATTTTCGTTGTTAATGAATTACCTGACGTGTTTCCTGAAGAACTTCTTGGCCTACCCCTAAAGCATGAAATCGAATTTAGTATTAACCTTGAACCCGGTACAAAATCCATTTCTAAAACCCCATATCGAATGGCTCCTATTGAACTTCAAGAGTTAAAAACCCAACTACAGGAATTGTTACACATTGGTTTCATTCGTCCTAGTACATCTTCTTGGGGTGCTCCTGTTTTATTCATAAAGAAGAAAAATGGAAGTATGCGACTTTGCATTGATAATTGGGAGTTGAACCATGTCACCATCAAAAATAGGTACTCGTTACCTCGCATTGATGACCTGTTTGACCAGTTTCAAGGGGCTAAATTCTTCTCAAAGATCAATCTTCGTTCCGAATATCATCAATTAAAGATTAAAACTGATGACATTCCAAAGACTGCTTTCAGAACTCGGTACAGGCATTACAAATTCCTAGTTATGTCTTTTGAATTATTTAATGTTCCTGCTACTTTTATGGATATGATGAACCGAGTATTCAAGGAATATTTGGATCATTTTGTGGTTGTCTTTATTGATGACATCCTCATTTACTCCAAAATCCATGAAGATCATAAGCAACACTTGAGGCTAATACTCCAAAAGCTTAGTGAAAACAAACTATATGCCAAATTAAAGAAATGCGAGTTCTGGCTTGAGGAAGTAGCATTCCTTGGGCACGTGGTATCGAAGTATGGAATATAAGTTGACCCGGTGAAGATTAAAATAATACAATGTTGGGAAAACCTAAGTCAGTAACCGAAGTACGTAGCTTTCTGGGCTTAGTTGGTTATTATCGGAGATTTGTGGAAGGATTTTCTCGAATCGCCACTCCATTAACTCAGCTGACTCAAAAAGATATAAAGTTCAGATGGAGCGAGGAATATGAGAAGAGCTTCCAAGAACTCAAGAGGAGACTCATTTTAACACCTGTTCTGAAAATACCATCAAGTTCGGAGGGATTTATCATCTATAGCAATGCTTCAGACAGAGGTTTAGGATGTGTTCTCGTGCAACATGGGAAAGTCATAGCATATGCCTCAAGACAACTCAAAGAATATAAGAGGAATTATCCTACTCCTTATCTAGAGTTGGCAACAGTCATTTTTCCACTAAAGATCTGGAGGCACTACATGTATGGGGAGAAAGTGGTGATCTATACAGATTATAAATGCCTCAAATATTTCTTCACCCAAAAGAAACTCAACATGCGACAACGACGTTGGCTCGACCTATCGAAAGAATACGATCATACCATTCAATACCATTCAATACCATCCTGGAAAAACAAAAGTGGTAGCTGACGCGTTGAGTAGAAAATGTTATGCGGGTATGAGTGTGATGTTGTTAACACAAAGACCCATTTTGTATGACTTACAAAGGATGGAAATAGAGTTAAAGACTCCAAATATACGAGTAAAACCGACTTTAATCGATAAAGTTAAAGTTGCTCAAGCTACAGACCCGGAGCTGATGAGTATGAAGAAGAAAGTACAAGAAGGTGCTATTCTAGAAGCAAGAATCGACGAAGAAAGAATACTTCGAGTCAACTCTAGACTTTGTGTTCCTAACAACTCTGAATTAAAGTATAAGATCATGATAGAAGCACACAACACACCGTTTGCAATCCAACCTGGAAGTACTAAAATGTATCGTGATCTTCGACATACATTTTGAAAAGAGAGATCGTGGAGTTTATATCAATGTGTTTAACGTGTTAACGTGTCAAGGCTATGACGATTTGATTGTTTGAGTTGTGATTCTGGGACAAAATCCTTGTAAGGAGGGAAGGATGTAACAATCCAGAATTTCAAATTATAATATTAAATATTTATTGAATTATATAAATATTTATTTGATGTGTTTATTGTTGAAATGGATGAAATAAATATTTTATTGATGTGGTTATTATTAGTAAATATTTATAAATTAAATTTATTAGATAATATTCTAAATTAAATTAATTTATAATTTAGAGAGTTGTAATATAACATGAGATGTTATATTGTTGTGTTGAGTTAATAATTTAAAGGGTATATTAAAATATTAAATAAAATTATAATGAAATTATAATTTTATGTTATTTATTTAAATTGTATATTTAATTAAAATATAGTATGGTTGATTAATTTATTGATTAATATTGGATATGGAAATCCAAATAAATAATATGTGATTATAAATTATAAACTAAATGGTTTATTAAAACAATTAAAGTAGTTTTAAATTGATTTGAACCAAACAAGGCTTAAATATGTTAAGTCTTTTAAAATTTAAAGGGTTTTGCCAAACAAAACCTTGTGGCTATTGGATTTTGATTTTTCAATTTAATTAAATAAATTAAATAATAAATATAATATATTTATAACAATTACGTTAGTTGGTAACTGATATTACAATTAGTAGTAGTATTAAGGTTATTCGTTTTATTTCTTACGCTTGATTATCAGTTTAAGTTTTTACGCATAACCTTAGTTGCCTAGGAAGAACACTGAGAGTTCAGAGAGAGCTTGATAGAGCTTAACAGAGAGAATTGAGAGAGATTAAGAGGAAACCTAAGGATTTCACGATAATTCCAGTGTGTTTAGCAAGGATTTCTTTTAAGCAACCAAAGGTATGTTCTATAACCTTATTATACATATGTGGGTTTCACGGCAAAAATTTTTTTATGTCCTGTGAAATAAAATTGTTGAATTGTGGATATATATATATATATATATATATATATATATATATATATATATAGAGGTTGTAATTGTGATTATATTAGTTTATAATGCTAGAGTTTACGTTTAAACATGAATTGCATGCTAATTACAGTTAAAGGTAGGAGAGATAATTAGCAGTGTATGTTTGTGTGAATATTTTGTATATGCCTTATGTAAGTACCGAATTTAGTGGTTAGTTTGTATGTTAAACTGAAAATTGAGTCTTGTATATGTTAGTTCATTAAGAAACGAAGATAACATAATTTGAAAGAAGCAATTTGGTCAAGAATTATGTTTACAGTGTTGATTTTTGTCTAAGGAACTCAAAAATGAAGTTTTATATGAAAATATGGAATTTGAGGAAATTAAACTAGTATAATTGTTGTTAAATTATTCTATGTTGAGGAATATGTTGGCAAACATGTTTATGATGATTTTGTATCAATTGTACGTGTTAATATTACTGTTTAGTGGGTGAAATTCGTGTTTGTTGGGCTAAAGTCGGCTATTGTTCATAGCCGTCTCTGCCTCTGTCTCTCAAGACCAAATAGTAGACTCTATTTGGTACCAAGGCTAAAAATTACGCAATTTGTGCAGCACAGATGGCATGTATGTATGTAAGCAATTGCGCCATACACTGATCTGAGGCAAAGACTTCTAATACTGCTGCAGTTCTGGGGTAGCGACATACTTTGGTCTAATGATTGTAGACACTCAAAATTTTCGTTTCCTGTTACTAACCATGTAGGAGGGCAAAAACATCTTTTTCACACTCCAGAGATAACCCTGGAGGACCACAACATCAATTTTAACCCCGGAGATAGCCATACGAGATACAGTTTCCAATCCCGGAGATAACCCCGAGAAAATAGTTTCCAACCCCGGAGATAACCCCGATAAAGTCAGTTTCAACCCCGGAGATAGCCCCTGGGGATCAAGATCAAAGCCTGGAGATAGCCCCAGGAGGTCAAGCTAACCTCAGAGATAACCCTGAGGACATTCAAAGTCAACATCAAGTCAACCTCAGAGATAACCTTGAGAAAAGACTGCTACAACTGCGAGGAAATCGGAGATAACCCCGAGAGGGGCAAAAAGGTCATTTTGCCTACTGAACTCCAACTCACATCAAATCAAATCATTTTAACTCAAATTACTTCAATAGAAGTCCCACGAGAACCATATTTTAACTTTCGAGCGCAAACTACGCAAAACGGCTCAACGGACTACATGACGGAAACCCGGGAATGCCATTTCGGTCATGGACCCATCTTCCTAGAATCAAAAAGGGCAAATCCATTGTCATTGTGTAGCTCTCGGAAAGAGCTTTCCGGAATGGTATTGCACGCTTCCATCAGACTCCCGGATTGAAAGTTATGAACGACCGAGCGAACAACGCGTTATATGAGTGTACGTACTTTGACACGGCGGGACCCACACTTCCCGGGGCACCATGGGCAGCCGCAGGCACACCTGCTACTAGCTCCCCCTCTATAAATAGAGGGCTTGGGGTGGCCATATTTCCAAGAAAAAAGGCGAGAAAGCCCTGTCAAATTTGCTTCGTACTCTCTCTATACTGAGTGCTTTCTCATTTTATACACTTGTGAGCTCACATATAGCTACTTTTGTACCCGCGGGAGCCGATTACTCATCCCTTTAAAGATATAGAAGTCTTCTTTGGCAGCCCACTGTAAGCCTTCTCACACACTCTAAAGCCTTTCTCTTCATCTTTGCACACACCTTCTTCACGCGTTGAGAGTCGTGTTGTTTGTGTTTGCAGGACTTGATCGTGGTTTTATTCGGTTTGTATATATATATATATATATATATATATTTATATATATGGACTAACATTATCGAGTTATTCCTCGATTGAGCCTGAACTTGATGCCGGAGCGTTTATTTGCTTTTTTATATATATATATGAATGTATATGTCGAACTTTGTTCGATGAGCTGAACTTCGGTTTGGGCGTTTACTAATTTAATATATATATATATATATATATATATATATATATATACGAAAAGGATCTTAAGCTCACTCTTATTGAGCTCACCCTGCCTTTTTTTTAAAACAACTAATAAAAAATGTATAATAATTTTTGGAATTGAAAGTTTTTTAAAAAAAAAGTGTTTTGGGTGTGATTTGGGTACATATAACAAAACAGTGTTGTACAGACTTTTTTTAAAAAAAATTAATTCCAAAAATTATTATACATTTTTTATTAGTTATGTTTTTTTTATAAAAATAAAAAATAAAATTGCAGGGTGAGCTCGGGGTGAGCTCAATAAGGGTGAGCCTAAGAAATGGACTGTATATATATATATATATATATATATATTAACTGTGTGTCGGACTCTATTCGATTAGCCTGGATTTTACATCCGGTGCGTTTATCGCTTATATATATATACATATATTTTCGTCCCACCTAGAGTTTACTTCGTGGTGGTTGATCGCTTTTACAGCCTTCTTTACGTTTCGTCCTGCCTGGAGTTTACTTCATGGCAATTGATTGCTTTTACAGCTTTATTTACTTTTCGTCCCGCCTGGAGTTTCCTCCGTGGCGGTTGATAGCTTTTACAGCTTTATTTACATTTTCTAATCCCCCATGGAGGTGCTTCGTGGTGACTGATCATGTATGTATATATATTTATAGCTTTTATATATATAGATGCTTACTGCTTTCATACAAATTGTGGTATCATGTGAGCCTAGGAATCATGTGATCACAGATTCAGCCTATTGGTTCTAGATTCGATTCCCGTGATGGACATTTTCAGCTGTAAGCAGCTTGTAAATTATTCTGCGGTGTCTAAATTTCCTCAGATGGTTTTCATACCCACGAGGAAATCGGCATTAATTTGTACATTATTTTCTTTTAGATGCTTTGCATCTCGAAAATAAAATCAATCAAGCCGAACACTTAATAAAATGGAAGTGTAAAAAGTCTCAATTACTATTGAGCACAAGGGTTTGAAAAACCTCTTTTATAAAAATCACTGCCATATCTTTCTAAAATTGAATTTTTACATAAATTCAAACCCTGTGTATATAGGTGCGAACGAGGCCTTGCAGTACTTCCAAATAACAGCACATTGACCCACACACACAAACATTCATATAATAGTTTTTTTGAAAAGTGGCGGTTACCGTGGTAACACGGATGTCGGGGGGTGCCTAACACCTTCCCTCCCCATAATCCAGCCCCCGTACCCTATTGAATCTCGGTTTCACAGACCCGTTTAGCAGTGTCACATCATTGGGTCAATGTGCAAACCATTTCCCGATTGTGTTGGTACAACTATATAAAAAACCAACTGGCGACTCTCATAGTCCAATCGTCGACATGATACATGTCAGACTTTTTGCACTTGTTTTTTCAAACAAATCTCACCTAACATGAGAACACCAAAGAACAAGTAACGAAAAGGGACAAAAAAAATCCCGACGTCGACAGGTGGCGACTCTGCTGGGGACTCCAGTAAGAGGGCTTAAGCCGTTACTACAATCTTTTCAAAATTGTTATAAGCTTGTGTGTGGATGTTGCATTTAC
This sequence comes from Panax quinquefolius, assembly GCA_020205615.1. NCBI lineage: Eukaryota > Viridiplantae > Streptophyta > Magnoliopsida > Apiales > Araliaceae > Panax > Panax quinquefolius. The sequence goes on from CM035164.1 coordinate 37,437,654, forward strand.
ATTTATGATGAATGTGTACTAATGCATTTACTTACTGTACTTAATGCTTCGCACCATATCTTCATGTGATATTAGTGCTTCGCACATGTCATCATTTCCATACGGTGTGACGCGATGTATGTGAATATATGTTGTGTGGACCCTCCACTAGGAGGCTATCCTGTTGGTGTTTGATTACTGGACTCGTAGGAAGACTAATTCCAATGAGGCTCAGGAAAGGCACCACCCAAATTCGCTCCAGTTGAAAAACCGAATTAACGTCCCGTCAAGTAAATTGCGACGATTTGGGAACCTTCATGCCAAAAAGCCGCGAGAGTAGCCTAAGATAGGTCAGCCTCTGATAAACCAAACGCGAAGGAAAGTCTCTTCATACTTTCATATTTCAATTACTTGTAATTTCATTTCCATGTGAATCTCAATGTAATGAAAAATATGAAGGAATATGTGTACATGCCTTCCCTTTATATCAAAACCTGACATGTTAACTTGTCAAACTGACATCTGTTTCGCAGGACGATACTCCTAAACGGAAAAATTACATAATATTTCTACTAAAGACTAAACTACATAAGTCTTTTTTGTAGGGATATAATTGGTCCATTAACCCGGTCAAAATCTAAAAAAGGCTATTAGCCTACAACCCATTATGTCTTCATCTGACCAGATTGATCTTAATCCAGTTTCTCGCGAAGATCTCAATGAATTACATAAACAAATCATAGATTTGGCTATTCTGCTTAAAGAACTACACCAATCTACTCAGGGTACAAGGATACTCGGTCATGCTGAATCCTCAGCACAAGAAAGAACCCAAGGTCTGGAAAATGCTAGTTCCAGTCGCAGGAATCCTCATAAGCACAGACAGATTCCTTCAGCCACACAGTGATTGTCTCTACCTACAACTCGTGAGTTCGCACAACCTTCTGTAAAGGTACCAGCCAGTGTAATGGCTATGTTATTTCCCAAGCCGATACCGGTAAGGGAGAAAGAAGTCTTTGTTCCAAACCCAAGAGTGGAAGAAGAGGAACGAAGAATTAAACAAGACATCGTCAGAATGATGTCAGGCATACGCATCATTGTCCATGATGAACACACAAACAGATACACCCCAAACGATGATTGCCCAAACATAATGGTCATCATTCAGGAGAAGGAGGACGATGACAGCCCCTCCATCACTACAGTCCACCAGAACTTTGCCCTCGACAATTGGAGCAGCACTCCTGGCATTGGTCGACAATGGTAAAACAGGCAGAAACTCATTCTGCCCTGTAGATAGCAATAACTGCTTACTTTTTCTATACAGTATTAGCAGTACCTTTTATCATTACATGCTAACACTTTGTGTAATTGAACAGTTTCATATATTAAGTGAGAGCATGTTGGTTCAGAACTCTAAAGTTAGATGTGCTTAGGGGGTGTTTGATAAAAACTCAATAAATCTGAATCTGAATGAACTGAATCTGTAAGACCCCGAATTTTATGAAATAAAAGTATTCAATTTTTCTTATAATTACTATTCAGTAAATGATTAAATTGATTAAAAAAAAAGTTAAGGGTGATATATGAATTTTTTCAAAAATACATAAGTGGTTATAAAATATTCATTGTTGTCGGAGAATATTCGTTTGGTCGTGGAATATTCTTTCTGTTGGGGAATATTCGTACGACGGCGCAACCATTTGTGGGCCTCATAAAAGAATTACTGTCGGATGAAGAAAACAACAAATTAATATTTTTATAAATAACGGCGCAGTGGTTATCGTTAACACTGTTGGAATACCCGGTGGGTAAAGTAAAATGTCTGGCGTTGTTGCATGATTTTGCACGGTATTGCATAGTATTTTTGAATTATTGATTCTTACGTGAAGGCACTCTTGAATAATTATTACAAAGATAATTCTTTATTCGGTATTATATTTTATTGATTCAATAATTCTTTGCGTTGATATTTTATATTCTTGTTGTTTCAATAATTGTCACTACACGGTATTTTCCATTATCTGAGACAATAATTCATATTATCTGAATAATATTATTAGATAACATTATTGGCAATGTCTAGAAAGTTACATCTAAGGAGAGGTTTGGTCACCTAATTGCGCGCTTGAAGAAAGAGAAATCCTTATTGAAAGCCCCTCTTCCCTGAACCGCTGGTTGTCATTATTGTGATTACGTAATATTACTTGTGAATAATTAATTATTGATTTATATGATAAGGAAAATATTCATTTTATGTGGATATAGATGGAGAAAATTTTTAAAGTGACAATTGTTGAAAATCGATATTTTATCTTTTATGATAAAATAATATTTTATTATATTATTATAATATAATAATGATGATATTTTTACAATGAATGTGGGATATATGGGTATATGAGGAGGAAGAGTATTTTTGTTGTAAAAGTTGTTTAAAACATGTTAAACATGTCTGTGGGCCCATTTCTTGACTGAAATTTGATTATAGCCTGTAAAATAGTTCGTTTAAGGATTTCGGTCAATTTCTATTTGGAATTTGGAAAAACTTTCTTCTACAAAGTTGTAGAGAATTGAATTTCCTATAAAAAGATGCGAGATTCAAATTTTCTGATAAAAGGGCTATTTATTATGAATTATTGAAGTTCCGGATCAATTTATTATTATTATTTGGAGTTTTAAATAAATTAATTGAGAAAAACGTTTTTTTGATGGATTTGGTTGTTGGAATGTGCTGAAATCAGTTTTCAAGAGGTTGGCGTGAAAATTTTATAATAATAATAATATTTTATTAAATTTTCTGCTTTGGTGTTCTAAGCATTTTCCTATAAATAGGGTGCTTAGGTTAGAATTGAAAATCACACCAGAAACTAAAGATTTCTCTCTCTTTCTCTCTATTATATCGAGCGTATTTTGTGAGTATTTTAGTACTTTGAGTATTGCTATACGGTGCAAGTTCTTTCAGCACTATATCTAGTATTCTAGTCAGAAGTACTATTCTTTCTGAGGTAAGGGATTGTAAGGGAGATTATTTTCTTCATAAATGATATTATTTCTTCAATATCATTATGCTGAAATATTGGTTTGAACTTTTTATCAAATTTGGAATTTTTTCATGTCGGGGTTACTATTCACGAGTTACTATTCATGAGTTACTATTCACGAGTTACTATTCATAAGTTACTATTCACGAGTTACTATTCACGAGTACTATTCACGAAGCGTGATGATGTTTTTTGTGAAATTTCTATCTTTTGGTGTCGGAGTTACTATTCACGTATACGGCCTTTATTCACGTATCTGAGACTATTCACGAATCGGACTTTATTCACCAAAAATGAAATTTCTTTTTTTGTCCAAAATATCTATTCTGGATACTAGCTTTGATTGTATCCATGTTTTGATCATTCTTGAATTTTACTCCACTCTGGTTATTTATGAAGTATTTTTGAATGGGAATTGTTTAAAGTACGAATCCTTAATATTTGTTCTTTTGCTTCACTGGATTCGGTCTCTTTAAAATATTTTTCATCATCCTCAGTCCTAAATGATGATATAACGGAATATCTTTGGCCTGTAGTGCAAAGATGAATGATTTCTGATGAATATCTTTGGCCCGTAAAAGAAGATGAGCAGTGTTTAGATGAACATGACCAATGATGAATATCTTTGGCCTGTAGTGCAAAGATGACTTGTTGATGAATATCTTTGGCCTGTAGTGCAAAGATGACTTGTTGATGTATATCTTTGGCCCGTAGTACAAAGATGAATTTATTATTAGGATTATGAACATGAATTGTGATTTGGTATAACCATAATCTTTGATGTTTCAGGTGATGAAAATTATCTTTATCCTGGATGAGGAAAGGAATTTAGAACAACAATTACAATTATGAGTTATACATGTGATTGTGGACAAGAATTTTTGATTGATGTTACAGGGATAAAACATTGTTGGTGGACTTTTAACATGGAGAAGATAATAGATTTTATGGTCTATTTGACTCTTTTAATGGATTGCTCGTTCCGCTGCAACTATGGTTGAAAAGTTTTATCATCTACCATATGTTCTAAATCTCTGATTTATTACTATTGAAGGTTATTGATAATTTATTTATCTTTAGTCATGATATTCTTTATTGAGGAAGAGTATATGGATTTCGGTCAATTTCTGTTTGGAATTTGGAAATACTTTCTTCTGCAAAGTTGTAGAGAATTGAATTTCCTATAAAAAGAAGCGAGATTCAAATTTTCTGATAAAAGGGCTATTTATTATGAATTATTGAAGTTCTGGATTAATTAATTATTATTATTTGGAGTTTTAAATAAATTAATTGAGAAAAACATTTTTTTGATGGTTTTGGTTGTTGGAATGTGCTGAAATCAGTTGTCAAGAGGTTGGCGTGAAAATTTTATAATAATAATAATATTTTATTAAATTTTCTGCTTTAGTGTTCTAAGCATTTTCCTATAAATAGGGTGCTTAGGTTAGAATTGAAAATCACACGAAACTAAAGATTTTCTCTCTTTCTCTCTATTATATCGGCGTATTTTGTGAGTATTTTAGTACTTTGAGTATTGCTATACGGTGCAAGATCTTTCAAGATTATATCCAAAGTATTCCAAATGTAAATCTTATTCTTTTACGAGGTAAAGGGATTGTAAAGGAGATTATTTTTGTCATAAATGATATTATTTCTTCAATATCATTATGCTGAAATATTGGTTTGAACTTTTTATCAAATTTGGAACTTTTTCATGTCGGGGTTACTATTCACGAGTTACTATTCATGAGTTACTATTCATGAGTTACTATTCACGAGTACTATTCACAAAGTGTGGTGATGAAAATTATCTTTGTCTTTGATGAGGAAATGAATTTAGAACAACAATTACGATTATGAGTTATACATGTGATTGTGGACAAGAATTTTTGATTGATGTTACAGGGATAAAACATTGTTGGTGGACTTTTAACATGGAGAAGAAAATAGATTTTGTAGTCTATTTTACTCTTCTAATGGATTGCTCGTTCTGCTGCAACTATGGTTGAAAAGTTTTATCATCTACCATATGTTCTAAATCTCTGATTTATTACTGTTGAAGTCTATTGATAATTTATTTATCTTTAGTCATGATATTCTTTACTGAGCTAGTTGTGCTCACCCTTTTGCTTCACAATTCTTTTCGGGTAATAAAAGTGTAATGGGTCGTCGGTGGGAATAACAAAGGAATAGAGCGGTGGTCTATAGATGTTGAGGTGAGGTGAATTTAACTTGGAAGGGTGTTTTGCCACTATCATACAAGATTTCTAATGACATACAACCTCGTGTCATCATAAGACAGGGTTGTGCTCATCCACTTACTGAGTATATCTACCAGCACTATCTATATGATCTTGGAGTCTCTTTGAAATATAACTCTCAATTAGAGACAGTTGAGATAATGATATGTCAAGAGAAGACTTGCCATTGGAAAGAATATGATAGTAATCTTCTCATTTTTCTTTGGGGTCTATTGGGTCAACCAAGGATAATTTTGTGGCCATATGATATCTATAATAACCTAGACGCATGGCCTCCCATGTACGAAGGTTTCCTTGAGCACTTCCCAAAGATTCTAATTTCTAAAACAGTTTTCGACTATACCTTTATGTAAGGTGTCATTATGAGGTCTTTGTCCACGGTTGGGACATGAGTCATGATTGATATATATTTGTATCCAAACTCACATGACATATGTGTTGTTGTATTTTGCACGATAATTGTTGTAATAAAGTTGTAGTTATTTTCTGTACCATGTATTTGGCGACTCAAAATGGGTTGGATGGAATGGACCTATTTTGGGGTTGTTACAGAATCTGAATGAGTTGAATCTGAATGAAAAACGTTATTTGTTAATTGACATGTCTGAAACATCTGAATGACAAAACTTTATTATTTTACCCCCTCTAAAAAAATTCAAAATTATTATAAATTTATTTAATATTACTTTATATAATAATTAATATTTTTTTAAATTTTTAATTTTTTTTTACTTCATTCAGCTGCTCATTTAGCCATTCAGCTCAAAAAATCTGACTTAGACATTCAGCTCGTCTATCTTACCGATTCAGCCATTCAGACCAAAACAAACGCACTGACCGATTCAGCCATTCAGATTCAGCTCCATTCAGCTCTAAACAAACACCCCCTTAGACTTGCTGATGAGGTGCATATTCTCCACGAGGACTGTAACTTTGATGTAAAGTTGGACTCAGACTTGATGGAAGTACAAGAGGACTATGAGATACCTAAGGAGATCAAAGAATGGGTCGAAGACAAACCCAAGACAAATCTTGATCAACTCACCTCTTTTAAACCTTGGAACCTTGAAAAACCCCAAACAAATCCAGATTGCTACAGACCTCACTCCAAACCAAAAGAATGACATGGTTACTCTATTGACCCTATTCCAAGATGTGTTTGCATGGTCTTACGAAGACATGGTTAGTTTATCCACAGACATTGCCATTCATCGCCTTCCCATAAAAGGGGGATTCAAGCCTGTCAGGTAGAAGCTCAGGCGATTAAAACCTGAGTGGAGGTTAAAAGTTAAAGAAGAAATTATGAAACAATTTCAAAGTTGGTATCATCATGGCGTCAACATACCCATAATGGCTATCCAACATAGTCCCCGTGCCAAAACCCGGAGGAGAGGTGCAAGTTTGTGTGGATTATAGTGATCTGAACAAAGCTTGTCTCACAGATATCTTTCCCATCCCATTCATCTTCATACTCTATGACAATACGACTCACTATGACATATACTCCTTTGCGGATTGCTTTGCGGGGTACCATCAAATCATGGTTGCTGCATGCATCACTCTTCGGGGAACCTTTGCTACAGACAATTGTCATTCGGCCTCATCAATGCCGAAGCTACCTATCAGTGAGCCATATTGCTCTTTTCCACGATCGAATGCATAAAAAAAAGAAAAAAAAATGAAGAAAGGAAAAAAAATAAAAAGAAAAAAGAAAAACTCTTCAACGGGTTCTACAGTTGCTGCCTTACCATCGGCAGGTTCTACAGATGGCTTCGGGGTTTGAAGAAAAATCCTTCCTCAGAATAGTAATGATTTTTCCCTTGGCCTCCTTAATCAACATACATGACAATGAAGACATACCAACCCTCACATTTGCCCAATAAAAGGCTCCAGCATATATGAATTACATTGGAGAAGTATTAGATGACCTACCTCCCATCCAGCATCCTTGGTATCGGCACATCAAGGAGTACTTACGAGATGGATCTACACCCGCTAAGGCGAGCCCGATTGAGAAAAGGCGGATCCATCGACTTGCTATAAAATTCTACCTGAGCAGAGATGCACTCTACAAAAGAGATGCAGAACGAGGTCTCCTCAGATGTCTGGACGAGGACTAAGCGCAGAGGCTCATGGATGAAATCCATGGGGGAGTATGTGGCCCACACATAAGCGGCCCTCTACTTGTAAAGAAGATCCTACAACAGAAAAGTCTGACTACGATAGTTCAAACAACAAGACTTGATTTTGAAAAAGATCGTTGACAACCAAGTTCAGTCTAAAGGAAAATTCTCCCCAAACTGGGAAGGCCCGTTTATTGTCAAGGAGATATTGACAGGAGGCACTCTCAGATTACAGGAAGTTGATGGCGATGAATTTCCACAGCTCATTAACTCGGACACCGTGAAATGGTACCATGTTTGAGGTTACCATCAAACAAACATCATGGTTTTGGATCATCAGATCACCAGTCATTTCAGGTTCTTTAACCCTCACTACATACAGCTTTTCCTTTTTACCCATCTGCCCCTCAGGGAAAACACATTTTTCAAAGTAGCAGCCTGGTTTCACTTCATTTCATACAACTTCGGTATCCCATCAGGGATCAAACTTTTCACACCTTCAATTTATCTTGTACATGGGATTAAAATTTTAATCTGCAATCCGCCCTTTACATGGGCGAACTATGTCGACCTGATCTCCCCAAATACACGGGAGTACATAGGCAGCCATGTTATATGGTCCGGTCTCACCACAAAAAAAACAAAAATAAACACACTCCTATTTATAGCCACATACAAAAATTAGTCCCAAGACACCAAAGATGGTAGGGAATACACACAGATCAACGATCCATTCTAAAAATCCTGAGACATCTCACTGTCCATCTATCAAGGAGGAGTTCAGAATACATCCAGATCACAAAGTCCTGGAGAAACAAACAAATATCAAGCAAGTAACAAGGCACAACTAAAAGAGAAGTGAATCAACATATATTTCCTTGCCATATATAATGTTGTTTGATATATACAATGTGTACTGTACATGACAAAATGGCTAAGCTAGTATGTGCAGGAAAATACAAGCCCATCTACAAATCAGTGTATATGCGGGCTATCAAGTTTAACATGGATTCCCTCTCAGAAGAAGGAGGTAACACTGTGATCTCCTGCCCAAGGGTTTCTACACGAGCCAACAGATCCACCGCTAACTACATGCGATATCTCGGGTAGATATAGCGTCATCCCGCTCAGCAACAACGATATCCCTATGAGTTAGAGCATCATCTCTCTAACAAAGCGACATCTCTACCAGAAAGAGTTGTCAACATCAAAGCCCACGTCCACTACCTGTTCACCAGATGGTACAGAAGTAAAAGCCTCTTGCGATCTCGGCGTCTTATTAGCTCATCTGTCAAAGCAACTATCCCAAACAACAAGCGAGACTGGGAAAATTTCAAAATTGGCGACAACCGGATATTGGGTCCCTTACAACAAGATTGGGGCAATCTCGGAAGCAGCGACAACTCAACACTAGGTCATTTATCAACCATCCTAAAGTAGAAAATGCACCAGTCAGGGCCATCAGCATGGTCCATCATCATCTCAATGGAGATTCAGATATTATTCACTCGCGATTTGATCAACAAAGAGAGTTCCTCATATGAATCCCCGACAAAAACATGTGAAAGGACTGGGGCATTTTTCGATTCCCGGAAAGGGAAGAAGTTTAAAGCGAGATAAAGCGTCTCATCAAAAGAAGGGGAAAATTCTTAAAAAGGAAGGTCAACGACAAAAGGCCTAGCGGATGAAATCTACACCATCAACATGCGTTAAGTCCTCACGAGTTGAGGCCTCTACACCGAAGTTCAAATCTGAGCAGCGAAAGAGCGAGTTTCACCATCCAGGGATGTCAGCGGCATTCAGGTCATCAGTTCAGTCGGGATACGAATCAAACGCTCAAGAAAATGGGGAACAAGCACCCAACAGCGAAAGAAAACTCCAAAACCATCTGGTGGTTGTCATCAATCTAGTGTAATATCAGGCAAAATCTAGTGAAGTAATCCGTGGAATATTACTTTAGTGAAGGTATTGGAAGATCCAGTATTCTAAAACCATTGTCATCAATTCAGCGCGACATCAAAACATTTTAGCGACGAAAGCTTCGTATACCACCGTTCGAGTGGGAACCAAAAAAGTTTAGCGATCAGCAGGATAGGCACTGTTACAAACTACCAGCGAATATATCGGGAGGGTCTAGTGATTTCAGAACATCATCCCCATTAGAGATATAGAAAACATCTCAACTTATCTTCATCAAACAAGCATCAGCGATTAAATGCCAAAACATTGGAGTCAACACCAGCATTGGCATCAGCAATGATCGATAAAGGTAAAGCAATTTGAGAAAATATTTTAACATTCATCATAACATTCATTACATTACGATATGCGATATGCGATATGTGATGCGATATGCGAAATGCGATGTGCGAGTTGCAATGTGCGATTTGCACAAATGCGAAAAGCGAAGTGCAAAGTGCGAAATACAACGTGCGATTTGCGAACTGCGATTTGCAAAAACATTTTAACATTCATCATAAACATTTATTACATTGAGATTTTCATTATTAGAAATAGCTTGTCATATTTTCAAGTGTCTACTAATCTTTATCATGTCCATTCCATTGCATTGCATGAACATGATAAAGAGGGGCATCTGTAGACACTCAAAATTTTCTTTTCCTGTTATTAACCATGCAGGAGGGCAAAAGCATCTTTTTCACAATCCAGAGATAACCTTGGAGGACCACAACATCAATTTTAACCCCGGAGATAGCCATACGAGATCCAGTTTCCAACCTCGGAGATAACCCTGGGAAAATAGTTTCTGACCCCGGAGTTAACCCCAGGAAAGTCAGTTTCAACCCCGGAGATAGCCCCGGGAGATCAAGATCAAAGCCTAGAGATAGCCCCAAGAGGTCAAGCCAACCTCAGAGATAACCCTGAGGACATTCAAAGTCAACATCAAGTCAACCTCAGAGATAACCTTGAGAAAAGACTGCTACAACTGGGAGGAAACCGAATATAATCCCGGGAGGGGCAAAAAGGTCATTTTAACAAATCAACTTCAACTCACATCAAATCAAATCATTTTAACTCAAATTACTTCAATAGAAGTCCCACGAGAACCATATCTTAACTTTCGAGCGCAAACTACACAAAACGGCTCAATGGACTACATGACGGAAACTCGGGAATGCCATTTTGGTCATGGACCCATCTTCCTGGAATCAAAAAAAGGGCAAATCCTTTGTCATTTTGTGGCTTTTGGAAAGAGCTTTCTGGAATGGTATGGCATGCTTCCATCGGACTCCTGGATTGAAAGTTATGAAATGACCGAGCGAACAACGCATTATCCGAGTGTACGTACTTCGACACGGTGGGACCCACACAGCCAGGGGCACGCCGGGCAGCCGTAGGTACACCTGCGGCTCCCCCTCTATAAATAGAGGTCTTGGGGTGGCCATATTTGCAAGAGAAAAGGCGAGGAAGCCCTATCAAATTTGCTCTATACTCTCTCTCTATATTGAGTGCTTTCTCATTTTATACACTTGTGAGCTCACATATAGCTACTTTTGTACTGGCGGGAGCCAATTACTCATCCCTTTGAAGATATAGAAGTCTTCTTTGGCATCCCACTGTAAGCCTTTATCTTCATCTTTGCACACACCCTTCTTCACGTTGAGAGTCGTGTTGTGTGTGTTTGCCCGGACTTCGGTTTGTGGTTTTATTTCAGTTTGTATATACATATATATTTATATATATGGACTAACATTATCGAGTTATGCTTCAATCGAGCCTAGACTTTGGTCTGGAGCATTTACTGCATTAATATATATATATATATATATATATATATATATATAACTGTGTGTCGGACTCTTTTCGATGAGCCAGGATTTTACATCCGGTGCGTTTATCACTTTTATATATATATATACATATATTTTCGTCCCACCTAGAGTTTACTTCATGGTGGTTGTAACGACACCAAAATTCATACCATTAAAATCTCCATTTCGGTCGTTAACCATACATTAAATCTCTAATTTTACATCATTATTCGATATTAAAAACACTAAATTTGCGGAATATTTAAAACATTTATACATTTCCTTCTTTCTTGCCCTGAATCGCGACCTTTACATTACATCTCTTTGATTCAATCTTATATCATGAATCATTACAACAAAATGACTATACAAAGTCTTACGTCATAACTAAATATCCATATACATTGGATAGCTCAACTTACAATTCAACAACATGTTACGTTCAAAATATGAAATACATTTCTCATAAAACATAAGTAATCTTCGTGAATATAGATCTCTATAACTCACTTAGCATATATCTTTACCTTAAAATCTTGACCTGTAAAAGTAGTTATTTGCAAGAGTGAGCTCAACAGCCCAACAAAGTCTAACAGTTTTTATGCATCTCATAGCACATAATAACATGCTCGATATACATCTCATTAAAGTAACATGGCATACATGCTTTTAATTCACATAGCAAATATAAAGATTGAGTTCCTAACTCAATCATCATTACATAGCCAAAACAATGCAGTCATATATTGACTTTAACATTTCATGATTTCAACATGCATAACATATCATGCAATTTAAAACAGTTCATCAAGTCCACGTAGAAAATAGGAACCGAAAGACTTGCCTTGATCGTTGTTTACCAATAATAGATTAACAGCTTACAGTTATCTGCACTTCACGTGCCCTACACAATTATATAATCATACACATCAACTATAAGTCCATAACAACACATAGTAATTGTAATGTAAACTCTACTCCACTTCTCATAATCTTTCCTATTAATTAGCACACAATGTTCAATTAGATTGTGTTAACTTTCAAGTTATATCTCACTATATTTCATAATCGAAGTTCATTCACGTGCTTAAGTCTTGCTAGGACTACTTATTGGTTTTATATTAAACCCATTTCATATCCTATAATATTCATTTCAATTGAATTGAAGCACTTTTTAAGTTCATTAACACTTGGCACGGCGTTTCGACGTTCATTCGTCACACGCTCGATTTATCTCTCTTGTGTATGCGTACTATGCTTGTATAACTTATCTAATACATCATTTATTAATGTTAAACATCATTATATTTACTAATATTCAAGTTTTATAACTTAGAATATCATCTTTTATCGTCAGGAGCATTACACATGCATATGTGCATGCCCGACACCCTCCGATTGCCCCCGAAAACACAATAGTCCTAAAGATGACCATTTGACTACTGTTACAGACCTCAAATTGAAAAACTTGAAGCAAAAAAGTTGTAGGTCTACTCGTCCTCGTTCCGGATCATCTTGAATCACCTCAATCGGAGTTCGTATGAGGAAGGTACGTAGTTTTACTACTGAGGAGGCCAAAGCGTCAGACTCGGACTTTTGTTCGGTATGGCATGATGAGAACTAAGTCATAAAGTGGCGCCATAGCTCGAGATTGGTATTTGGGGCTAATTTCAGCATTGGGTCATGAACTTCCGTTGTGAATGCTAATTTTGTATTGCTGGGCTCCATTTTTGGTGTCAGTGGCAAAACTAATATAATCCAGAAACACGAAGACCATTTTTGGTCTATTTAAGAATTTCTAGCAACTAATTACATACATATAATTGATGTAATTTACACATAACCTCACTAAGCATACATATATTAACTTAAAACTACTGAACAACAAATTTAGAAAGACTAAATCCGTAAAAACAATGTTTTAAAATTAAAACTCCATGTTTGACATTTGTTAAACAAAGTGAACATGGTAACAAAAATTTATAAACTCTTTGAGACTACGATTCTCTAAAATTCATATCCAATTAACATTCATGACGTTAAATTTCATAAATAGCATACAATCACCTACTAACTTTGTTATCAGACAAAACATACACTCATACATGTTTTCACGTTTTCACTTTAAAACGAATTCTTCTTTCACTGTGAATGCTAGCATACTTCTCATATATACATACATGTGCTAATATAACAATTAAAGTTACAAATACCCGTAATATCATACGTAATTATAAAAACATGATTTCCATACAATTTTTGTAAAACTTTATAACATACATAGTGATATTCAATAAAATTATACCGTAATATATTTGAAGTTTTATATAACATACCTTCACTTGCTTGACCATCACTTGTTAAAACTCAGAACTTTCTCTCCAACCCTTGACAATCTCTCTCAAAACTCTCTTGTCACTAAGTTTTTTCTCTGACAAAACTTCTTCTCTTTTCTTACTTAGGCTTTAGCCAAAAAGAATATACATAAAACTAATTTGATAACAATTATGCGTAAACTAAAAAACTGATATGGCCTAATTAATAATCACCATAACTATTATCAGTTACCAAAATAATAAGCGTATATTCATTATAAATATATTTTATTTATATATAATTTATTTAATTGGTTTTATTATTAATTCAAAATTTAAAAACCAAAAGCCATAGGGCTTCGTTTGGCAAAATAATTTAAAGCTTAAAGACTTAATATACAATAGCCTTGTTTGGCAAAACTAAATTAAAATTACTTTAATTTATTTTAATAACTCATTATAATATAGTTATTTGTCACACTTCTTTTAATTAAGTTTTCATACTTAATCTAATTAATACCAATAACAATTTATCAATTAAATCATTAAATCACTAAACTCAATACAAATAATTACCCATCAAAAATAAAATATTAATATAATAATTCATTTAATCAATATAAACTCTCTAATTTAATTATTAAATTAAACTAGAACATTATCCGTAATTATAAATTTCTTTAACTCATTAATTATTTATTAAACAAATAATTAACCAAATCAAATCAAATCAATTAAACAAATATTTATTCAACGATAAACACATCTATTAAATATTTATATAATTCAATAAATATTTAAATATTATAATTAAAAATCTGGATTGTTACATCATTCCCTCCTTACAAGGATTCTGCCCTCAGAATGACAACTTAAACCACTCATTCGTTACAATCTTCCCTACTTACAAAGATTCTGTCCCCAGAATCGAAGACACAAATTAAACAAATAACTGAGAGTAATCTTTCATCATTTTATCTAAATATAGATTTTATATTTCCTACTACATTCATTACTTTAACAAATTGTAGGTTTCATTTCATAACTTTCACTTGAACTCAATATATTCTGAGTATTATATATCTTTTAACCCATTCATTTCCTTTTCTAAGGATCGTTATCATAAACATTTGGGATATTACATTCACCCTTTTTTCTAAGAATTTCGTCCTCGAAATTTTATTTATTAATCTTTATTCATTCAATCTATCAAAGTAGATTTTTACGTCACTACTATATTCATTCCTTGGGTTTTATAACCACTTTTTTCCACAAAGATCTTTCTACAATTATTAACTTTTCTATTAAATGTTTTACATTATTCTTTGATAACTCATATCCTTCTCACTTCAAAATCTCTTTTCTCACTTATTCAACATATTCATCATTCGATTGTCGCATTTCATTACGACTCACTTCTTTCTAAGGAATATCATCCTTACCACATTCACCTTTTAGAATATCAAGAATCTTCCATAATTGCTCAATAATTGGGGCCGATATGAATAATGAGAATTTAAAAGATTCCAAATCATGCCGAGGGTCATAAGACCACGAACTATGTCCACGATTTGCAAGTAATCTTTCAACTTCAACTTTATGATCATAAGACTATAAGGACCCCGTCTTGGGGTGTTAAGCCCTTAAATACGATGTATTGTGCACAAATATTTAAACGCTATGCGTATGTCCATAGTTATAAGTAATCTTTCAACTTAAACTTTAACAATCATAAGACTATAGGGACTCCTCGTACTTAGGGTGATCAGCCCTTCGTACAATGTATTGTGAACAAACATCTCAACGCATCCACGTAATCCCCTATAAAAGGGTTGTTCATCTCAGCTTTTCAACATCTGAATTCGCACCAAAATAATTTGGTTTGGCATAACTTCTCAAGAAACGCATGCATTTCATGAACATCTTTCAATATTCGTCTAGCTGAATCAAATAGCATAGACCTCTACAACAATTCGGACATCAACCGAAATATACATAGACATACATACATATGTATCCTCATATCTTAAAGAAATCTCAAAAATCTTTTTATGACGTCATGATACCTCAAGATCAGTATTTACTGATCAGTTGAGGATTCCGTCATTTGATGATTTTATCATACTACATCATATCATAGTGGGCTGGCGATCCTTAGATCACATCCAACACTAGGTAATACTGAATTGATGACTCCATCATTTTTATCATCTTTGCACCAGGTTACATGATGCATTAATGATATAAAATACATTTTGATATATTGCAAAGCATTTTTGTCTAGCCGAAGCAATTAGCATAGACATACGAATAATAGTATTGTTGTTAAAACTCATTGGTTCCATCATTGATCCAATGTTTTTCAAGAAAATAAAAGTGTAAACATCAGCACAAAGTCAATAAATTTCGAAAGTCTAGCATAGCTAGTAGATTTAGAATACCTATGCTTCCACCATCAACTCCACTTTCTATAATGATCCATTGCTTAATAGGTCTATCTATTCCTATCATCCTCAATACTCCATTCACACTTATCTATACCCAGTTTGTCAAACTTACTACACGTTATGAGTTCAGGAACTTGCCACAATCATATGAGTTTAAGAACTTATCCTAGTCAGACCATAGGCGTCCATTCGCTGAGGGGTTCAAAAACATACCATATAATTATGAGTCACGAAACTACCATAAGTATGAGTTTTAAGAACTCGCACTTAACCTTATAATATTCTCTAACTATACTCTACCTATCTGTTATACACATGAGAAAAGAATCACCTTCTCAACAGGCATATAGCAAATAGCGCGACACAAACATTCCAATGATTATCAATGTGATAAACTGAGTGCAAGCACAAAACCCTCGCCCATACAAAGGTTTGTATAACTCAGCCATCACATGAGTCCTCAATTGAAATCCCTTCTAACTCTATCTTGCTCATAACTTGCTCTTTGCTCGATACGAATTCCTCTTATCACATTATCTATAACTCCTCATGAGTTTATCTTGTACTATATCATAGTACATTACCTTCATAGCATCAAGCTATAATCATTCAAACATTACAAACCACCTTCCTTTAATAACTTAAACAGATCACGTCGTGATATTATTCTATAATCATCTCCCTTAAAATTATTTTCTTAACTCGTGATCATTTTGTTTTACGATCCTCTTTCTTTCCTTTTTTTCAACATTTACGACATTATTCGTTATCTTGGCTATTAGAGTTAGGAAACTCCCATTTCTTATCTTTATATCTCTTCAAGATTCTTCTTTGAATCTACTTGTTTATATAACAATTCTTCCTTTAAGAATTTCTAACTTCATTTACATTGCTTAACATTCCATTTAAGGTCTACACTTTCATCACACGTATCCATTTACTAAACTTGGTACACATCGAGTATCTGACAGTTTCAATATGGTACGCTGAGTGGTTTCCCACAAACAACTAACAAACTAGGTTCTGAGTTACTAGTTCGTATATACCTCTGCTCTATAAAGGAATCATTTAGCCCAGATACCATACATCAACTACTAAAGAGTACAATTGCACCATACTCTCTATTCTTAACTTCTTTATCATTCTTTTCTTATAGACATTGTCTATTTATTATCACCTTGCATCCTTATTATTGGAGTTGGGTAACCCCATATTCATATTCCTTATAACTCTGCGAGATTCTGCTTTGAATCCTTTCACGCAAGTTTTAATCCCTTATTGTTCAAACTCTATTTGAGCTTATTCGTTCATTATCTTCACATCTCATCTCAAAGGTTATAGCCTAAGGTACTCTTACCTAAGGTTTCTAACATACAACTCTGATACCAACTGTAACGACCCCAAAATTCATACCATTTAAATCTCCACTTCGGTCGTTAACCATACATTAAATCTCTAATTTTACATCATTATTCGATATTAAAAACACTAAATTTGCAGAATATTTAAAACGTTTATACATTTCCTTCTTTCTTGCCCTGAATCGCAACCTTTACATTACATCTCTTTGATTCAATCTTATATCATGAATCATTACAACAAAATGACTATACAAAATCTTACATCATAACTAAATATCCATATACATTGGATAGCTCAACTTAAAATTCAACAACATGTTACGTTCAAAATATGAAATACATTTCTCATAAAACATATATAAGTAATCTTCGTGAATATAGATCTCTATAACTCACTTAGCACATATCTTTACCTTAAAATCTTGACCTGCAAAAGTAGTTATTTGCAAGAGTGAGCTCGACAGCCCAACAAAGTCTAATAGTTTTCATGCATCACATAGCACATAATAACATGCTCGATATACATCTCATTAAAGTAACATGGCATACATGCTTTTAATTCACATAGCAAATATAAAGATTGAGTTCCTTACTCAATCATCATTACTTAGCCAAAACAATGCAGTCATATATTGACTTTAACATTTCATGATTTCAACATGCATAACATATCATGCAATTTAAAACAGTTCATCAAGTCCACGTAGAAAATAGGAACTGAAAGACTTGCCTTGATCGTTGTTTACCAATAATAGATTAACAGCTTACAGTTATCTACAGTTCACGTGCCCTACACAATTATATAATCATACACATTAACTATTAGTCACATAACAACACATAGTAATTGTAATGTAAACTCTACTCCACATCTCATAATCTTTCCTATTAATTAGCACACAATGTTCAATTAGATTGTGTTAACTTTCAAGTTATATCTCACTATATTTCATAATCGAAGTTCATTCAAGTGCTTAAGTCTTGCTAGGACTACTTATTGGTTTTATATTAAACCCATTTCATATCCTATAATATTCATTTCAATTGAATTGAAACACTTTTTAAGTTCATTAACACTTGGCATGGCGTTTCGACGTTCATTCGTCACACGCTCGATTTGCCTCTCTTGTGTATGCGTACTATGCTGGGGCTCCATTTTTTGGCGTTGGGGCGCCGAAAACTAACAGAACCGAGCACGAAGACCCTTTTTGGTCTGTTTAAGAAATTCTAGCAACTAATTACATACATATAATTGATGTAATTTACACATAACCTCACCAAGCATACATATATTAACTTAAAACTACTGATCAACAAATTTAGAAAGACTAAATCCGTAAAAACAATGTTTTAAAATTAAAATTCCATGTTTGACATTTGTTAAACACAGTGAACATGGTAACCAAAATTTATAAACTAATTTGATTCCTTGAGACTAAGATTATCTGAAATTCATATCCAATTAACATACATGACGTTTAATTTCATAAATAAAATACAATCACCTACTAACTTTGTTATCATACAAAACATACACTCATACATGTTTTCACGTTTTCACTGTAAAACCAATTCTTCTTTCTCTGTAAATGCTAGCATACTTCACATATATACATACATGTGCTAATATAACAATTACAGTTACAAATACACGTAATATTATACGTAATTATAAAAAAATGATTTCCATACAATTTTTGTAAAACTTTATAACATACACAGTGATATTCAATAAAATTATACCGTAATATGTTTTAAGTTTTATATAACATACCTTTACTTGCTTGACCTCCACTTGTTAAAATCTCAGAACTTTCTCTTCAACCCTTGACAGACTCTCTCAAAACTCTCCCGTCACTAAGTTTTTTCTCTGACAAAACTTCTTCTCTTTTCTTACTTAGGCTTTAGCCAAATAGAATATACATAAAACTAAACTGATAACAATTATGCGTAAACTAAAAAACTGATATGGCCTAATTAATAATCACCATAATTATTATTAGTTACCAAAATAATAAGCGTATATTCATTATAAATATATTTTATTTATATATTATTTATTTAATTGGTTTTATTATTAATTCAAAATTTAAAAACCAAAAGCCATAGGGCTTCGTTTGGCAAAATAATTTAAAGCTTAAAGACTTAATATACATAAGCCTTGTTTGGCAAAACTAAATTAAAATTACTTTAATTTATTTTAATAACTCATTATAATATAGTTTTAATTAAGTTTTCATACTTAATCTAATTAATACCAATAACAATTTATCAATTAAATCATTAAATCACTAAACTCAATACAAATAATTACCCATCAAAATGAAATATCAATATAATAATTCATTTAATCAATATAAACTCTCTAATTTAATAATTAAATTAAACTAGAACAGTATCCCGTAATTATAAATTTCTTTAACTCATTAATTATTTATTAAACAAATAATTAACCAAATCAAATCAAATCAATTAAACAAATATTTATTCAACAATAAACACATCCATTAAATATTTATATAATTTAATAAATATTTAAATATTATAATTAAAAATCTGGAATTGTTACATCATTCCCTCCTTACAAGGATTCTGTCCTCAGAATCACAACTCAAACAACTCATTCGTTACAATCTTCCCTACTTACAAAGATTCTGTCCCCAGAATCGAAGACACAAATTAAACAAATAACTGAGAGTAATCTTCCATCATTTTATCTAAATATAGATTTTATATTTCCTACTACATTCATTACTTTAACAAATTGTAGGTTTCATTTCATAACTTTCACTTGAACTCAATATATTCTGAGTATTATATATCTTTTAACCCATTCATTTCATTTTCTAAGGATCGTTATCATAAACACTCGGGATATTACAGTGGTTGATCGCTTTTACAGCTTTCTTTACATTTCGTCCTACCTGGAGTTTACTTCATGGCAGTTGATCACTTTTACAGCTTTATTTATGTTTCGTCCCGCCTGGAGTTTCCTCCGTGGCAGTTGATAGCTTTTACAACTTTATTTACATTTTCTGATCCCCCATGGAGGTGCTTCGTGGTGGCTGATCATGTCTATATATATTTACAGGTTTTATATATATACATGCTTACTGCTTTCATATAAATTGCGGTATCATGTGAGCCTAGGAATCATGTGATCACTGATTGACTATATGGATCTAGATTCGGTTCACGTGATGGACATTTTCGATTGTAAGCGACTTATGTAAATTATTTTTGCGGTCTTCAATTTCCTCTGATGATTTTCATACCCACGAGGAAATCGGCATTAATTTATACATTATTTTCTTATAGATGCTTCGCATCTCAAAAATAAAATCAATCAAGTCGAACACTTAATAAAATGGAAGTGTAAAAGGTCTCAATTACTATTGAGCACAAGGGTTTGAAAAACCTCTTTTATAAAACATCACTGCCATATCTTGCTAAAATTGAATTTTTACATAAATTCAAAACTTATGTATATAGGTGCGAACGAGGCCTCGCACTACTTCCAAATAACATCACATAGACCCACACACACAAACATTCATATAACAGTTTTTTTGAAAAGTGGCGGTCACCGTGGTAACACGGATGTCGGGGGGTGCCTAACACCTTCCCTCAGCATAATCAAGCCCCCGCACCCTAATGAATCTCTGTTTCACAGACCCGTTTAGCAGTGTCACATCATTGGGTCAATGTGCAAACCTTTTCTCGGCTGTGTTGGTACAACCATATAAAAAACCAACTGGCGACTCTCATAGTCCAATCATCGACATGATACATGTCAGACCTTTTTCACTTGTTTTTTCAAATAAATCTCACC
This sequence comes from Panax quinquefolius, assembly GCA_020205615.1. NCBI lineage: Eukaryota > Viridiplantae > Streptophyta > Magnoliopsida > Apiales > Araliaceae > Panax > Panax quinquefolius. The sequence continues at coordinate 37,458,789 of CM035164.1, forward strand.
TAACATGAGAACACCAAAGAGCAAGTAACGAAAAGGGACAAATAAAAATCCCGACATCGACAATGATGTGTTAGTATAATAAACATGTAATAATATAGTTAAAACAGAATCGTGCTATGTGGTTAGTGGTTTCAAATTTTCAAATGGTTAGTAAGTGATGAACGTGGTATATTAGAACCTAGTGAGCATGATGAATAGTAAATAGGTACTGTGAAGGTTAACACTTGTAATTTCTGATAATTGTATGTTAGCTTATGACTTGTGCTAAAATAATAAGTCTAACTAGAAATGCATGTTATGTTGGAATGTGAATGTTAGTATATCTAATAGATGGTGGTTCTAAACCTATATGTAGGTGAACGTGAGTTTAATATTATAGCTTACACTCGAGGCAAGTTCTTTAACTCTACTTTTATAATGATTGTGCAAGTTTATTCTTATGATTGAGCAAGTTCTTGTATTGTTTATGATTTCTAAATCTTATTCTGATATTGAGCAAGTTATTCTTGTCTTTAACTTGTTACTTAGCAAGCAAGTTATATAATCTGATATATAGATGTTGAATAGTTTTATTGTTCAAATTGCTATTCATTATGCATGCTTAATATTCAATTCTAAATAACCTTGGCTTAATATTGTTCAAGCAAGGTATGTTATAGTTATTCAATATTTATGCTCTTAGATTATTCCTAAAGCATAACTTTAATATACAATGTTAATTCACTTATGATTCATTCCATATCATAATATGATTACCTTTTATTCAACTACTCTTTAGTTGATGTTTGTTGAATTCTAAATTACCTTGAAATGTATCCAAATCAAACTTACTTTGGTGCGGACTTGTAATCTAAATACTAAGATGAACAACCCTATTATTAGGGGTTTACGCTTAGCGTTGAAATGTTTGTGCACAATATATTGTACGAAGGGCTGATCCCCCTAAGTACGTGGAGACCTTATAGTCTTATGACTGTTAAAGTTTAAGTTGAAAGAGTACTTATAACTGTGGACATGGTTCGTAGTCATCAGACCATCAGTTGTATAATTCAGAATGTTAATAGAAAACATTGTTCAGTTCTATTGAGCCTATTATTTGGCAGTTAATGTAAAGCTTTATTCAATTTCATTTCAAGTGAGCCTTGTTTGCTCATTCTTGCTTATATAACTATTACAGCTAAGGATGAGAAAGTCGTTGTACCTATCACCAGTAATGGAAAGGGAAAGATGAACAAGTACTGAAGACTTGTAATCATTTTATATCTTATTGTCAGACTTTGGTTTGAATGATTGTAATGAAGTTTATTTATTTTTCGCATTTGAATGATTGTATGTGAAGGTTAGATAACCTGGGAGATTTTATTAATGTAATCCCTTAAGGGAAGGTTTATTATTCAATTTTTATTATGATTGGGTAGTTAGACATGAATGTTTTGTAAAGTGAACACCGAATCTTGAGGTAATGAAGTACCGAGATTTGGGGGTGTTACAAGTTGATATCAAAGCCTTAGGTTATGAACCTTAGGTGGGGGGAAAGCCTTAAGAAGTAACCTTTGAAAACATAGTGGTAATAAACTCTTATCGAGTTTTAAGGAAGAAGTAATAAAATACTTATGTGCTCGTGAGTGTCGAGTAGTAATAATTAATAATTAAAACTTAAAATTTTGTTGTCAGGATGACTAATGTCGAAGAATCCAGTCAGGCTAGGGAGGAAGGACCTCAGATGCGTATAGAGGAGGAGTCTCGTGATATCCAGGTGGTTTGGGAATAACTACTGCCACGGGAGTCAGCCACGTTGGTCACAGTGGTTGAAGATGAGGATGATGATGTGGAAACGGAGGAGGAGGATCCCGTTGAGCTGCCACAGTCAAATGAGGATGACGAGGATGAGGAGGAAGAGATTCTACTGAACTCGATAGCTGCTCGTATGTATGATGAAGTCTACGACCGCAACGTGGAACTTCAGGATACTGTCGAGGAGTTGCAGGAGATAGTAGTTGAACAACAAACTTCGATGGCATAGAAGGACGATGAGATCCAGGATCGAGATGAACGTCTGACTAATGTCGAAGAGAAGGTGGTTCACACTGAAGGAGAGAAACAATAACTGATCGAGGAGGTCGCAGAACTGAAGAACAAGCAGAAGGAAGAAGTTACTAAGAGGGAAAGAGCCGAAGACGCATATGAAGAAGCGTTTCAACGAGCCGGGATAGCAGTGAAAGACGCACAAGCAAAGAGAATGAAGATGGAAGAGATGAATAGTGTATTCAACACCGTGATTAATCAAGCTCAAGATCGGGTCATGGGTTATCCGATTCAGTTCGGGACGCTGCCATCATACGTATTAGATCGCAGAACAATGTTCCGGATCATGGAGGAAGAACGTAGTAAGGCTAAGCAGTATCTTAGTAGAACATCATAGTTGTTATGCGATTAATAAAATGTTAAATAATTACTAAATTCCAAGTGTTATGTAACCTATGGGATATGATGATGATGTTGTCTTGAAACTTTTGTAGTTCAGGAAAGTAATGTAGATAGCAGTGATGCTATTATTATGATGTTTTCAACAAGATTATAAATGAATAAAAGTTATTATTTTATTTTATTCAAAGGGTTATGTGATAATTTCTTTTATGAGATGTAAGTTAAGTAAAAATTACTTAAACGAGTTGAATAATAATCTAATGAGTGTATTTTTAACAGAAAATGCCTCCAAGACATCAACCACCACGACAGAGAACCACTGAAGGAACCAATAACGACAATGTTGATGCTAACCCCGTTCCACAGCTAGTAACGTTAGTAACAGGAGAGTTGCAACATCAACCTCAAAATTAAGGTACAACGTTTAAGGATTTCAAGGCGGTTGGACCACCTTAATTTCGTGGGTCCATGAATCCCATGGAGGCACAGACATGGATCATGGAAATAGAGAAGGTATTCAATGTCGCTAGGGTATGGGATGATCAGAAGACTGCTTTTGCAACATTCATGTTGAAAGAAGAGGCTAGTTTTTGGAGGTAGGCCAATAAAACTCGAGAAGGGCCAGGGGTGATTACCTGGGATAGGTTTAAGGAGATATTCTTCGAGACCTATTTCCCAGAGAGTTTAAAGAGTCAGCTAGAAGTGCAGTTTTTAGAACTAAAGTACGGAACAATGACGGTGTCTGAGTATGCCACAAAATTCAACGAGTTGGCAAGGTTTGTGCCATATCAAGTCAGTACAGATGAACGCAAGGCGAAGAGGTTTAAACAGGGGCTGAAGCCCTGGTTGTACAGTAGGGTCTCCCTATTCCAACTGAAGACATTTGCAGCAGTTATGGAGATGGCAATTCTCACTGAAGGCGGAGGGGAGACGGTAACAAAGTTCAATCAAGAACAGAAGAAGAAGAAGAATGAAGTGGAAGTTAAGAACGGTGGTGGTGGTAGTAGAAACGACAACAACAATTTGAAGAGGAAATGGAACGGAAATGTGGGTGCTGGAAACCAGCAGGGTAACCAACAAAATAAGAAGTTCAAAGCATGTGCTACATGCGGGAAGTTTCACAAGGGTGTGTGCTTGATGGGGAAATGAGTATGCTTCAACCGTGGCAAGGAGGGTCACATCGCCCCAAATTGCACTCAACCTAAGAAGAACGTTTGCTTCACGTGCGGATCCAAGGATCACATTGCTCATGAATGCCCTAAGAAGAAGGCTGGAGAGACAGCAAGAAGCAAGGGAGGTATCAGTGGAGGTACATGGGCCATTGCTAGACCAACAGTATGAAACAAACCCATAACCAGAACCTTCAACATGACTGTGCAAGATGTTGTGCAATCAAAAGATGTGGTGTCAGGTATTATCCCAATCAATGATATAAATACTTATGTATTATTTGATTCAGGTGCTACTTGCTCGTTTATATCTAATGAATTTTCTAAGAAGTTAGAAATACCCAGTGAAGAATTGAATTTCCCTTTAAACATAGAAATTATGAATAAGGAGGTAATTCCTGTTAGGTTCATATACAAGAACTGTAGGGTGAATATTAAGGGGAATATCATGATGCTTGGTAGATCTGATTCTGATTAGACTTGGAGAGTTTGATGTTATTTTGGGAATGGATTGGATGTTCAATTATGGAGAGGTAATTGATTGCCAAAAGAAATGTGTAAACCTTATGACTCCGTCAAAGGTAGTTTTCTATGGTAGTAAATCGCCTAGACAAATGAGATGTCTGACGATTATGCAGGCCAAGAAGTTGTTGAGTCAAGGCTGTGTGAGTTATTTAGCTTACATAGTCGATACTTAGAAGAAAGGTGTGAAATTGGAAGAGATACCAGTGGGTACGTAATTTGTGGATGTGTTTCCGGAGGATTTGCTAGGACTTCCACCTGACAGAGAGATTGAGTTCGTGATTGACTTAGCGCCAGGAACATCACCGATATCGAAGGCCCCGTACAGAATGGCTCCAGTAGAGATGAAGGAACTGATGTTACAATTGCAAGAACTGTTAGATAAGAAGTATATTCAACCAAGCGTATCACCGTGGGGAGCGCTGGTGTTATTCGTGAAGAAGAAGGATGGGTCGATGTGTCTTTGCATTGATTATAGGGAATTGAACAAAGTCACTATTAAAAACAAATATCCGTTGCCAAGAATAGATGACTTGTTTGATCAATTAAAGGGTGCTAAATACTTCTCGAAAATAGATTTGAGAAGTGGATATCACCAATTGATGGTAAGAAAGGAGGATATACCTAGAACGACATTCAGAACTCAGTATGGACATTATGAGTTTCTGGTGATGTCTTTTGGTTTGACAAATGCCCCTACTGCATTCATGGATTTGATGAACACTGTGTTTAAACCATTCTTAGACAAGTTTGTAGTGGTATTTATCGATGACATTCTGGTGTATTCCAAAACTTAAGAAGAACACGTGGAACACTTACGTTTGACGTTGGAAACACTAAGAAAGGAAAAGTTGTAAGCAAAATTCTCTAAGTGCGAATTTGGCTAGATCGTGTACAATTTCTTGGGCACGTGATTGACAAAGATAGGATTTCAGTGGATCCATCAAAAGTGGAAGTTGCAATAAATTGGGAACAACCAAGAACACCATCGGAAGTGAGGAGTTTCTTGGGACTGGCCCGTTATTATAGAAGATTTATTCAAGATTTTTCCAAGATAGCCACTCCGCTAACAAATTTGACAAGGAAAGCGATAAAATTTGTTTGGACGGAGAAATGTGAAGAGAGTTTTCAAGATTTGAAGAAGAAATTAAGTGTAGCACCAATGTTGTCATTACCAGATAATACGGGAAACTTTGTGGTGTATAGTGATGCCTCACATAAAGGATTAGGTTGTGTTCTTATGCAGAACGACAAGGTTATTGCATATGCATTAAGACAGTTGAAAGACTACGAGAAAGGGTATCCGACTCATGATTTAGAGTTAGCGGCGGTTGTGTTTGCTCTGAAGATATGGAGACACTATCTCTATGGAGAAAAATATGAGATCTAAACAGACCATAAAATTCTAAAGTATATTTTCACACAGAAGGACCTAAATATGCGTCAAAGAAGATGGATGGAAATGATAAAAGATTACGATTGTGAGATCTTTTATCATCCAGGCAAAGCGAATGTGGTTGCAGATGCTTTAAGCAGAAAAGGTCGGGAAAAGTTGATGTTGTTAACCAACCAGGAAGAGATTATTTCAGCGATGGCAAGGCTAGAGTTGAAAATCAATTTTCCAAAAGAAATCGACGAAAAACTATACTAGATAGAAGCTAGTCCAACTTTGGTGGACAAGATTGAAGAATGCAAAATGATCAAAGAGAAAGTGGTTGAGGGTAGTGATGCAAAATACAAGATCAATACCAAAGGGTTACTGAGGTTCGAGGGAAGAATTTGTGTTCCAGCTGTACTGGAGATTAAAGACGAAATCTTGACAGAAGCTCATAGCTCAAGATATTCAATTCATCCGGGGAGTACGAAAATGTATCAAGATTTGCGGCGACATTTTTGGTGGCCAAATATGAAAAGAGACATTGCAGAATGCGTTGCAAGGTGCTTGACATGTCAGAGAGTGAAGGTCGAGCATCAAAAACCAAGCAGATTACTTCAACCATTGGAAATACCGAAATGGAAGTTAGTGTTAGGTTTGTAATATTCATAACGCAATCAAATTGCAAAAATTAGCGGAAGCGTGTAAAAATCAGAGTTTAAAAATTTTACAAACCATATACCCGGATCACCCTTTATGCATAATTATTAATTGAAAGTAGTATGCACACAAGCCAATCATGTTTGATGATAAAGCATATACTTTGTAACAATCTTATTCATTTATTAATAAAAAGTATTAATTTATTAAAGGCTTTTAATTATCTACATGATCTTTGTTTTTATAATATGTGATAAACCCATAGTTTTAAGCAATGCTTTTAGAATAATAATGATGATCATTCTAATGAGATCTAAATTCTTAGAAAGCTTAAAACTAAAATAGTTCCCAATCATTGGATTACTAAATTGGGGATTAGTGAATCCGGATAGATTGGTACATCGTTGCTTGCTCGTTGGATGAGGATGATTGATCTCATGATCATTTTGTGGAGACACTAAAGCAAGTATGTTGGTGCTTATTAGAGAATAAGTTCCTTTGAGCGTGGCTCGCTAAGGAATACCTAATGGAGTTTTATTTGCTGTCGATAGGAATTCTGTAGTGATAGTAGTCAAGTAATCCTTGGACTTGAGATCATCATAGTATCTTGTGTATGATGAGTTATACTTTGACTTATTCCTTAAGACCCTTAGGGTATGTCAAAGGGTATGCTTGGGTATAATAAGTTGTACATGGAGATAATGTATGATCGATAAAGAATCTACCACTTCTAATAAAAGAAGAGAAATATCCTATGTGATTCGATAAATGACAACCCAAAGAGTCCTTGGTTAAGGCGAGAATGAAATTAGAAAGGAGTTTCTAATTTGCATTATTTGGAGTTGTGCATTTAAGGATCGAAATACATATAATTAAATAAAATAAGACTTGATAGTAATTCCATATCTTATATTTAATTGGGGACATTGTATGGTGGAAGGATTGAATTATGCGGTAACTATTTATTCAAAGGTTCTTTTATGATTAATGTTGAAATCTATATTATCGGAAAGTCGTTGATCATTTGAGGAGGCTTATCCTATTGTAGAATAAATATTATTTATTTAAATAAATTAATTGTTTAATTTATTTATTTAAATAAGATTAAATTGTTCTAATTGATTTATTCACATTAGGTTTAATATGGAGAACCTAAAGGGTCACACCATAAAAGGAAGAATAATTATTTAAGAAGTTAATGGCATAATCGTAATAATATGTTAAGTATATTTAATTTAATCTATGGTGATAGAATAAATTAAATAGCTTAATATTTATTATTTAATATTTTAGAAATATTAAATATAAATTAATAAGAGAGTCTTATTAATATTATTACAATTATTATTATTTTAATTTCTAAAAGAGTTTAGAAATTAATTTAATATAAGTACTCTCATTTATTCCTAATAAGATTAGGAGGTTAAATTAATTAAAAGAGTTTAATTAATTATCCCTAATAAGATTAGGGAGCTTAATTAATTAAAAAATTTAATTAATTAAATAAAACCCAATTCCTTAATTGTTAAGGTGGGTTGCCCACATCTATAAATAAGAGAGTCTTATTATGGGTGATATGGGTTGTTGACTTTAACAAAGTACGTAATAATTCCAAGTTGTTGGGAGTATGCCTTTTCTATAGAGATAGAAAACTAGGGTTAGCCATAACACCCATCTTCTTGAATTTTATTCTTCCTTGGTGGATCACCTCAGAGGCCAAACATTTGGGTGGCTAACGTTGGTCAAAGGAAGGAACCAAAACCCAGTGGATTCAAGATTGAGCGAAAGGATTTGGAGGTGAACTTGTACGAGGAAGCTCGATCTTCAAAGGGTATGATTTATTCTTTATCTTTTCGTTTAATTAATAATTGTGCATAAAGGGTGATCGGGTATATGGTTTGTAAATTTTTAAACTCGATTTTACACGCTTAGCACTTTTTATGCAATTTGATTCGTTATGAATATTACAAACCTAACAGTGGCATCAGAGCCAAACTTTTATGCGAATTATTAATTGTTTTAATTTGATATGTATATTGATATGTGTTTAGAACAATTTAATTGGGCATAATTTTATTGTATAAAATTTAAATTAAAAAAAAAAATCGTCACTATTTTTTTTTTTTTGAAACCGATTAACATTTTTTTTCGGTAATTAAGGGGATTAGCGGTCATGCAATTAAATTAAAACTAGTATATGCTTCCTATTTGGTTTATATCAAGTATATTATGCCATGCAATGAACACGGAAGCCATTTAACCCAATTCTTGGTGAAACTTATGAAATGACCAATCATGGCGGCATTACATTTATTGCGAAGCAGTGTTAACATGCTATAATACGGAAGTGATAAGATGTCTGGGCATTATATATATATATGATATATATGTAAAAAGTAATAATATATATATATATATATATATATATATATATATATATATATAGTATAAAAGCTATACATTTTTTTATATATATATATATATATATATATATATATATTAGGTTATTATATATATATATTAATCTTAATTATTTTATTATTAAAATAAAAGTTTATTTTAATCTTAAAATAAAAGGTTTATTTTAATTTTAAAATAAAAAGTTTATTTTAATTTTAAAATTATTTTAATCTTAAAATAAAAAGTTTATTTTAATTTTAAAATAAAAATTTCATGCTAACTAATTAGAGTTGGAATTGGATTCCATGCTAACTAATTGGAGTTGAAATTGGATTCTTAGTATTTCCTTAAATAAAAGAGTTTATTTAAATATGGAATAAGATTTCATATTATTCAAAATAAAGGAGTTTATTTATGAATAGGAAAGAATATCCGTATTTCCTTTAATATTTTTTTTATGGAATTGGATTCCATAATTAATTAAAATAAAAGAGTTTATTTTAATTAAAGATTTTTTTATATATATATATGGAATTGGATTCCATAACTAATTAAAATAAAGGAGTTTATTTTGATTAAAAATTTTGATTAAAATAAAATAGTTTATTTTATTCAAAATTGGATAAATTAAAATAAAATAGTTTTATTTTGATTTAAATTTGGATTAAAATAAAAGAGTTTATTTTGATTCAAAAATAGATTTTATACTAACTAAATTTGCCCATTAAATGATATCAATATATATATTAAATGTTTATTATTCATGAGATGAATGTTATTTATTGATGCATATGGTGATGTGTATGATAATAAATGGGATTGATTATGGACTATTGACCAATATGATTGGATTTTATTTTAGTTGGATGCATGAATTATGGGTTTTATTAAATGGGGTCTGCGTACCTCGTCTTCTCTAATTTTTCTTAATGTAAATTCTATCTCTCTCCTATGTACTTCCCCTTGACTGCTGATCAAGGTTTCTATTTATTTTAAAATAGTTTTGTAATAGGAATATTTAGAATTAATTTTGAAGAATTAGAGATCAAGGGACAAGAAGCGCTTGAAGACCCGTTTGTAATAGAGCAGGGTTTAAATGTAATAGTTATATTTAAATATTATTTCTTGCACCCCTAGAGGTTTGACCTTTTGGTTCACTTGGTGGCTCTAGTGAACCAAACTAGAATAAAAGTCCATAATCAATCCGGGTAGAATATAGTATTATTATATATGTGCATGCTTATACTATATATATTATATATTATGCAAACATGCTTCAGCATGTTCATTAATATGACGCGTATTTTTATATATATATGTAAATGCGCGCTAAACAAGATGAGACAAATTAATAACAAACCCTCAATTTTTATATTAAGTCCTAAGCGTTCAAAGATATTTGGAATATCGAGCGTCGCTTTACAAGCATGATAAAATTAATAGAGTATTAAATATTTAATATGAGTTTGTTGTGTCACCACAAGGCAAGTATTAAGTATTTAAGATGTTAATTTATCACATTTGATGCTTATAAAGAAAATTGAACAATATTATTTTGTTGTGTCACCACAAGGATGATATTTTTCTTTTTGAATATATGGAGTGCTAGGTTGGACTTAACTTGGATAATTTTGATTCGGATGTGCCACCACTTGATCAAAATAATCTAAAAGGCAAAAATCAAGGAGTTTCATAGTTGATGTAATTGACAAAAGTTGTCTACCTATTTATTTATATATAGTTTGTTGTGTCACCACAAGGCTATATACATTTGAAATGGGATCCTTATTCTCACTAGCAAATCTTTAATTAGATTTTTTTTAGAACTATATAAGTGAGGGTAATATAGTTTGAAGAAGAAAATAGTGGGAGATACCAATTTAAAACAAGACCTAAATTATTTTGGTAATTAATAAAAGAATGTATTTTAAAATGTTGTTAATTACATATTCATTTCTGATTTTAAAATGTCTAAATTACTATCAACTGCGAAACATATTAGATGTTATTTAACGAGGGAATAGAATTAAGCGGATTGGTTAAGGAATTTGAGAATGGTTCTCATGTATGAAAAGCTATCTTATGTCATATCGCCTATCCTCGCAATGGTTGCAGACAATGCCTCTGAGGAAGAGATTGCTACTTTTAGAAAGTGGCAAAATGATGCACAGTTGGCTCAATGTATCATGCTCGCATCCATGAGTAACGAGCTTCAGCGTCAACATGAAACTATGGATGCTCTTACTATATTCCTGCACATCAAGTAGTTGATGGTGAGAAAAGTAGGACTAATAGATATCAGATATCTAAGGAGCTCTTCCGATCTAGAATGGCCAATGGCACTATAAGTACAGATAAAAGTCCTAAACATTATCAATTTGATTGATCAATTAGGACAACAAGGTTTTGTCATGGATGGAGAGTTGAGCTAAGATTTGATCTTGCACTCACTCCGGACTCCTTTCACAATTGTTGTGAATTTTTCATATGAACAAGCTAGATATCGCCCCTCGCTGATTTGCTTAACATGTTGAAAAATGTTGAGAGTCACTTTCCAACCAAGAAAGACCATGTCTTACTGGTAGGTGCCAAAGGATCTTCTGAAAAGAAGAACGATTCAAAGAAAGTAAACAAAAAGGCGTAAACAAAGGATAACACGAACAAAACTGATATAGATGGCAAAGGAGTTTGCTACCACTGCAATAAGCCTGGACACTGGAAAGAAACTACGAGAAGCATCTTGCAGAGGCTAACCAAAGAAGCTTAGTGAAGTTTGGTTACAATCGTTTTTTGTTCATGATTGAAATAAAATTTTCTTTAAGTCGAGGTTACTTGGGTATTGGATACCGAGCTTTGGTTATCATAAATATAGATTTATGAAGGGACCAAGCAGTAGAAAGCTAAACAAATATAAGTAATTCTATGTAATGGGAAATGTAGCAAAGGTTGCCATATTAGCCATAGAAACTTATAGTTTAGCAATGCCTACGAAGCAAATCTCTATTAAGTCGATAAGTTGTTATTGTATTCTAGTTCTCGTTGAAAACATTATTTCCATTTTATTGTTTAGACAATGAAATCTTTGGTATTATAATTAAGAACAATTGTTGTTTCTATTTATAATAATAATGTTTTTATATAAACAGGAATATTACTTAATAAATTTTGTATACTTGACTTACATGAAAATAATTTTGCATATTGAACAAATTAGTATAAGAAAATGAGATGATCATTCAAAGAGTTGAATGTATGTATTTGTTGAAATACAAGTGTGAATTATTTGAAAGGTTCAAAGAATTGAAGTGAAACAAATTGGCAAAGTATTAAGATTCTTTGATTAGATCAAGGAATAAATACTTGTCTGATAAGTTTCTAGATCATCTCAAATGGTTTTCTCATAATGGACACATCACGTCTGTAATAATTGATTGATGTATACGAATGAAAAAAAATCGTACCTTGTTGGACATAGTGCGGTCCATAATGATTTTCTGACATTCCAATATCCTTACGGGATAATGTCCACAGAAATGGCTGCATATCTACGAAAAGGTAATCTCTAATCCCGCCCCAAGACTCCATAAAAGTTATGGACGGGAGGATTCTAATCTTAAGTATGTTAAGATAGGGGTTGTCAACTTATGTGAAAGCGGTTTCAAAGGATAAGCTTGGGACAAGATTTGACAAATACAGATTTGTGGGACATCCTAAAGTAATTTTAGGGTAAATGTTCTATAATCCTACTTAGCAAAAAGGTGTTTATTGCGAAACACGCTTCCTTCTAAGATAAAGGTGTTTATCATTGAAGGGGCTAGTGGGAGGATAATAGATCTTGAAGAGTTCAAGAACCACAAAACACTATAAGTCAAATAAGAGGAACCTGTAGATAGACCTATTGTACCACAACCGAATCGTAAATTTGGAATAGTACCAAAGATACCTAGGAGGTATGGATTCATCATGGATGATGATGATGAGGTACACATCATAGAAGATGATAATCTAGTTACATACGATGAGGTAAGTGTTGTAGACACTCAGAGAAATGGATTGAAGCAAGTTTCTCAAATATGGAACATTCGTTTTGATGAGGCAATCAAAAGAGTTTGATTTTATCAAAAATAAGAATGAACCTAGTGTGTACAAAAGGGTCAGTGGGAGCGTCGTGAAATTTCTAGTATTATATGTTGATATACTACGGATGAGGAATAACATACCAATGCTACAATCAGTAAAGATAAAGTTGTCTAAACATTCCTCCACGAATGATTTGGGAAGAGTATCTTAATTGGGGATAAAATCTATATAGATAGATTCAAGAGGATGCTCGACTTAACCCAAGGAATGTATATTCATTTGATGCTAAAGTCGTTTAGCATGGCAAACTCAAGAGATGTCTCATGTTGATGAGCTATGGAGTGTATCTCTCTTAATAGTCCCCACGGACTCACGAAAAGAGAGGTCGCATGGTGACTATCATGTATGCAATGAAATATCACGAGACACGATGTTGATCGGTCATATACGGAGAAGTTCACTATGAGTCGATGAAAACATCTTAAAGTGCTTAACCGAGCACTAAGGATGTGATCATATTCATGGTGGGTGCGAATTAAAACTAGAGGGCTTAATGAGACTCAAGTTTTCGAGATGACCAAGACGACACGAAAGTCCACTTTAAGGTAAAGTGTTACCTTGAGCGGTGGTGCGATGAATTGGAAAGGTTCCAAGCAAAGAAAGAGTTCTTTGGTTTAGTGATAAAGACAAAGTATATAGCTATAAATGAAGCTGCGCAAGTTGATTGTTTGGATTAAAAGTTCATCTGAGAACTAGGAATAGTTCTAAGTCTCATCTTGGATCTAAACATGTGTTGTGGCACTTTCATTTGATTATAAGAATCATTGAAAGATGGGAAATCACTATAGAGATAGTGGACTCTCATGAACAACATTACATATCCATTAACTAAAGCTTATCCAACAACGGGATAATCGTCACTTAGAGAAGAAGAGTATAAGATACCATGACGATTGGCTTTAGTGCAAGTGGGAGATTGAAAGTAGTATGCACACAAGCCAATCATGTTTGATGATAAAGCATATACTTTGTAACAATCTTATTCATTTATTAATAAAAAGTATTAATTTATTAAAGGCTTTTAATTATCTACATGATCTTTGTTTTATAATATGTGATAAACCCATAGTTCTAAGCAATGATTTTAGAATAATGATGATGATCATTCTAATGAGATCTAAATTCTTAGAAAGCTTAAAACTAAAATAGTTCCCAATCATTGGATTACTAAATTGGGGATTAGTGAATCCAGGATAGATTGGTACATCGTTAACTTTGCTCATTGGATGAGGATGATTGATCTCATGATCATTTGTGTGGAGACACTAAAGCAAGTATGTAGGTGCTTATTAGAGAATAAGTTCCTTTGAGCGTGGCTCGCTAAGGAATACCTAATGGAGTTTTATTTGCTGTCAATAGGAATTCTGTAGTGATAGTAGTACAAGTAATCCTTGGACTTGAGATCATCATAGTATCTTGTGTATGATGAGTTATACTTTGACTTATTCCTTAAGACCCTTAGGGGTATGTCAAAGGGTATGCTTGGGTATAATAAGTTGTACATGGAGATAATGTATGATCAATACGAGAATCTACCACTTCTAATAAAAGAAGAGAAATGTCTATGTGATTCGATAAATGACAACCCGGTAGTCCTTGGCGATAAGGCGAGAATGAAATTAGAAAGGAGTTTCTAATTTGCATTATTTGGAGTTGTGCATTTAAGGATCGAAATACATATAAATAAATAAAATAAGACTTTGTGGTAATTCCATGTCTTATATTTAATTGGGACATTGTATGGTGGAAGGATTGAATTATGCGGTAACTATTTACTCAAAGGTTCTTTTATGATTAATGTTGAAATCTATATTATCCGGAAAGTCGTTGATCGCTAGGGAGGCTTATCCTATTGTAGAATAAATATTATTTATTTAAATAAATTAATTGTTTAATTTATTTATTTAAATAAGATTAGAATTATTCTAATTGATTTATTCACAAATAGGTTTAATATGGAGAACCTAAAGGGTCACACCATAAAAGGAAGAATAATTATTTAAGAAGTTAATGGCATAATCGTAATAATATGTTAAGTATATTTAATTTAATCTATGGTGATAGAATAAATTAAATAGCTTAATATTATTATTTAATATTTTAGAAATATTAAATATAAATTAATAAGAGGAGTCTTATTAATATTATTACAATTATTATTATTTTAATTTCTAAAAGAGTTTAGAAATTAATTTAATATAAGTACTCTCATTTATTCTAATAAGATTAGGAGGTTAAATTAATTAAAGAGTTTAATTAATTATCCCTAATAAGATTAGGGAGCTTAATTAATTAAAAAAAAATTAATTAATTAAATAAAACCCAATTCCTTAATTGTTAAGGTGGGTTGCCCACATCTATAAATAAGAGGAGTCTTATTATGGGTGATATGGGTTGTTGACTTTAACAAAGTACGTAATAATTCCAAGTTGTTGGGAGTATGCCTTTTCTATAGAGATAGAAAACTAGGGTTAGCCATAACACACATCTTCTTGAATTTTATTCTTCCTTGGTGGATCACCTCTAGAGGCCAAACATTTGGGTGGCTAACGTTGGTCAAAGGAAGGAACCAAACCGGTGGATTCAAGATTGAGCGAAAGGATTTGGAGGTGAACTTGTGTACGAGGAAGCTCGATCTTCAAGGGTATGATTTATTCTTTATCTTTTCGTTTAATTAATAATTGTGCATAAAGGGTGATCCGGGTATATGGTTTGTAAATTTTTTAAACTCTGATTTTACACGCTTCTGCACTTTTTATGCAATTTGATTGCGTTATGAATATTACAAACCTAACAGTTAGTGCATATCATAATGCACTTTGTGGTAGGTCTTCCAATAACTTAGAAAGGGTACGATGCAATTTGGGTGGTGCTGGATAGACTAACGAAATCAGCACACTTTTTGCTAATAAAGATTAAGTTCAATCTTAATAAGTTGGCAAGATTGTACGATAAAGAGATCGTCTCCAGACATGGAGTGCCAGTATCAATTGTGTCAGATAGAGATCCGCGATTCACGTCAAATTTCTGGAAGAGACTATAAGAGTGTTTAGGAACACAATTGCGAATGAGCACGGCATACCATCCACAAACAGATGGCCAAAGCGAACGAACAATCCAAACGTTGGAAGATATGCTGAGAGCATGCATCATGGATTTCAAAGGGAGCTGGAAAGAACATTACCGTTGGTGGAATTTGCCTACAACAACAGTTACCACGCGAGCATCGGCATGTCGCCTTACGAGGCATTATACGACAGAAAGTGCAGAACTCCATTGTGCTGGGATGAAGTCTGTGAATGCCAACTATTGGGACCAAAACTGGTTCAACAAACTGCTGAGGTTATCACAATCATCAGGACAAGATTGGTAGTAGCCCAAGACAGACAGAATAAATATGCCGATCAACACAGGCAGAATCGCGAATTTGAAGTAGAAAATTTTATTTTCCTAAAAGTTTCTCCTTGGAAGGGGAAAATTCATTTTGGCAAGAAAAGAAAGCTCAACCCAAGGTTTATTGGACCTTTCGAGATACTACGAAGAGTGGGGGAAGTGGCTTATGAGGTAGCTCTACCTCCAAAGTTGGAAAACGTTCATAATGTTTTTCACGTTTCGGTGTAACGACCGTATAAACCCTATAAGCATGTGATTGAGTATGAACCGTTGCAATTCAGTAAGGAATTATCTTATGAAGAGATTCATATTCAGATAGTCGACAAGAAAGAATAAGTGCTTAGAAATAAAGTGATACCTTCTATGAAGGTGATATGGAGAAACCACAATGTCGAAGAGGCAACGTGGGAACTCGAAGCTGAAATGATGAAAAATTACCCTGAGTTATTTGTTTAATCTATATCTTTGATTCTGGGGACAGAATATTTATAAGAAGGGAAGAATGTGACGATTTGATTGTTTGAGTTGTGATTCTGGGGACAGAATCCTTGTAAGGAGGGAATGATGTAACAATCCAGAATTTCAAATTGTAATATTAAATATTTATTGAATTATATAAATATTTATTTGATGTGTTTATTGTTGAAATGGATGAAATAAATATTTTATTGATGTGGTTATTATTAGTAAATATTTATTAATTAAATTTATTAGATAATATTCTAAATTAAATTAATTTATAATTTAGAGAGTTGTAATATAACATGAGATGTTATATTGTTGTGTTGAGATAATAATTTAAAGGGTATATTAAATTATTAAATAAAATTATAATGAAATTATAATTTTATGTTATTTATTTAAATGATATATTTAATTAAAATATAGTATGGTTGATTAATTTATTGATTAATGTTGGATATGGAAATCCAAATAAATAATATGTGATTATAAATTATAAACTAAATGGTTTATTAAAATAATTAAAGTAGTTTTAAATTGATTTGAACCAAACAAGACTTAAATATGTTAAGTCTTTAAATTTTAAAGGGTTTTGCCAAACAAAGCCTTGTGGCTTTCGGATTTTGATTTTTGAATTTAAATAATATAAATTAAAAAAATTAAAAAATTAAATAATAAATATAATATATTTAGAACTTATACGCTAGTTGGTAACTGATATTACAATTAGTAGTAGTATTAAGGTTATCCGTTTTATTTCTTACGCTTGATTATTAGTTTGGGTTTTTACGCATAACCTTAGTTGCCTAGGAAGAACACTGAGAGTTCAGAGAGAGCTTGACAAAGAGAATTGAGAGAGATTGAGAGGAAACCTAAGGATTTCACGAAAATTCCAGTGTGTTTAGCAAGGATTTCTTTTAAGCAACCAAAGGTATGGTTTATAACCTTATTATACATATGTGGGTTTCACGGCAAAAATTTTCTTATGTCCTGTGAAATAAAATTGTTGAATTGTGGATATATATAGTTGGTAATTGTGATTATACGTGTTTATAATGCTAGAGTTTACGTTTAAACATGAATTGCATGCTAATTACAATTAAAGGTAGGAGAGATAATTAGCAGTGTATGTTTGTGTGAATATTTTGTATATGGCTTATGTAAGTACCGAATTTAGTGGTTAGTTTGTATGTTAAACTACAAATTGAGTCTTGTATATGTTAGTTCATTAAGAAACGAAGATAACATAATTTGAAAGAAGCAATTTGGTCAAGAAGTGCTGATTTTTGTCTAAGGAACTCAAAAATAAAGTTTTATATGAAAATAGGGAATTTGAGAAAATTAAACTAGTATAATTGTTGTTAAATTGTTCTATGTTGAGGAATATGTTGGCAAACATGTTTATGATGGTTTTGTATCAATTGTACGTGTTAATATTACTGTTTAGTGGGTGAAATTCGTGTTTGTTGGGCTAAAGTCGGCTACTGTTCATAGTTGTCTCTGCCTCTGTCTCTACACGGTAGCAATTTGTCTTTGGTGCCAAGGCTAAAAAGCTAGCCTTCGCCATACAATCGATGCGAGGCGAGAGGCTTATGCTCATCTTTGCAGATTACAGGAGTAGCGACATACTTTGGCCTAATGATGTGTTAGTATAATAAAATTGTAATAATATAGTTAAAACAGAATCGTGCTATGTGGTTAGTAGTTTCAAAATTTCAAATGGTTAGTAAGTGATGAATGTGGTATATTAGAACTTATTGAGCATGATGAATAGTAAACACGTGTTGTGAAGGTTAACACTTGTAATTTCTAATAATTGTATGGTAACTTAAGACTTGTGCTAAAATAATAAGTCTAACTAGAAATGCATGTTATGTTTGAATGTGAATGTTAGTATATCTAATAGATGGTGGTTCTAAACCTATATGTAGGTGAACGTGAGTTTAATATTATAGCTTACGCTCGGGGCAAGTTCTTTAACTCTACTTTTATAATGATTGTTCAAGTTTATTTTTACGATTGAACTAGTTCTTGTCTTATTCTTATATTGAGCAATCGTAAAAATTGCTATTGAGCAAGTTATTGTTGTCTTTAACTTGTTAATTAGCATGCAAGTTATATAATCTGATATACTGATGTTGAATAGTTTTATTGTTCAAATTGCTATTTGTTATGCATGCTTAATATTCAATTCTAAATAACATTGGCCTAATATTGTTCAAGCAAGGTATGTTATAGTTATTCAATATTTATGCTCTTAGATTATTCCTAAAGCATAACTTTAATATACAATGTTAATTCACTTATGATTTGTTGATGTTCATTGAATTCCAAATAACCTTGAAATGTATCCAAACCAAACTTACTTTGGTGCGGACTTGTAATCTAAATACTGAGATGAACAACCCTATTATTAGGGGTTTACGCTTAGCACTGAAATGTTTGTGCACAATACATTGTATGAAGGGTTGATCCCCCTAAGTACGTGGAGTTCTTATAGTCTTATGACTGTTAAAGTTTAAGTTGAAAGAGTACTTATAACTGTGGACATGGTTCGTGGTCATTAGACCCTCAGTTGTATAATTCAGAATGTTAATAGAACACATTGTTCAGTTCTATTGAGCCTATTATTTGGCAGTTAATGTAAAGCTTTATTCAATTTCATTTCAAGTGAGCCTTTTTTGCTCACTCTTGCTTATATAACTATTAAAGCTAAGGATGAGAAGGTCTATGTACCTAACACCAATAAGGGAAAGGGAAAGATGAACAAGTACTAAAGACTTGTAATCATTTTATATCTTATTGTCAGACTTTAGTTTGAATGATTGTAATGAAGTTTATTTATTTTCCACATTTGAATGATTGTATGTGAAGGTTAGATAACTTGGGAGATTTTATTAATGCAATCCCTTAAGGGAAGGTTTATTATTCAATTTTTATTATGATTGGGTAGTTAGACATGAATGTTTTGTAAAGTGAACACCGAATCTTGAGGTAATGAGGTACAGGGATTTGGGGGTGTTACAAAGGCGGAGCATCAAGTACCAAAAGGTCAATTGCAACCACTTGAAATTCCAGAATGGAAGTGGGAGCACATCAACATGGATTTCGTTACTGGTCTTCCCAAGGTTTCTCAAGGCATAGATGCAATTTGGGTCATTATCGATAGATTAACCAAGTCTGCTCATTTCTTGCCTATACGAGGAACTTATTCACTTGAACGTCTTACTCGTATGTACATATATGAGATTGTGAGATTGCATGGTAAGCCAGTATCTATAGTTTCTGATCGAGACCCAAGATTCATTTCACAATTTTGGGTCAGATGGGCATTGATTTACGATTCAGTTCTGCATATCATCCCCAGACGGACGGATAATTAGAAAGGACTATTCAAACTCTTGAAGATCTATTAAGACTCTGTGTTCTAGACTTCAAAGGAAGTCGGGACAAGTACTTTCCATTGGTGGAATTCTCCTACAACAATAGTTATCAAGAAAGTATAGACATGGCTCCATTCGAGGCGTTGTATGGACGAAAGTGTCATTCTCCAGTATGCTAGGACGAGGTGGGTGAAGCAACGCTGCTGGGACCAAAAATGGTACGCATGACTACGAAAAAGATTCAAATGATCCTGCAACGTATACAAACCTCACAAGATCGACAAAAGAGTTATGATGATCTTCATCTAAGGGGCGTGGAATTCAATGTTGGAGATCATGTATTGTTACGTGTTGCTCCATGGAAAGGAGTTACGAGATTCAAAATGAGAGGAAATCTCAACCCTCAATTCATTGGTCTATCTGAAATCCTCGATCGAGTAAGAACTGTGGCCTATAGACTCGCTTTACCGCCAAGTATGTCTCGTGTTCATAATGTTTTCCACATATCCATGCTACGTAAATATGTGAAAGACCCGAACCACATTAGTGAATTAGAACCAGATGAGATAGCAGAAGATTTAACATATGAAGAGGTACCTGTTAAAATATTGGATAAGAAGGAACATATTATACGCTCAAAGGTTATATCTCAAGTCAAAGTTTTATGAAGAAACCACGATATTGAGAAATTAACTTGGGAGTTAAAATCTGAAATGAAAACAAGGTATCCCCACCTCTTCGACATACCAGGTACGTATACCAATTTCTAAAACGAAATTTCATAAGGAGGGGAGGTTGTAAGACCCCAACTTTTTATGAATAAAGATTTAATTTTCTCTAATTGTTTTTTGAATAATAAAGGTGTGGATTTGATATAATGCTATAGTTATGGATGATATATGCAAATTTTACAAAGTAAGCAAGTGGTCATAAAATATTCGTTTGGTCGGGAAATATTCTTTTTTTTTTGAGAATATCCGTACAATGGCGCAATCATTGGTGGACCACATAATAGAATAACTGTCGGATATAAAAAGTGACAGAAATAACCTTTTTACAAAAATAACTGTAAAACTTTTACCGGTAAATTGTTGAAATACCCAGTGATAAAAGTACATTAATATGCGTGGTTGCACAGTAGCACACAGTATTGCACAGTATCTCTGATTATTTATTCTTACGTAAGAAATCACTCAATAATTCATACAGGAAAATTGCACAGCCTTTCATATTATTGATGCAATAATTGTTACAGTGATAATTGAATATTATTTTACATTATTGATTCAATAATTATCACGACACAGTAACTCATATTATTGAAATGATATTACTAGATATCATTATTGATAATTTCTAGAAAGTTCTGTTGAGGAAAGGGGTTAGGTTATATAATTGCGCGCCAGTAAGGAGAGATCCTTATCGAAAAGCCTCCTTTTTCCTGGGAACGATCTAGTTGTCAATATTGTGAATCTATAATATTAATTAGATAAAATTATTGAAGAATTGTGAATACTTGATGAATTTGGTAAGTAAATATTTCTTCAATTTTGATATAAATGGAGAAATTTTAGAATGAGACATTAGTCGAAGGTTTGTTATATTTTTCCATGAAACCATAATTATCTTCTCCGATAATATATTTATATATTATTATAATATTACATTATACTAGCATAATGTGATAATATAATAGTATAATTTTTATAATTTAAATGGTAATATTATTATATTAAATTTATGGTATAAGAATAAAATGAAGTGGAAGAGAGCAAATTGAATTTGGATTTCTTTTTAATAATTGTCAAAATTTTTAAACATATGAAATAAATGAGGGAATCCTCATTTTAATTTGAACTCTCTTTTTCAAAAGGTGTGTGCTGCATTATTTTCAAAAACTAATGTGCGTATAAATTTTGTCAATCCTGGTGTGCTAGCATTTTCCTATAAATAGGTTGCTTAGTTAAACAATGAAACTCACACCAGAATTAGAAAATTCTCTCTCTATAACAGTGAGCATATTTCTTGTGAGTATAAGGATATTTTGAGTGTTGATAATAGTGCAAGATTTCCTCATCATAATCTCCATTATTCACGTCAGAACTACTTTCCTACTAAGGTAAAGGATATTATTTTTTTCTCATAAAGAATGTTATTTTCTTTTAATACTCGTAAATGGTATTATTTCCTTCCATACTCGTAAGGGATATCATTTTCTTTCATACTCCATATTACGTAAGCGATATTATTTCATCTCGTATTCCTAAATTTAAACTCACTATGGTAAGTATTACTTCTTTAATTCCTGAAATGATTAGAAATTTTTTAAGGATTGTGCTTCATCTAATATCATTTCACTAGAATATTGGTCTAAAATTTCTTATTAAATTTTAATCTTTTCATGTCTGGGTACTATTTATAGGGTACTGTTCATGGGCACTATTCATACGATACTATTCATGAGTATTGTTCACAACAGAATTTAATTTATTTTCTTTGTCCAAGTTATTTTTTATGAATCTTATTCTGGAAGTTGAATCCAAGTTATGATCTCACTTTATTCATTCTTTATGTCATTATCATAATTCTCAAACTTAAATTATGTTGAAAGTTATCTTTTGCCCATAGTGCAAAGATGAACTGTTGATTGATGAATATATTTGGCTCGTAGTGCAACGATGAACTGTTGATTGATATCTTTGGCCCGTAGTGCAAAGATGGACAGGTGTTTGGCATGATCATGACCACTGGTGATACAAACGATTATCTTTGTCCTGTAGTGCATAGATAATTCATTGATTAGAAATAATTATTGATTGATGTGGCATGGATAAAATATTGATGATGGACTTTTAAATCATGGAAGATAGTAGACATCATACTCTACTTGACTCTTATAATGGATTGTTATTTCCGCTGCAGTTATTGATCTAAAACTTGTTATCTATTGTATTCTATCAGATTTTTTCCCTGTTGAGGAATAAGGATAATTTGTTCTACATTATCTTAGTCATAATATTCTTTACTGGGCTAGTTGAGCTCACCCTTTTCCTTTTGGTCCCATTGTTATTCTCAGGAGGCAAGAATATAGATGGGACTAGTCGGGGTGTGGAGTGATGGTTCAAGACGGTTATTATAACAGTCCTCACTATTTTGTAAAATAGTGTATCAATAATTGTAATGAGGACTTTATTTGAGTTTGGATATTGTTTACAAGACAATATTTGTATTAAAACTCACAGCATATGTGTTGTCGTATTTTGTGCGGCAGTTGTATTAATGAAGTTTGTATTTGGTTTCTGTACCATGTATTTGGCGACTCAGAATGGGTTGTGTGGACCTATTTTGGGGCGTTACATTTGTCCTCCCCATAGTATAACATGTAATCCTACTCACAAGCATCGATCTTCTCATATCCGAGATTCAACCCCTTAACCATTTTCTTCACTTCATAGTAATTTGCGAGCAAAGTATTATTCCTAGGTAAGAACTCGCTGAGAATATCAAGTAAATCATTGAATCATCTCTCACTGCAGTCATGCTTATTCTTGAAATATAAAAGCTTCGTAACTGCAGAAAGCCTGGTGTGCTTGTCATTTCTAGGATACAATGGGACACCCGATTCAGATAGCAACTTGTAGAAAGCAGTTGCTGAATCATTTGGCTTTTGTTGAGCACTGCTTGATGCATGCTCGTTTTCAGCCCAGTCAATATTGGTAGGGCATACGCATCAACCAACATCTGCACAACATCATTGTTATCTGATTGTGAATCCCCGTGAACCGATTGGTCTACAGTACTATCTGTAAGTTATCTAAACTCAGCTGATTCCCCGTGACGAATCCGTATTGAATACCCATCCATAAACCCACGTGAATATAAGTCAAATTTAACTTCATCTGTAGTCTTCCATATAATGTTCTTACACTTGAAACACGGGCATCTAATCTTTTCGTTTGGATCATCAACGTGTTTTATTGCTTTGTTCATATAATTGAACACCCCATCACGGTACGCATCAACTAATCCCCTCCCATCAATCTGTATCCTACGGTACATCCAACTCCGGTCGGTTGACATCTTTAATTGAAGGAAATACACAATTAGATCAAGAATAATCATGAATGTGGTCCATGCATGTATTTAGTTTACCTAGTATATATATATATATATATATATATATATATATATATATATATATCCACTCTATAGGGGTTAGGCTTCTATCCCGTTCCTGGATACGTCTCCTCACTAGTGCCAATCTTGAGCACGTTTCTTCTATTTTAAGAAAATTTCAGCAGCACCTCTCCCCATGGTCTCCAAGTACACAAAATAGACCAAGACAACATAGTCTAAGTATGCACTCGGAGAACAAGTAGAGACACCAGCTAAAAAATTCTCAAAAGTTTATAAAAACACACCTTGTGAATTAGCATCGACCTAAATGAGAGACATAACATCTAGTAATAGTCCCAAACTAGGGACTATTCGACATTCACTCCTAATGAGTGAATGTCAAACGGGTTTCTAAGCTACTACCTATAGTAAATATTTACAGGTTAATGGAATGATATATGTACTATAAAGTGTATAATCGTAATTGATTGTCAATTGAGTGTATTGAAGATTTAACAAATGACATTATTGAGTTTATTGAAAATTGTGGCAAACTAAGCTAATGCTACTTAGTTTATTTTACAAATAGAAAAGTAAGTAAATGTTACTAAGTTTATTGTAGTTTATTTTATTTACTGAATATGTAAGTCCCAGAATTTTATGAAATAAAAGTATTCAATTTTCTTATAATTATTATTCTATTTAGTAAATAGTTAAATTGATAAAAGTTTAAAGTTAAGGGTGATATGTGAAAATTTTACAAAGTAAACAAGTGGATATAAAATATTTGTTGTGTCGAGGAATATTCGTTTGGTCGAGGAATATTCTTTTTATCGGGAAATATCCATGTGACGGCACAATCATTGGTGGACCCCACAACAGAATTACTGTCAGAGTTAGAAAATGACATAAATAATTTTTTATAAAAATAACGGCAAAAGTTTACCGTTAACTGTTGAAATACCAGATGATAAAAGTATAGTAATACACGTGGTTGCATAGTAGCACACGGTATTGATTATTGATGCTTACATGAGAAGTCACTCAGTTATACTCAATTATTACTACAGTAATTGTTGCATAGTATCTCACATTATTGATTCAATTATTGCCATAGTTTCATCTGCACAATATTTTATATTATTAAATCAATAATTGAGACGACAAAGTTATTCATATTATTATTTGCATTTTTTGACAATGTCTAGAAAGTTCTGTCGAGGAAAGGGGTTTTGTCACATAATATTGCAGTATTTATGAATAAATCCCTATTGGAATGCCCCCTCTTTCCTGGGAATGATCTGGTTGTTAATATTGCAAGTTATATTATTAATGAATAAATGTTGTTAAAAATATTTCCATTGTGTTGGGATTATTAGTGTTAGTGGAAATCGACATTTATTTTGATAATAGTTGATTTATGGATGTTAAATTGACCAAACAAGTAATTAAATCGGATAAATGAGTAATTAATTGCTATTAATTCACATGCAAATAACTATTTATTCACATGCATGTTCTATTAGGGGAGGTTGTGTGTGACGCCCCCAAATCTGGGTCTCTTCCAACCCGACATATGGTGCTCCACGGTGCTAAAGTTCACACAAACATTCAATTGAAATGCCTCAAAAGAACAAATATGTCTTATATATTCCAAAACAATACTACTATTCCCCAGGTTCTTTATAACCGTTACATTTGTTCTTGTTATAATATCAAATATTATCATTACAAACCTATACTATTACATAGGTAATCTATAATTTTGCTTTAGCCTTCCCTTTATCCTTGTCAAATCCTTTGGTACGTTCGGTCTAAGCTGCATTCATATGGTTCAAGCAAGAGTGAGCATAACAAGCTCAGCAAGTACAACAATTTCATTTAAAAAGCATGCTTGAACATAGGAATCGTATATCTTCAGTAACTGGATAATAGTTACGAAGTACTATTAATAACTTAAAATAGCATTCATTTTCCTTCAATACATTTTACCATAACAATATTCAGTAAAACACCAAATCTGGTCCAAGACCATGAGCGTTTCATAATTTCTTTGAAAAGGATAACCCGACACAAAGTCCGTAAGTTTGGCATATCTTACGAGCACTTCTAGGTGATCAGCCTATAGTACTCTATATTGATCAACACTACATCCATTAAATGTGTGTACATTTAAGTTGTGGCAACCTCATGTGCCCATCGAATACTCGATGAAAATACATTTGTTTATTCATATTCAGGCTTACCTTGAATCCGTACCAATAATTGGCGTAGGATAGCGTTAGCAATTCTATATTGAAAGACTTGTAAATAAATCAATCAATCTATCAAGATTAGTCTAGTCGAGTGAAAATGGGCCTTGACTCTTTATTTAAAACCATACATGCATCTCATAACTTGAATCATTTAAAAACCTGGCTAACACGAAGGTTAGACAAGCGTTTAGAAAAAACATGCCTTCAGCGTCTGCTATAGTATAATTACGTTTTCTTTGAGTCTTTACGGTCTCTACAACACATAATCACATAACATACCACATTAGGTCATGAATGAACATACTTGGTTCCTAAAGAATCTTACCCTTCTTCTCAATCTAATCATATATTAGATTTGTTATTTATTGGTTCCGGCTTGCCATCATTCTTTTATATCGTTCTTACCAACTTTTTTCTCTTATATAACTTAATTGAAATTATTTCATAAACACAACTCGGTTTGAGTTAAACAACCTTCTTC
This sequence comes from Panax quinquefolius, assembly GCA_020205615.1. Taxonomy (NCBI): domain Eukaryota; kingdom Viridiplantae; phylum Streptophyta; class Magnoliopsida; order Apiales; family Araliaceae; genus Panax; species Panax quinquefolius. The sequence goes on from CM035164.1 coordinate 37,485,572, forward strand.
GCGGCTTATTAACGTCCTTACGCTATTAATCGACACTCAATTGCCATTGGTTAAGTAAATTTATTGCATACCATTAATGTTCACATTCGACTTATCTTCAACCTTTAGTGTATTACTTAAGGTTTAATTATGTCTTAACAATGTTTCATTAAGATCCTTGATTAAGTGTTCATCAATTACCATTCATGTTTAACCTATAAACACTCCTTATTATCTAAGTTATAAGGCTGGCACTGCGGCGCCGACTATCACTCTTTGTGCCACGCTGCGGCGTCACACATTATTGCCCAAAAATTGGACTCGGCACTGCGGCGTGAGTCCCTTTGTTATTTGTCGCGCTGCGGCGCGAGTTTGCAGGGGACACAGGCCACTTTGGCGCTGTGACGTCGGTCATTTAGGCTTGGAGTCGCGCCGCGGCACGGACTCTGTGCCACAGATTATTTTGACATATTTTTCAAATTGTGAGATTCCCGGACTCGTAACTTCTTCGTTATAAGTCCGAATTGGCTCGTTCAAGAGCCTACGGTTCACAAATCACATACTCTACGTGTTCATGCAAGAATTTTTTTCTATTCGACTTTGTTTGCTAAAAATTCACCTATTAGTCCATTTTTAACGAAAATGATAAACGTTCGTGAACGTTCGGCCTTTCGTTCTTCGTTTCTGAAAGTCGAATCCGATCATTTTCGAGTCCGCAACTCTATAATGCCAAATAAGACTTGTCTCCATTGAAAACTAACATTTCCAATCTCAATATCAAAATTCGACTTCCATTCTGAGAATTTCATGAATTCGACGATTATCGTCCAATCGTGTGAATTCTGGCAAAACTTCGTTACTTAAGATTTGTTCATCGTTCTAAATGAATTCAATCCATTATATAGACATCTCCACTTACATATTACAACATCTTATTTTTATGTGAAGTCATTACATGTTCTTCATGAACTTATTTACTTATGAAAGTATAACATACTTGATTTCATTGCTTATGACTTATTAATGAGTTAAGTCCTTTAATCACTATTCTTACATCTCATTAATCATACTAACATCTTGACATATATACTTCATTAACTTATAAACATGATAAGTTATTACGTGTTCTTTGTGAGTTTATTACTTATAAAAGTATAAACTACTTAAGACTTCTTTTCTCATGACTTCTAACCATTATTCTTGCTTCTTGTTAACATACTAACTTCATTTGAGTAAACATGTTACAAGTTCATATATGTTCATTAGAAGTTCATAACTTATGTATGATTGAATTACTTATTCATGACTTATACGGCTTAAGTTCATTAAGTTGTTTATTCTCTTCATTTCTTAGCATACACATCCTACCACTACCCCGTTCTCTAACAATGGAAGAGAAAGAAATCATGGTTTAGATTACTTACTCTTGAATATGACTTGCTTAATCTTTGATCTTCTTCTTGCTTCTTGAAATATGTAATCTAGCTTTCCTAGCATTTGTAGCTTATTATCTCTAACCAATAAGCTCTCAACTTGTGGGAGAAAATGAACAACCCACAAATGAGCTATCTCTCCTTCTATTTATAGGAAATCCTAGATGAGGGCACAATGGTCAAAAGGCCATCCACCTCCTTACTATTCCTATCTTAGCCATCAAGTAAACTTGGCCTCCACAACACTTAGGCATTAAGTTAACTTGCTTAGCACAACTTTTATCCTTTGCTTGCTCACCACATTTTCTTAACCATTAAGTTATCTTGTTCCCCACTTTAATTACTTGGTCATTACATATCTTAGCCACTAATTTACTTGCTCATCACTTTGGATCACCCATGGGTTTCTCCATGGTTCTTACCCATTGGATACTTACTTGGGCTTAGGTTTAATTAGCTTACTTAATCATTTGGGCTTCTAGCATAATTTGCTTAACTTATATATTGGGCTTGTAATTAAAAAAACATTGGGCTTGTTTATTAATTCATATTGGACTTAACCATTTCCATACTTGGGCTAACATAATCCTTAACAAATCCTACAAGTCCAATACATTTGGCTTAACGCCTTATAACGTATAATTTACGTATAAATCTCGTATTCTAACTTGTACACTTATTCAACATATAAGATATACCATCATCCATACTTACTCGTATAATACATCATATCATACTCGTATTTATTACTTTGTATAATACCTACGTATTATACGATAATCGCTTAATTCATTAATCGCATTACATTTCCTTCTCGTAAATCACTTTTCCTAAACGTTAGGTTTTAAGTCCACATGCGAAATATTACGGTTTCCATAACTAAAATATTATTGGATATTCCATCTCATCTTGATATTATATCGTTACGTATTTCTCGGAAGTTCAAAAATAATTCCCGAGCAGAAATGCGTGAATGGTATTTTTAGAAAATTTTTCGAAAAGTTTTTATTTTCGTCTTGGAAATTCAAACACTTTAATTCTACCATGTAGCCAAAATACTACGACGTTATGATATGTTTAGGTCATAGAACGACCTTCAATTAGCTTGCTCCCATAAATAATCAATTAATTGCATTTAATCCACATAATTAAATAAAATTTTAATTCTCCTAAAAATCCGTTTTTTTCGGGCGTTACATTGTGCAAGATTGATAATACTTGAAGGACTAAATTAAAAATGGAGACAAAGATGAAGGTACTAAACTGTAATAAGTCGAGCCCCTAAACGTGTAATTATCGAAACTATGTTTTCCTATAAATAGAAGCTCATTTCTTCTTTCATTCTCACTGTAACAATCTAGAATTTTATTTATAATTAAAAATATTTATTAAATTAAATAAATATTTTATTGATGTGATTGTTGTTTGTAGATATTTGTGAATTTAATTTATGAGATAATACTCTAATTTAATTTAATAGTTAGAGAGTTGTTAAAGATTACATGAATTGCTATATTGTTGTTTTAATTTAATAATTAAAGTGATATGTTAATTTATTAAATAAAATTATAATGAGATTATAATTTTGTGGTAATTGGTTAAGTGGGAAATTTATTTAATATGTTGTAATTAGTTTATTTAACTAAGATTGGATATAAAATCCAAATAAATAATATGGGACTATAAGCTATAGTATAAATTGTTTACTAAAATAAATTAAAGTAGTATTAAATGGATTTACCAAACAAAACATAAAGATATTAAGTCTTTATTTTAAAAGTGTTTGCCAAACAAAGCCTTATGACTTTTGAATTTGAATTTGATTTTAAATAAATAAATAATAAAAACAAAAATATAAATATAAATAAAATATATTAAATTTTGTAACTGATATATATATATATATATAATTGTTATATTTAATAAAACATCGGTTTTAGACATTTGGGTGTTGTACGTTGACTTTAGTTTATATTACATAAAAGGTTTGGCCAAAGGTTGCAGAGAAAATTAGAGACAGAGAGAGAGAGAAAGCTTGAGAAAGGAGAGAAAGAGTTTGTGATTTCAAAGCAATCTTCAACTTACATTAAGGATTATCTCCAAGTAATTGAAGGTATGACCTCTTATCCTTGAGTTTTACGTTTATAAAGAGTTTATGTCCATTTATGAGTTTCAAAATTTTCTTTAATTGCATGTTTTATGAATTGGTGTTATACAAACTGATTTATGGTGTTTATTAACAAATTGTGATGTTAGAATTAGCATCTAGACTAGGAATTAGTGTGCTAATTACATTCAAAAGAAAGAAATTAAATAGTTTACAGTGACTATGTGTATGTATATGGCTTGTGAAAGTACAAAATTTGGTAGTTAGTTTGTGAACTAATCTGTAAATTGAGCCTTGAATATGTTAATTCAGTAAGAAACAAAGAGAACGCAATTTAAATGAGCTAAATTGGTGTAGTATAGAGACCTCAGTGTCAATTTTTGTCAAGGATGTCAAAAATGGAGGTTTTGTATAAAACATGGAATTTAAAGGATTTAAATTGGTTGTAGTTGTTGTTTAATTGTTCTAAGTTGGTATATATGTGAGGAAAAATGTTTATATAGATTCTATATCATTTGGGTATGTTTAGTTTGCTGTTTTCTGGATGTAATTCGTGAAAGTTGGGCTGAACATAGTATTTCGAAACAGACTGTGTTGTTTCTGTATGTGCACTTAGCAGCAATGCTTATTTGGTGTCAAGGCCGTAAATGGCATGCAATTGCCACTTGATCGAGCTTAAATATGCGCAATTGCGCCATTCCTGCACGGTGAGGAAGTAATGCCTGCTGGTTACGCAGACCTTAGAAAACCCATCGGAACCTAGTATAATGAAACATTAATGTAATGAACATGTAATGAAGAGACTAAAACAGAATTTTATCATGTAGTTGGTAATTCCAAAGCTGTAAAATTAGTAAGTTGTGAAAATGTTATATTGTGATTTATTGAACACGTGAATTAGTAAATAAGTGTTTCAAATCTAATATTTATGACTTCTGAAGTGCATATGGTGTGAATGGAAACTTGTACTAAAGTAACAAGTTTAACTAAAAGTGAGTTCTATTTTGAAAAGTCGATGTTAGTATATTTAATAGATATTGTGATTCTAATAATATGTGTAGGTGAACATAAGTTGTAATTTATAGCTTACGCACGAGGCAAGTTCCTTACCCTAAACTTTATTTGAGCAAGTTCTTTATTCCTAAACTTTATTTGAGCAAGCTCTAACCTTTATTGTTATTCGAGCAAGCTTTGAACTCTAATCATTGATTGATTTATCCAAACTTGTTTATAGTTAAGCAAGTTTTCTTAGTTCTATTCTTTTTATGATGAATGCAAGTTCTTGAACTCAAATCTCTAATTGAGTTATCCTGTGTCATTAACTTTACATAGCTCTAACGATTATTGTTATTTTGAGCAAGTTTCATTCTCAGCTTGTTATTCATTAATGCATGTTTAATAACTTAAATCTCTTATTTGACAAGATTATAGCCTTAGCTTAATATTGTTCAAGCAAGGTTTATTGTACTACACAATGCTTATGCTTTCTAGTTTATTTCTAAGCCTGATTTTGATATATAGTTGGTTCACCTATGTTTCCTAATTGTTCCATATTGTGTTGTTATTGATCAACCCTAGTATTATCAAACTTTGTTGATTCAACTAATCCTTTAGTTGATGATCATTAAACTCTAAATTACCCTTGAAACTTATCCAACCCAAACTTTCTTTGGTGCGGACTTGTACTCTAAAACTGAGAAGAACAACCCTATTATGGGGTACGCGATACGTTTAGATATTTGTGCACAATACATGGTTCGAAGGGCTGATCACCCTAATTAGTACAGGGAGTCCCTATAGTTATGACTGTTTAGGTTAAAGTTGAAAGATTACTTATAACCTTGGACATAGTTCGTGGTCTTATGACCCTCAAATATATTTCATATTTTGATTCTAGTTTCTTGGTTATCATTGACAAAGTATTATTCAGTTCTGATGAGATTATTCATTGGCAATTATTATACTATTGTTATTCATTGTTATTTCAAGTGGGCATTTGTTTTGCTCACTCTTGCATATATATAATTATTGCAGCTAAGGTTGAGAGGGTTGATGAACCTACCACTAGCAAAGGAAAAGGGAAAATGAACAAGCGTTGAAGGACTGTTCTTATATTTAATGTTATGATGATGGACTTTATTTTAATTATTTGATGTAATTAATTTATTTTCTGCACTTGATGTATGTTAAAGGTTAGATAACCTGGGAGACGTATTGGTTTAATGATGTAACTCTTTGTAATGGGAGGATTTATGGTTCAAATTTTAATATAATTGGGTAGTTAAATATGAATGAATGGAAAGTGAACACCAACTCTTGTGAGAATGCAGTACCAAGATTTGGGGGTGTCACAGGTTGTTATCAAAGCTTTAGGTTATGAACCTTAGGTGGGGGGAAAAATCCTTAGGAAGTAACCTTATAGAAGATTTAAAAGATTGTGGTGATGAACTCTTATTGAGTTTTAAGAAAGAAGTAATAAAACACTTTATGTGCTTATGTGGTTGCAACCTATGTGCTCGTGAGTGTCGAGTAATGATGATTAGTAATTAAAAAAAAAATTTGTTGTCAGGATGGCTAATGTAGGTGAATCCAGTCAGGCTAGGGAGGAAGGACCACAGATGCCTAGAGAGGAGGAACCCCGAGATATTCAGGTGGTCTTGGAGCAACTATTGCCAAGGGAGTCATCTCTGTTGGTCATAGTGGTTGAACAGGAGGGTTTACCTGATGAGGACGATGAGGTAGAGACGAATGAGGAGGAACCTGTTGAGCTACCACAGTCGGATGAGGATGACGAGGAGGAAGAGTTTCCACCAAACTCTATCATTACCCATATGTACGGCGAAGTATACGACCGCAATGTGGAGCTTCAGGATAGAGTCGAGGAGTTGGAAGAGATAGTAGCTGAACGTCAAACTTCAATGGTGCAGAAAGACGATGAGATCCGAGATCTAGACGAGCGTCTAAGTAATGTCGAATGAAATCTGATTCACACTGAAGGAGAGAACGAACAAATGACAGTGGGGATTGTGGAGCAGAAGAACAAATTGAAAGAAGAATCTACTAAGAGGGCAAGAGCCGAAGATGCGTATGAGGAAGCTTCTTAGCGTGCAAGAGTAGCAGAGAGAGAAGTACAAGCAAAGAATATCAAGATAGAGAAGATGAATGGCGTTTTCAACACCGTGATCAACCGAGCTCAAGACCGAGTCATGTATTTTCCGATCCAGTTCGAGATGCTGCCAGGGTACATGATAGATCGTCGAACAATGTTCCATATTATGGAAGAGGAGCGTCGTAAGGTTCTGCATCATTTTAGTAGGTCGTCGTAAGAAATGTAATTATTGTGTGATTAATGAGTAAATAAGATATAAATCTCGGGTATTATATAACCAATGAAATATGATGATGAAGTTATCCTGAAACTTTTGTAGTTCAGGAAAGTGATCTAGATAGTAGGAATGCTATCATTATCATGTTTTAAAAGATTATGAATGAATAAAAGCTATTAATTATTCAAGATATTGTGTGTTACGTGATGATTTTTGTGATGTGCAAGTTAAGTAGATAATACTTAGAAGGTTGAACAATAATCTAATGAGTATATTTTAACAGAAAATGCCTCCAAGAGGTCAACCACGACAAATAAGCCTTAAGGGATCTACTAATAAAAACAATGTTGAGGCTAACCCAGTTTAGCAGTTAGTGACGTTACTGATGGGAGCATTACAGAATCAGCCGCAGAATCAAGTTGTGACATTTTAGGACTTTAAGGCAGTTGGGCCAGCAGAATTTCGTGGGTCCATGAATCCGGTTGAGGCACAGACCTAGGTCATGGAGATAGAGAAAGTTTTTGACATTGCTAGAGTAGGTTATAATCAGAAGACTGCTTTTGCAACATTTATGTTGAAAGTAGAGGCTAGCTATTGGTGGCAAGCCAATAAAACTCGAGGAGGTCAAGGAGAGATGACTTGGGATACTAGGTTCAAGGAAAGACTTATGTCATATCAAGTAGATGACTTGGGATACTAGGTTCAAAGAGTCAGATGGAAGTGCAATTTTTAGAGCTGAAGTAGGGCTCAATGACGGTGCCAGAGTATGCCGCAAAATTTAACGAGTTGGCGAGGTTTATGTCATATCAAGTCAACACTTATGAGTGCAAGGCAAAGAGGTTTGAACAGGGACTGAAACCCTGGTTGTATAGCAGGGTCTCCATGTTTCTGCTGAAGACATTTACAGCGGTGCTGGAAAAGGCAATTATAGTTGAGGGTGGAGGTGAGGTTGTAACGAAGTATAATCAAGAACAAAGAAAGAAGAAGAGTGAGAGTGAGGTTAAGAATGGTGGTGGTAGTGGTGGAAATGGTAGTAATAACCTGAAGAAAAAGTGTAATGCGAGTGTGGGTGCTGGAAGCCAACAGAGTGGCCAGCAAAAAAAGAAATTTGAAGCATGTGCTAAATGTAGATGGTATCACTCTGGCATGTGTTTAAGGGGGAAATGAGTATGCTTTAACTGTGGCCAGGAGGGTCACATTGCCCCAAATTGCCATCAACCAAAGAAGAATGCTTGCTTCACATGCGGATCAAATGATCATTTTGCTCGTGAGTGTCCTAAGAAGAAATATGGAAAGACTACAGGAAGCAAGGGGGTAGCAGTGGAGGTACATTGACTATTGCTAGACCAACATTATCAAATAAGCCCATAGTCAGAACCTTCAACATGACAGTGCAAGACGCAGTGCAATCAAAAGATGTCGTGTCAGGTATTATCCAAATCAATGATATAAATGCATATGTTTTATTTGATTCGGGTGCTACTTGCTCGTTTATATCTGATGAATTTGCTAAGAGGTTAGAATTACCTAGTGAATAATTGAATTTCCCTTTAAACATAGAAATTGCGAATATGGAGGTGATTCCTGTTAAGTTCATATACAAGAATTATAGGGTGAATATTAAGGGGAATATTATGACAGTAGATTTAATCTCGATTAAACTTGGAGAATTTGATGTTATATTGGGAATTGATTGGCTATTCAATTATGGAGCAATAATTGACTCCCAAAAGAAATGCATAAACCTTTTGACTCCGTCAAAGGTAGTTTTCTATGGTAGCAAATCGCCTAGACAAGTGAGATGTCTGACAATTATATAGGCCAAGAAGTTGTTGTGTCAGGCTGTGTAGGATACCTAGCTTACATAGTCGATACTCAAAAGAAGAAGGGTGTGAAACTGGAGGAGATACCAGTGGTTAGGGATTTTATGTATGTATTTCTGAAAGATTTGCCAGGACTTCTGCCTAACAGAGAGATTGAGTTTGTGATCGACTTAGCACCAGAAACTGCTCCAATAGCGAAGACCCCGTACAGAATGGCTCCAGTAGAGATGAAGGAACTGATGGTACAACTGCAAGAGCTATTAGATAAGAAGTATATTCAACTGAGCGTATCACCATAGGTAGCGTCGATGTTATTTGTGAAGAAGAAGGATGGGTCAATGCATCTTTGCATTGATTATAGGGAATTAAACAAAGTCACTATTAAGAATAAATATTCATTGCCAAGAATAGATGACTTGTTTGATCAATTGAAGGGTGCTAGATACTTCTCAAAAATAGATTTGAGAAGTGGGTATCATCAATTGAAAGTAAGGAATGAGGATGTACTAAAGACGACATTCAGAACTCGGTATGGACATTAAGAGTTTCTGGTAATGTCTTTTGGTTTGACCAACGCTCCAGCTGCATTCATGGATTTGATGAACAAGGTGTTTAAACCATTTTTAGACAAGTTTGTGGTTGTATTTATCGATGATATTTTGGTGTAATCCAAATCTCAAGAAGAACACGTGGAACATTTACGTTTGATGTTGGAGACGTTAAGAAAAGAAAAGTTGTACGCAAAATTATCTAAATGTGAATTTTGGCTAGAACGTGTACAATTTTCTTGGGCATGTAATTGACAAAGATAAGATTTCAGTGGATCCATCAAAAGTCGAAGCTATGATAAATTGGGAACAACCAAGAACTCCATCAAAAGTGAGAAGTTTCTTGGGACTAACAGGCTATTACAGACGGTTTATTCAGGATTTTTCCAAGATTGCCACTCCATTGACAAATTTGACGAGAAAAGCTATAAAATTTGATTAGACGGAAAAGTGCAAAGGGAATTTTAAGGAATTAAAGAAGAGGCTTAGTGTGGCACCTGTGTTGTCATTACCAGATAACACAGGAAACTTTGTGGTGTATAGTGATACATCACATAAAAGATTAGGTTGTGTCCTTATGCCGAATGACAAAGTCATTGCGTATGCATCAAGGCAACTGAAGGACTATGAGAAAAGATATCTGACTGATGATTTAGAATTGGATGCGGTTGTATTTGCTCTGAAGATATGGAGACACTATCTCTATGGAGAGAAATGTGAGATATACACAGACCATAAGAGTCTGAAGTATATTTTCACACAGAAGGACCTAAAAAAGCGTCAAAGGAGATGGATGGAATTAATAAAAGAATATGATTGTGAGATCTTTTATCATCTGGGCAAAGCAAATGTGGTTGCAGATGCCTTGAGTAGGAAGGGACGTGAGAATTTGATGTTGTTAACCAACCAGGAGGAGCTCATTTCAGCAATGATAAGGCTAGAGTTGGAAATAAAATTTCCAAAAGAATCTGATGAACGACTATTCCAGATAGAAGCTAGTCCAACTTTGGTGGACAAGGTAAAGAATGTTCAACTACAAGATGAAGAATACAAAAAAATAAAGGAAAGTATGTTCGAGGGTAGTGAGAAGAAGTACAAGGTTGATACCGAAGGAGTGCTAAGATTCGAAGGACGAATTTGGGTTCCAACAGTACCAGATATTAAAGAAGAAATCTTGACATAAGCTCATAACTCAAGATATTCAATTTATTTGGGAAGTACGATAATGTATCAAGATTTGCGGTGACATTTTTGGTGGCCAAATATAAAAAGAGACGTTGCAGAATGTGTTGTGAAATGTTTGACATGTCAGAGAGTAAAGGCCAAGCATCAGAGACCAAGTGGATTACTTCAACCGTTGGACATACCAGAATGGAAGTGGGAGCATATCACAATGGATTTTGTGGTAGGTCTTCCAACAACTCAGAAAGGATATGATGCGATATGGGTAATAGTGGATAGATTAACGAAATCATCACACCTTTTGCCAATAAAGATTAGATTTAATCTTGATCAGGTAGCAAAATTGTACGTCAAAGAGATCGTTTCAAGACATGGAGTTATAGTGTCAATTGTATCAGATAGAGATCCAAGATTCACATCAAACTTTTGGAAAAGACTATAAGAATGCATGGGAACAAAATTAAAAATGAGTACGGCATACCATCCGCAAACCGATGGTCAAAGCGAACGAACAATCTAGACGTTAGAAGATATGCTTAGAGCATGCATCATGGATTTCAAAGGGAACTGGGACGATCACCTACCGTTGGCAGAATTCTTTTACAACAACAATTACCACGCAAGCATTGGCATGCCGCCATACGAGGCATTATACGGCAGGAAATGCAGAACTCCACTGTGTTGGGACGAAGTTGGTGAACTTCAACTGTTAGGATCGAAACTGGTAAAACAGACCGCTGAAGTGATCAAACTCATCAGAACAAGACTAGTAGCTGCTCAAAACAGGCAGAAGAACTATGATGATCAACATAGACAAGATCGCGAATTCGACGTAGGAAATTTTGTCTTCTTAAAAGTTTCTCCTTGGAAGAGAAAGATTCATTTTGGAAAGAAAGGAAAGTTAAGCCCGAGGTTTATTGGATCCTTCGAGATACTACGAAGAGTGGAAGAAATGGCTTCTGAGGTAGCTCTACCACCAGAATTAGAACATGACGACAACGTTTTTCATGTGTCGGTGTTGCGACCATATAAACCCGACTACAGGCATGTGATCGAGTATGAACCGTTACAGTTCAATAAGGATTTATCTTATGAGGAGATTCCTATTCAGATAGTTAACAGGAAAGAACAAGTGCTCAGGAATAAGGTGATACCTTCTGTGAAGGTGAAATGGAGAAACCACAATGTTGAAGAGGCTACGTGGGAACTCAAAGATAAAATAATGAAGAACTACCCTGAGTTATTTGTTTAATCTATGTCTTCAATTCTGGGGACAGAATCTTTTTAAGGAGGGAAGAATGTGACGAATGAATTATTTGAGGTGTGATTCTGGGGACAGAATCCTTGTAAGGAGGGAAGGATGTAACAATCCAGAATTTTATTTATATTTTAAAATATTTATTAATTTAAATAAATATTTTATTGATGTGATTGTTATTTGTAGATATTTTTGAATTTAATTTATGAGATAATACTCTAATTTAATTTAATAGTTAGAGAGTTGTTAAAGATTAAATAAATTACTATATTATTGTTTTAATTTAATAATTAAAGTGATATGTTAATTTATTAAATAAAATTATAATGAGGATATAATTTTGTAGTAATTGGTTAAGTGGAAAATTTATTTAATATGTTGTAATTAATTTATTTAACTAAGATTGGATATGGAAATCCAAATAAAAAATGGGACTATAAGCTATAGTATAAATTGTTTACTAAAATAAATTAAAGTAGTTTTAAATGGATTTACCAAACAAGGCTTACAGATATTAAGTCTTTATTTTAAAAGTGTTTTGCCAAACAAAGCCTTATGGCTTTTGAATTTGAATTTAATTTTAAATAAATAAATAATAAAAACAAAAATATTAATAAAAAATATTAAATTTTGTAACTGATATATATAATTGTTATATTTAATAAAACGTCGATTTTAGACGTTTGGGTGTTGTACGTTGGCTTTAGTTTATATTACGTAAAAGGTTTGGCCAAAGGTTACATAGAAAATTAGAGAGAGTTTGAGAGAGAGAGAGAGAGAGAGAGAGAGAGAGTGCTTGAGAAAGGAGAAAAAGAGTTTGTGATTTAAAAGGAAATCTTCATCTTACATTAAGGTTTATCTCCAAGTAATTGAAGATATAACCTCTCAACCTTGAGTTTTACGTTTATAAAGAGTTTATGTTCATTCATGAGTTTCAAAATTTTTTGTAATTGCATGTTTTTAAGAATTGTTGTTATACAAACTAATTTATGGTGTTTATTAACAAATTAGTGTGTTAATTACATTCAAAATAGTTTACAGTGACTATGTGTATGTATATAGCTTGTGAAAGTACAAAATTTGGTAGTTAGTTTATGAACTAATCTGTAAATTGAACCTTGAATATGTTCCAGTAAAAAACAAAGAGAACGTAATTTGAATGAGCTAAATTGGTGTAGTATAGAGACCTCAGTGTCAATTTTTGTCAAGGATGTCAAAAATGGAGTTTTTGTATAAAACACAGAATTTAAAGGATTAAAATTGGTTGTAGTTATTGTGTAATTGTTCTAAGTTGGTATATATATATGAGAAACAATGTTTATATTGATTCTATATCATTTGGGTATGTTTAGTTTACTTTTTTCGGGATGTAATTCATGAAAGTTGGGTTGAACAAAGTATTTCGAAATAGACTGCGTAGTTTTTGTCTCGTGGTACCGGTCTGTTCTTGCTGGTGTCAAAAACGAAATGGCGCAAGTTCTTGCACTATCCTGAGCTTAAATATGGGCGATCTGCGCCATGCCCGCACAGGAGGATAATGCACCGCTAGTTCGTGAGACCTTAGAAAACTCATCGGGGTTTCATCTTTATGTAATCAAAATTTGTAATCAAAAGTTGTAATCACGAAGTTATGTATGCCCGTTTGGAGAAGTTATGTTGTGAAAATGCATTAGTAAATTTTGTTAACTATACACTATTAATCTCTTTTATGAATACCTACATATTTTATACTAAAAGTTTGCTCATCTTTATTTGATACTCAACGTTTATTCATCTTCTCCTAGGTAATGTGATATCCAACTACATGTTTACAATCTTTACAATCTTGGACAATGGTTGCCTACTTATATATAAACTCCATCTCTTTCTAAAACTGAATTGAAAAGAGAAAAGAGATAAGCTGAGCTCTGGGTCTTCTAATCTTCAATCTTTGAAGCGGTGAAATAAGCTCTCTCACTTTCAAAATTATTTTTTTTTCTTGCAATGGCGGTGGATTCAAGGGAAAAGGTGAGATTTATTACTGAATTCTACCTAGATTTCTCTAATTGTAAGCTGCATTTTAGTGTTTCTTCGTACCCATCAACAATGGAAGTTTATTCCCTGATTCAACAAATCTCTTTGTATTTATCTTAAAAATCGTTCTGCTTTATTTATTTAGAAAAATCTATTAGTGGGCCCCGTTGTTTCTACTAATATCACTACTACTAATTAAGAATAATTAGAATAATATTCCCTCTGTCCCACAAAAAAAATCATATTTGCAAAATTTGCAAACTTTAAGCATATTTGCAACATAAAGGATTTTTTTTAGAACGGAATGGTAAACACTATTGACTGTTTTTGGTTGACTTTTGTGGGAAAGTATGGTTTTGGTACCACATGACAATTTGTTCTTAGTGAATCTATTTTTGCTGAAGGAATGGAGAATGACAGGATTTGTTTGGATTGGTTCTAAAATAATGACACTATTTTATGTAGTACATTGAGACTCCACAAGATTTGTATGTGGGCAAGATTTGTTTCTCCCTTTTCTATCCTTTTATCTTTGTAAAGTGACCCTCTTATTTTCTTTTTCTTTCTTTTTTTATTTATTTATTTGTTTTGGTGGTTTATAGGCAAGTTAAGAGTATTTTCTTATGTTTTTCTCCTTTATCCTTCTAATAGTGGCATTGCTTCTGTAAAATATACTGAAGCAATCCCCATAATCACCCATCCAAGTATTGAAGCAAATGGTTATATTGTGTTGTTTGGCATCATGGAGCAGCAAAACATGCTTGAAATTGGTATTTTCTATTTGAGTAATAAAGAAGATTGAAAGTGTTACCTGTTTTTTACAATTCTGTGGGTTTGTTATAGTGCAACCGATTTTTGTGATTTGAAGAATTTACTTAAGCTCAGCTCAGTCCATATGCCTTGGAGAATACACAACAAATTTATAGTTAATTTCTCAATTGAATTCTATTTTAGTTCCACTGTTTGAGTATCACTACACATGGCTAATTAACAATGAGAATGACAACCTAAGCTGCTATAACAAGGTAGATCAGGAACAATATTTCACAATAGTACGTACACATTGCATAAAGATCGCTAGATCCCTTAATAGGGAGAGAATTAAGACTAAAGTGCCAAGCAGTGAGAGAAATCCTTACTATATATAAATTATACAAGAATTACAATCAATCTAAATTATACAAGAATTACGATCAATCTATATTATACAAGAATTACGATCAATCTATATTATATCAAGCATACATCCCAAACAACAACAAAATGCCAAGATGTTTTGGTATATATCTTCTATTTGGTTGATGAGAATATGTAGTAAAGATTCTAAATTAGAGTTAGATATAATGGAAGATGTTTTTATATATAATAAAGTTAGATCTTCTGTTTGGTTCATGATATATAATTGTACAGAAAATGTTTTTATACATAATAAAATGGTTGTAATATATATTTGTAGTATATGATTTGATCTTTCTTGATTAGTTAGCATCATGTTAAAGTGTGTTACTTATGAACTGATTTGCTTTACCAACTTCATAGCCATATTTTCCTTAGATTAGTGTGATCTAAGGAAATAGAAGCAATGATTCCAGTTGATTCTAATTCTCACACTTGATATAACTTCCTGAACCACCACATGGTGTCCTTGCACCCACTTCAATATTAAATTTAGAAGAGCATATATCTCAACCAACAACCTTGAATCCTGAAGTAGTAAGAAAAGACTCTAATTTTCAAGAAGAAATACTCCAATAAGTGAGAGATATGAAAGCAAAATATTAAAAAATATTATGCTATAAACTTAGTGAACCCAAACATTAATATCACCCATCCCAACCAGCCAACCTTCATTCTCTGGGTGGATTAGCATAAATATAAATTTTACACTCATTGATCAACAGGAAGGATGTGACACCCCCAAATCCGGGTACTTCAATTCCACGGGATTTGGTGTTCATTGTACAAATATCATCTATCTATCTACCCATAATAAATGCAAACCATGCAATAGATAGAAATAAATCCTCCCCTTTTGGGGTTACAACATCTGAATAATAAATACAATCCCAGGTCAAACTAACCTTAAACATCTGTGCGGAAACATAAACAAATAATAAGTCTTAAACAACATCAAGTCTTGACAATAACATTCATAAAATTAAATAACAAGTCTTCATCACTTATTAGCTTTGCCCTTGCCTTTGCTAGTAGAAGGCTCATCGTACCTTTCATTCTTAACTGCAATGTTATTATTACGCAAGAGTGAGCATGATTACCCACAAGTATAAAAATGAAATAACAATATATAATAACATGCGAGTGAATCAAAGACTTCTGAAATAAAAGCTCAACTTTTGAATCAAGAATGAATAACAAGAATTCAAAAGATTTCTGAGGGTCATAAGACCTTGAACTATGTCCTAGGTTATCAAGGGTTATACTTAAAACCTTTAACAGTCATAAGACTATGGACTCTTCTACTCGCACTTAGGGGATCAGCCCTTAGTACCATATCATGCACAATATCTTAACGCTAACGCATAAGTAATCCCTATCTGAGGTTGTTCATCTCGATTTGACATCGAGTCCGCACCAAAGGAAGTTTGGTTTGGATAATTCAATAAGGGTTATGAAATTTAGAACGTTCATCAACTATGGACTAGTCGAATCAAATAAGGGTTCACTAGTCTAATAAGGTTCAACAATAAATGATAAATAAATTGAATAACAATCTTAAGAGAGGTATCTGATAGAACAAGTATTGTATAACAGAATCATACTTTGAAATGATAGATAATTTTTAATATAACAAACTGAACTTAATTTATAACTTGAATAATGATAGTAAGTAAGGTTAGGAAACTTGCCTCGTGCGTAGATTACATGTTAATTATACACGTTCTTCGATATAATCCTACATACCATTTCCATTCACAACTCTAGTTAATTATAATGTAACTAGTCATCATAACTTCATTCTTTTTGTCTAATTCGAATTATGACTATACTTAGTCAATTTATCATACTTATAGTTACACAACTTACACTTCGCTAATAATAAGCTAATTATGCATTCAATAATTCAATCCACAAAATTAACATGTAATTTTACTATGATGTTCTTGATGGTTTTGAAAACAAAAATGCAAATTAGTACTACGTGTTCGTTTTTAGTTCATATGAAATTCGCGTTTTTTTTTATTTGCATAAAGACCTATGATAGAATCAAATGTAAAGCCATATTGTAATAACCCAATATTTTCTATGTAAATAAATAAGTGATAAATAAAAATTTATTTATTACATGACAAATAATTTATTCAAATAATTTAAATAATTTTATTTTAGAATTATTGATCATTATAACGTATATACTTATAATAATTAATTTTATAGTAGAAATGTCTTTATTATTTATTTTCTATGAAAATATGATTTTTATATTATTTAAATAATATATGAAATGATTATTGGAATTATTATAATTACTATTTTATTATATGAATTTTAGTTGATTATTAAGTTAATTATTTTAACTTAATTAATAATGTTATATATGAAAGATAAATCGGATATGGAATCCAAACACTAATTTTGGGTTTTGATCTATGAATGAGAATAATAATATTATATTAAATATATTTTAATTTTTTCGATGTTATAAATATATATTGTAAATGTGTAGGTGATAATGGTTGGTCAATTATGGTGTTTAATGTCAAAACCTTATATCAAGTTGTTAAAACCTATTTTGAAACTCAATTACGAGTTCAACACTGTGTAGTATTGGTGTTATAGGATTTATGTTGTGTATTATAGAATTTCTGTTAATTAGGAAAAACCCTAATTAATATTTGAAAATCCTAATTTAAAATTAGAAACCCTAATTTGCTAATTAGGAACCCTAATTGCAAATTTTAGAAACCCAAATTATTATTTTAGCAAATTAAATTGTTAATTTGGGAATCCTAATGATGTTAAGGAACCCTAATTATTTAAACCCTAATTTTCTATTAAAACCCTAATTTTCTAAACCCTAATTTTAAATCAGTGTGTTTAATTAAAATTTTATTACCCTTTAATTTTAATTTTTCAAACCCTAGTAATTATTTGGAAAACTTTAAGATGTAAAATCTAATGAATAAATCCTAGATTCAAGCACCTTGGACAAGAATACCCTTAAAATTAAAATAAAATTATCAAAGTGCCCTTTTTGTCCCATTAGGTGTATTAATTCTAGACAAATCCTACCATATCTTACAAGTCATCATTTCCCCTAACCTACTAGCTATGAGCTACAACACAAGACACGCCTATTATGATAACATCCAAGTTCATTGAATCAATTTATTTGCATAGATTAAGAGAGAGAGAAAGTGTATTATTACCTCATTTGTGCAACCCACACTTACCCATAATCTCTCAAGCTTAAACCCACGAATTCTTCTATCATTTTAGTCACTAAAATTAGCCCCACCAACTCAAATAATGAATCAGTAGCCTAGGAATCAAAATTTGTTCATAAAGGTATGAACCCTATTTTAGAAAGTTGACTTTTGATCAAAGTGTTAGATGTTGTTTTTTTGTTGTTAACATGTTGTATGTAGTATATAATGATGATCTGGGTTGCTAGATGTTAGATCCATAACATCTAGAGGCTCGAATTTGAAGTTTTTAAAAATCTGGAAAACTTTATTTTTGTGTTTGACAAGCGAATGTCAGGTCTGATAGATCTCTGTCTGTTAATGATTTTTGTGTTTTGAAAGTTTGTGGTTGTTGTATGCTATGAGTTATTTGATCTAAAACTGGAATCTAACCCAGATCATGAACAGGTTAAACGTTATAGCTGGTCAAACCTAGTTGACCGAGCATGACTTTCCAAATCTAGAAAACCCCAGATCGTTCCCAAAAGGCTCTAACAAGAACTTTATGGGCTAGGATCTGTCAGTGATTTAACGATCTGTTATTGTTGTTGCATCTAAGTTATAGTATGTTGAATGGACTTAATATGTATGTCTTATTATCTTCGAATCATCAAACTGAGTGAATTTAGTGTCTGGTCAAAGTAGGTAAAATGATCACGTTTTTTGTTTCTGGATAACCCAGAAAATAGATGAACGCTGTCTCTGACAAACTTTGACCAGACTATATCTTCTTATTGTGTTGTTATTTTATTGATTTTATGTAATGGATATGTAGTATTACATGTTGGCTACAACCTGGAATCGATAGATCACAAAAACATCACATGAACAACAAGTAGTGGAAGTTCAAAAGTGGTCTTTGAAGCATTTTCTTCATTTACGGGTAACCCGAAAATGAAGAAATCTCTCGACAACCTTTTAATGCCTTAGATATTGCAGCTTGATGACGTTTAGACTTGACCATGGATTGAAAATGTTCTCTGATAATTTGTCTAGACAGCCCGACGAGCAGAAAACTTTTACATTGAACAGATTTCTTGATAGAGGGCCATCCAAATCGTCGTTACCACGACTTTATTTTTACAGGCGATTTAAAAGCGTCAAGAACGACTCGAGACTTTTTCTTGAGCTTAGATCTTGTAGATGATGTATGTTATGACCACGTTTGTTGTTAGATCTTGTAGTATTACACACAAGTACTATATAACCTCGATCAACTAACTAGAGTCAAAAAATATTACTGAGATGGGAAATGATTGATGGTCAAAAGTAACACGATCATCATTTCATGAATGTTCTTGAGTCTCAAGAACACCTAAATGACACTTTCATCGTCGCCAAAGGGCTTTAGCGACAAACATATTAAAATTAATTAATTTAATTTCTAAAATTATTTAAAAATAATAAATAAATTACGAAAAATTACAAAATAGTTTTAAAAATTATTTTAAGTTATAAAAATTAACTTTTAATAATTTGACATATTTTCATAAATATTAATATTTATTTGGATATTATTGGTATTTAAATTATTTAATAAATGCATTAAATAAATTAATTAAAATGATTTTATTGTATTAAAAATCATTTTAAATAATAATAAGGTATTAAATAATATTTTAAGTTATAAAACATAACTTTTAATATTTTAAGATAAGTTTCATTAATTATTAAATATTAATGATATTAGATTTATTTAGTAATTATATTAAATAAATTAATTAAAATGATTTTAATATTATAAAAATCATTTTAAATGAAAATAAATAGTTTAAAAAATATTTTAAGTTATAAAATATAACTTTTGATATTTAAAGGTAAATTTCATTAATAATTTAATATTAATGATATTAAGTTTATTTAATAATTATATTAAATAAATAGTTTAAAAATGGTTTTATTGAATTAAAAATCATTTAAAAAGGAAATAAATGAATTAAAAATATTTTAAGTTATAACTAATGACTTTTAATATTTTGATAAATAATAAATTAATATTCTAATATTAATGGTAATTATTTAAAAATGATTTTAAATATTTTAAAAATCATTTAAAGGTAATATTAATACTTTAAAAATATTTTGAGTTATTATAAATAACTTTAATATTTTGGCAATAGTTTCATTAATAGTTTAATATTAATTAAATATTAATGATAATAGAATTAGTTAATATTTAAATCATTTAATAATGATTTTAGTGTTTGAAAATTCATGATAAATTATAATAAATTAAAAATTATTATAAGGCTATGAAAAAAATAATATAGTGATATTTAAAATATCTAAACGAATATTGAACTACTACGATAGAGTCTTAGACTAGATAATTATCCGATAAAGTCAATTTTAAAATATTTTAAATTGATCTAGACTTAGATAAATTGATTTAGATATGTGTTTGTTAGTGAATCAATAAATTGTTAAACATATGTGACAATGTGATTAGGTTATGTCTTTGATTTCAATTAGCGAGTACTTATGTGATATGATATATTATTCTAATTGAGCGAATGATCTTATTCTTGATAGGTCATTATATAAAAGATTAATCTAAGTTTGCGTTATTGTAAGCAATGACTCGATCGCATGCAAGTATCTTACCTTTCAGATTTACTTTATGTAGATGGACATGAGTAAGAAAGTTTTGTAATTATATTATTATTGTGCGGATTATTAACTCTATTATTATTGATTATGTATCCAATCTTTGTATTCATACAAGTTCTTACATTATCATTGTTTATCATTGTATTATTGTATAATTCGGATATTTATTACGCTCGTTAATTCAGTATATATAGGGTTGCATACAAGTGTCCCCACTTGGATAACCATTGTATTTAATCATATGTTGATACATACTTATTGATTTGAATATGTATACGTTGACTTAAAAGTCGTCTAAGCTATTTGATTTGACTAGACACATATTTAAAAATATTGTTGAAAGCAAGATAGAACTTTATTGTATCCAACCAGATTGTTTTGGTTCGGATTCCCGACTAAGTATGAATATCCAGAACCTGGGAAAACTTTTGTGCACCTAAGGTGGATAGAGTGAACCATACTATCGTTCTTGTATGTAGTATTGATCAATAGAGGGCATAACGGGCTGATCACCCCCTGTGCCCGTAAGTTATGACGGTTGACAGATGAATTTCTGTGTAACCTTTTCGAAAATAGAAAACAATGTTCATAGTATGTTGACTGATCTCCAGTTATAGTCAATACGTAGTTTCAAAAATTTCATATGGAAGTGATATGTTGTTATTATTGGTTCAACTTACTTCACAACTGTTGATTCGTTGTAGAAGTGTCTTTTAAAGAAAACATTTAATTGTTTCAGCTAATATATATTGTTGTTATTACTTGCTGGGCACTCAAATGCTCACTCTTGCTTAAATTGAATGTTTTTAGTTAAGTATGATCAACAAGAAGGTTCAGGCAAGAACAAGGGAAAGGAAAGCTATTCGAATGAGATTTATAATATTCTGTGTAATAGTTAAAGTTTATTAAGACAATGATAATTATTATCTATGATGTAATGAATGTTTAAAGGTCGCGTACCTGGGATTTAGACTATGATATATGTAAATTAAGTTTGATATTTATATTATTGTTATTAGTATTAATATTATTCCGCTCATAGAAATAGTATCGTGAAGCACCGAGTTCGGGTTTCAAGTACCCGGATTTGGAGGCGTCACAGGTTGGTATCAAAGCTTTAGGGTTAGAAACCTTTGGTAGGATAAGACCTTAGGCTATAACCTTAGAACAGAGGGAAACGTTAATAATACAAATAACTCATATAGAGTTTAAAAGGAGATGAATTGAATAAATTCATCGTTAAACAAAATAAAAGATAACTCTTATAAAACTATTGTTTACTGTGTGTATACTATTTACTAATCAAGATAAGTTGTGTGTAGATGTCAGGTGGAAAAGAATTAGGACACTCTCTGATCGTAAAGAAAGAGCCGATATCAAAGCCAAAAGCTGAAATAGAGGCTCATAGTGCAGACAACCTTGATGAGGTAGTGGTATTGGAAAACGTAGTACCAGATCTAGAAATGGTGGAACTGACAGATAGTTATTCAGACACAAAAGTTGGAGCTGATCAAGCATCAACGGAGGTACAGAATCTTAAGAAAAAGGTTTCTTCTCTAGAAAAGCTGTGGGAAATAGAAAAGTTACTAAATAACCAATTGCGAAAGGCGTTAATAGAAACTATGGAAGAACAAGATAAGCTTAAAATCCAAATTGATCAAATGGGAGCCGGAATCAACAAATCGGTAATGCACTCCGAGAAAAGAAAGGAAAAAAAAGAGGAAAGACCGTGACTTAGGAAATAAGTAGGATTAGTAGTTGATTATGTATGTTTGATAACGTACGGGTGTAATGTAATATTCTCAAACTTTTGTATAAGTTATTGCAGTAATTCTCGACTTTTGTGGTCACAAAGGGATATCAGTATGTGTTATGTTATGTAAAGTACTTTGAATTGATGAATACGAATTAATGTTTCATTAATGGAATAAGTTATGTATAAAACTTTGTGTTAAATGTTAAACTTATACAATAAGGTTTAGAATGTAAGTTAAATTTATGATTTTATGTAATCAGATAATGTCGCCAAGACGTCAAATACGAAATTAAAGGGCAGAAGAATCTGTCAACAATACTGAGGGACAACCGCAAGACCCAATGCAAAACTTTGCGAACATGGTAGCTCAAAGCTATGCATGAGGGAATACCGGTAGTAGAGGAACCCGACTGCACAATCGCTTTTGGCAAACTTCAAAGACTTCAAGGCAGTAAGACCACCAAAATTCAGGGGAACAACTGACCCTATAGAAGCCTAGACATGGGTTAACGAGATAGAAAAGGTATTCGTAGTTGCTAGGGTAGATGAGGGGAAAAAGACCTCTTTTGTCACCTATATCATGAAAGGAGAGGCTAACTTTTGGTGGGAGGCAAATCAAACTAGGGCAGGAGAAGGAGTAGTTACTTGGGCTAGGTTTAAGACTTTATTTTTTGAAAACTATCTCTCAACTAGCATGCAGGCTAGGATGGAGGTAAAATTTCTGGAGTTGAAGCAGGATAACATGACTGTTGCGGAGTATGCCGCAAAGTTTAATGAGTTGGCTAGGTTTGCTCTGCATCAAGTTGATACGGAGGCTAGGAAGGCAAGAAGGTTCGAGCTGGGATTAAAACCCTGGCTCTACAATAAGGTGGCAGTGTTACAAATCAATACTTTTACAGCACTCATGGAAAAGGCTATCATAGCTGAGGATGGGAGTGAGGCCATGAGCCACTATAACAAGGAGAAGAGGAACAATGGCAAGGCTGTAGGAGCTATGAATGTGGAAACTAATAGTGGGAATAGGGGTGAGAAAAGAAATGGAAATTATTTTGGGAATGTTTAGGTGAAACAGGAAGGTATGAAAAAGCAGGTAGTTCAGTGTGGGAAATGTGGGAAGAATCACTCTGGTGAGTATCTGAAGGGTAAGTTTGTATGATACAAGTGCGAGTAGGAGGGCCATATTTCTCCCAACTACCCAAACCCAAGGATGAACAGTGGGTGTTTTACGTGTGGGTCGATGGAACATAAGGTGAGGGATTGTCCAAAGAGGAAAATGGAGGCAGGGAGTGTAACCATGGGAAAAGGAAGCGAGACTATGGCAATCACATGACCGACTTCAACCAACAAACCAATCGCACGAGTCTTCAATATGACGGTCAAGGATACTGTGGCAGCTGGGAATGGAACTCCAGGTATTATTCGAATAACTTTTATTTTCGTGTATATATTTGATTTTCCTTTATATAGCAAATTATTTTATAAATAAATTTTAAAGGAGGAATTTGAGTTCTTTTAGAAATCAAATTTCCGTTTAATCAGATAGACAAGCTTTATATGAATAGTTAAAGATTTGTTCGATCAATTATGATTGAGATCTACTTGCAGTGATTGTGTATGTTACGTACCCATGTATGTACGTATGAGTTTTTAAAACGGTGATTCCGGGGATGGAATCCTTATAAGGGAGGGTGAATGTAATAACCCGATATTTTCTACGTAAATAAATAAGAAATTTTGCATATAAATTTTTTTTTGAAGATGGGAATATGTGCCAAGTAATGTGTATGTATATATGTGATAAATAAAATTTATTTATTACATGAATAATTTCAAATAATTTTATTTTAGAATTATTGATCATTATAACGTATATACTTATAATAATTAATTTTATAGTAGAAATGTCTATATTATTTATTTTCTATGAAAATATGATTTTTATATTATTTAAATAATATATGAAATGATTATTGGAATTATTATAATTACTATTTTATTATATGAATTTTAGTTTAGATTATTAAGTTAATTATTTTAACTTAATTAAAAATGTTATATATAAAAGATAATCGAGATATGGAATCCAAACCCTAATTTTGGGTTTTGATCTATGAATGAGAATAATAATATTATATTAAATATAATATTATTTTTTGATCTGTTATAAATATATATTGTAAATGTGTTGGTAAATTATGGTCAATTTTAATGTCAAAACCTTATATCAATTTATTAAAACCTATTTTGAAACTCAATTATGAGTTTAAAATTTGTGTAGTATTGGTGTTATAGGATTTATGTTGTGTATTATAGAATTTCTGTTAATTAGGAAAAACCCTAATTAAAATTTGAAAATCCTAATTTAAAACTAAAAACCCTAATTTGCTAATTAGGAACCCTAATTGTAAATTTTAGAAACCCTAATTGTAAATTTTAGCAAATTGAATTGTTAATTTGGGAATCCTAATGATGTTAAGGAACCCTAATTATTTAAACCCTAATTTTCTATTAAAAACCCTAATTTTCTATTAAAAACCCTAATTTTAAATTAGTGTGTTTAATTAAAATTTTATTACCCTTTAATTTTAATTTTTCAAACCCTAGTAATTATTTGGGAAACTTTAAGATGTAAAATCTAGTGAATTAATCCTTCATTCAAGCACCTTGGACAAGAATACCCTTAAAATTAAAATAAAATTACCAAAGTGCCCTTTTTATCCCATTTGGTGTATTATTGCTAGACAAATCTTATCAAATCCTACCATATCTTACCTAGCTATGAGCCTACTATTAACATCCTAGTTCATGATCAATCAATTTATTTTACATGATTATATAATTAAGAGAGAGAAAGTGTATTATTACCTCATTTGTGCAACCCACACTTGGCCATACTCTCTCAAGCTTAAACCCACGAATTCTTCTATCATTTCAGTCACTAAAATCAACCCCACCAACTCACATAACAAATCAGTAGCCAAGGAATCAAAATTTGCTCACTTAAAGGTATGAACCCTATTTTATAATCTGACCTTGATCAAAGTGTTAGATGTTAGTTTTTTTTGTTAAACATGTAGTGTGTAGTATATAATGATGATCTGGGTTGCTAGATGTTAGATCTATAACATCTAGAGGCTCGGATTTGATGTTTTTAAAAATCTGGAAAACTTTATTTTTGTGTCTGACAAGCGAATGTCAGGTTTGATAGATCTCTGTCTGTTAATGATTTTTGTGTTTTGAAAGTTTGTGGTTGTTGTATGCTATGAGATATTGAATCTGAACTTGAATCTAGCGGATGAGATCATGTACAAAGTTAAATGTTATTGATGGTCAAACCTAGTTAACCGAGCATGACTTTCCAAATCTGAAAAACCCGGATCGTTCCTGAAGGCTCGACGTGAATTTTTATGGGCTCGGATCTTTCAAATTGATTTAACGATCATTATTACATTGTTGCATCTAAGTTATAGTATGTTGAATTGACTTAATATGTATGCCTTATAATCTCCGAATCATCAAACTGAGTGAATATAGTGTCTAGTCAAAGTAGGTAAAATGATCATGTTTTCTGTTTCTAGGTAACCCAGAAAACAGATGAACGCTGTCTCTGACAGACTTTGACCAGACTATATCTTCTTATTGTGTTGTTATTTTATTGATTTTATGTAATGGATATGTATTATTACATGTTGGCTACAACCTGGAATCGATAGATCACAAAAACATCACACGAACAACAAGTAGTGGAAGTTCAAAAGTGGTCACTCGAAACTGTTCTTCATTTCTGGGTAACCCAGAAATGAACAACATCTCTGATAGCCTTTTTAATGCCTTAGATCTTGCAGCTTGATGACATTTAGACTTGACCATGGATTGAAACATGTTCTCTGATAGTTTGTCTAGACAGCTCGACGAGCAGAAAACTTTTACCTTGAACAGATTTCCTGATAGAGGGCCATCCAAATCGTTGACCGGCCACGACTTTATCTTCTGGGCAGCCCAAAAACGTGAAGAACAACTCTGACAGCTTGTTCTTGAGCTTAGATCTTGTAGATGATGTATGTTATGACCACGTTTGTTGTTGGATCTTGTAGTACTACATGAGTACTATAACCTTTGATCAACAGCTAGTCTAGAAACATTACAGATGGGGAATTAAGCTTGGTCAAAGTATACCACACGATCACTGTCTATGAATGTTCTTGAGTCTCAAAAACATCTAAGGCGACACTTACTGTCGCCAAAGGGCTTTAGCGACAGACATATCAAAATTAATTAATTTAATTTCTAAAAATCATTTAAAAATAGTAAATAAATTCTGAAAATTATAAAAAATAGTTTTAAAAATTATTTTAAGTTATAAAAATTAACTTTTAATAATTTGACATATTTTTCATAAATATTAATATTTATTTGGATATTATTGGTATTTAAATTATTTAATAAATGCATTAAATAAATTAATTAAAAATAATTTTATTGTATTAAAAATCATTTTAAATAATAATAAGGTATTAAATAATATTTTAAGTTATAAAACATAACTTTTAATATTTTAAGATAAGTTTCATTAATTATTAAATATTAATGATATTAGATTTATTTAGTAATTATATTAAATAAATTAATTAAAAATGATTTTAATATTATAAAAATCATTTTAAATGAAAATAAATAGTTTAAAAATATTTTAAGTTATAAAATTTAACTTTTGATATTTAAAGGTAAATTTCATTAATAATTTAATATTAATGATATTAAGTTTATTTAATAATTATATTAAATAAATAGTTTAAAAATGGTTTTATTGAATTAAAAATCATTTAAAAAGGAAATAAATGAATTAAAAATATTTTAAGTTATAACTAATGACTTTTAATATTTTGATAAATAATAAATTAATATTCTAATATTAATGGTAATTATTTAAAAATAATTTTAATATTTTAAAAATCATTTAAAGGGTAATATTAATACTTTAAAATATTTTGAGTTATTATAAATAACTTTAATATTTTGGCAATAGTTTCATTAATAATTTAATATTATTAAATATTAATGATAATAGAATTAGTTAATATTTAAATCATTTAATAATGATTTGAGTGTTTGAAAATTCATGATAAATTATAATAACAATTTTTATTTATTAGGCTATGAAATATAATATGGTGATATTTAAAATATCTAAAGCGACTATTGAACTACACGATATAGAGTCTTAAACTCGATAATTACTCGATAAAGTTTGTTCGATTGCAACAAATATTTTTAGAAATTGATCTAGACTTAGATAAATTGACTAGATATGTGTTTGTTAGTGAATCAATAACTGTTAAACATATGTGACAATGTGATTGGGTTATATGCTGACTGCAATTAGCAGTATTATGTGATATGATATATTATTCTAATTGAACGAATGATCTTATTATTGATAGGTTGTTGTATAAAAGATTAATCTAAGTTGCGTTATTGTAAGCAGCAGCTCAGGCAAGTATCTTACCTTTGTATTTACTTTATCCAATGGACATGAGTAAGAAAGTTTCAGAATTATATTATTATTGTGCCAGGTTACTAACTCTATTATTATTGATTATGTATCCAATCTTTATATTCATACAAATTCTTACATTATTCGATCATTGTATTATTGTATAATTTATATTTATTCTATTCGTTAATTCGTATATAGGGTTAGACAAATGTCCTCACTTGGATAACCATTGTATTTAATTATATGTTGATACATACTTATTGATTTCGAATATGTATACGTTGACTTAAAAGCCGTCTAAGCTATTTGATTCAGCTAGACATAAAAATATTGTTGAGTAAGATAGAACTTTATTATATCCAACCAGATTGTTTTGGTTCGGATTCCCGACTAAGTATGAACATCCCGAACCTGGGAAAACTTTTGTGCACCTAAGGTGGATAGAGTGAATGATAATATCGTTCTTGTATATAGTATTGATCAATACAGGGTATAACGGGCTGATCACCCCCCGTTCCAGTAAGTTATGATGGTTGACAGATGAATTTCTGTGTAACCTTTTCGAAAATAGAAAACAATGTTCATAGTATGTTGACAGATCTCCAGTTATAGTCAATACGTAGTTTCAAAAATTTCATATGGAAGTGATATGTTGTTATTATTGGTTCAGCTTACTTCACAACTATTGATTCGTTGTAGAAGTGTCTTTCAAAGAAAACATTTAATTCTTTCAGCTAATATATATTATTGTTATTACTTGCTGGGCACTCAAATGCTCACTCTTGCTTAAATTAAATGTTTTTAGTGAAGTATGATCAACCCGAAGGCTCAGGCAAGAACAAGGGGAAAGGAAAGATGTTCCAATGAGATTTATAATATGTTGTGTAATAGTTAATGTTTATTAAGACAATGATAATTATTATCTATGATGTAATGAATGTTTAAAGGTCGCGTACCTGGGATTTAGACTTTGATATATGTAAATTAAGTTTGATAATTATATTATTATTATTATTTCGCACATAAAAATATTATCGTGAAGCACCGAGTTCGGGTTTCAAATACCCGAATTTGGGGGCGTCACACATATGGCCATATTTTATACTCTGTAATTTTGTAGCAACAATATACGACATGTTTTATGCAACTGATGATATGGTTTATACAATATATATAATCAAATACGATATGATAACATCTTATTACATAATCAACACATAATCGTTACTCCTTTTAACACTACAAAACTTTTACAGAACATAAAAGCCATTTTTATGAAAAACTTAAATAACGTAAGAAAATTAAAGTTTAAGGGTTTACCCTTGATTGCTCTTCTTGGATTACACAAGGTTGATCACAATTTACAATCTTTCGCAAACCTTCTCTTTTATTCACAAAATTTCTGAATTCTCTCTATAATTTTCTTTGAAAACTTAGAAAATAGGAAGAAGAATAATACGACGTATTAATAAAAGAACTGACGCGCAGAGTGGATGTCAGTTACCCAGTAATGGTTAACTGCTTTCAACCTCTACTATGGCCTCGTTTGGCAAGCCTTAAATGGCTCAAAATCATTTAATTTAATAACTCTTTTATCTTATAGTTTAATAATGTCACATCCAATTATAAAATAAATCAATTATCTTATTTACTTTACTTTAAATAAAATATAATAATTTGTCATTAATTCACATAGTCACATAATTAATTTCTTATTTATTAATTATGTCAAATTATTAAATCTCTAATTAATTATTACATTAATT
This sequence comes from Panax quinquefolius, assembly GCA_020205615.1. Taxonomy (NCBI): domain Eukaryota; kingdom Viridiplantae; phylum Streptophyta; class Magnoliopsida; order Apiales; family Araliaceae; genus Panax; species Panax quinquefolius. The sequence goes on from CM035164.1 coordinate 37,515,294, forward strand.
AAAATAACATTATGCTTATTAAATATTTCATTTAATTCAATAAGCTCACATAAATACATACTTTGAATAATAAATATTCTCCACATTAATTTAATAAATATAACACATATAATTAAATTAATCTACCACAACTTCATCAATTAATTATTTAATCTAATAATTAAATCATCGAAAATATTTATTTAATTCAATAAATATTAAAATTAAATTACAAAAATCTCGTTCGTCACATCTTTCCCCCCTTAAAAGGATTCTGTCCCCAAAATCACGACTAAATAAATTTGACTCGTTACATTCTCCCCCCTACAAAGATTTTATCCCCAGAATCGCTTCCACATAATTTAAGTAAATAAATGAGGGTAATTCTTCATCATATTCTCTTCGAGTTCCCACGTTGCTTCTTCAGCGTTGTGGTTCCTCTAAATTACCTTAACAGAAGGTATTACTTTATTTCTGAGAACTTGTTCTTTTCTGTCAACAATTTGAATAGGAATTTCTTCGTAAGATAAGTCTTTATCAAAATGTAGGGGTTCGTATTCAATTACATGCTTGTAATCGGGTTTGTAGGGTCGTAATACAGAGACATGGAAGACGTTGTGGACATTCTCGAGTGCTGGAGGTAAGGCTACCTCATACGCAACTTCACCGATTCTTCACAGTACTTCAAAGGGTCCAATGAATCTTGGGCTTAATTTCCCTTTCTTTCTGAACTTGATCTTTCCCTTCCAGGGAGAGACCTTCAAGAAAACATAACTACCCGATTCAAACTCAATATTTTTATAATGTGGATCAACGTATTTCTTACGCTCATCTTGAGTTGCTACCAATGTGTTCGGATCACTTTGACTATTCTCGCTATCTCGTTGTACCGATTTCGGGCCTAGTGAATTGTCTTTTCGACACCTTCATCCCAGTAAAGCGGAGTTCTGCACTTTCTTTCGTATAACGCTTCATAAGGCGGCATGCCAATACTAGCGTGGTAACTGTTGTTGTAGCCGAACTCTACTGGCGGTAGGTGATCATCCCAATTTCCTTTAAAGTCCATCACGCATGCTCTTACCATATCTTCTAATGTCTGAATCGTTCTTTCACTTTTTCCATCTGTCTGAGGGTGATATGCTGTACTCATTCGCAATTACATACCCATTCATTCCTGTAGACATTTCCAGAAGTTCGATGTAAAGCGCAGATCCCTATCTGAAAAAATTGACACCGGCACTCCGTGCCTCGAAACAATCTCCTTCCTATATAACCTTGCCAACTGGTCTAAGTTGAATCTTATTTTGATTGGAAGGAAGTGTACGAATTTTGTCAATCGGTCAACAATAACCCATACTGCGTCGTAGCCTTTCTGAGTTGTCGGAAGGCCAACCACGAAGTCCATCGTAATATGTTCCCATTTCCATTCTGGGTTCTCCAACGGTTGTAGCAACCCATTCGGCCTCTGATGTTCTACTTTCACTTTCTAACAGGTTAGACATTTGGCAACAAACTCTGCAACATCTCGTTTCAAATTTGGCCACCAGAAATGTTTCCGAAGATCTTGGTACATCTTGGTACTACCAGGGTGAATCAAATATCGTGAACTATGAGCCTCACTCAAAATTTCTTCCTTAATCTCTAGTACTGGCGGTACCCAAATTCTACTTTTAAATCTCAGTATTCCTTCCTTATCCATCTTAAATCTTGTTTTGGTTCCTTCGGATATCTTCTTTTTCACCTTTTTACATTCTTCGTCCTAAAGTTGAGCCTCCTTAACTTAATCTAGCAGGGTTGTACCCGATTGCATCTGGAATAGCTTCTCATCTATTTCCATAGGATTCTTCACTTTCAACTCCAGTTTCTCAATTTTTGAAATTAGTTCCTCCTGAGCGGTCAACATCATTAATTTCTCCCGACCCTTTCTACTTAAGGCATCGGCAACCACATTTGCCTTACCCGGATGGTATAAAATCTCATAATCATAGTCCTTAATTAATTCCAACAACCTTCTTTGACGTATATTTAAGTCCTTCTGTGTAAAAATATATTCCAGACTCTTGTGGTCTGTATATATTTCACACTTCTCCCCGTAGAGATAGTGCCTCCAGATTTTCAAAGAAAAAACTACTGCAGCTAACTCCAAGTCGTGGGTCGGATACCCCTTCTCATAATCCTTCAATTGTCGTGACGCGTACGCAATGACTCTGCCGTTTTGCATAAGCACATAGCCAAGTCCTTTATGCGACGCATCACTAAAAACAACAAAATTTCCTGTATCATCCGGAAGAGATAACACAGGTGTCGTACTCAACCTCTTTTTCAATTCTTGAAAGCTTTCCTCATACTTCTCCGTCCAAACAAATTTCACATCTTTTCGAGTTAAATTTGTTAGCGGAGTTACGATCTTGGAAAAGTCTTGAATGAATCTTCTGTAATATCTTGCCAATCCAAGAAAACTTCGTACTTCCGACGGCGTCCTCGGCTGATCCCAGTTAACCACGGCTTCGACTTTGGATGGATCTACCGAAACTCCAATTTTATCGATCACATGCCCAAGAAATTGTACCCGCTCGATCCAGAATTCGCATTTTCAAAACTTGGTGTAGACACTCGAAATTTTCTGTACTATTGTTACTAACATTGCAGGAGGATAGATTCGTCTTTTAAGAGAGAACCTTGAAAGACAATCCAAACCCGCACCGGATACTATCGAAAGTTCAGCATCAAATCCCGGATCGCAGTCTGGGAGTAACCAAATCTAACCTCGGAGATAACCCTGAAGCCTGCCGATACAATACCTGAACACACACAGGAGAAGACTGATTAATCTCGGAGATAACCCCGAGGTATCCAGTCTCAGTCCCAACCATGGGAATAGCCACCAACCTTGGTGATAACCCCAAGGAATGCAGTTTCGGCGATAACCCCAAAAATGCTTGTTTCAAATGCAACTAGCTTCAATCTCGGCGCTCACAATGAGATACACTGCACTAACCCGACAATAACATCGGGATGACAGGCACACCTCAAAGATGACAATGAGGACCTTCAACAATTGCAGCAGTCCAATCTCAGCAAAGTCTGAGCAACGTCTGCTTTATCAGCCCGATCCGGCGATAACACCGGTGAGGGGCAACATTGTCATCTCTTCAAACACGATGCCACGTCATATCTCTACGCAACAATGTCCCACAAGGCTAACCAATCCCGAGTGACTATTGTGCGGGGTAACGGATGAATGTTGATGCTTGAAGACCGGAGGGCATCGTCCCATCTTCAATGACTTCGCACAAACTCTAATCCCATGCCATCGTACAACTCTCGACCATGGCGGTCCGAAATAGGTCATGTATACCTCAAACGGATGCCCGGATTGCACTTCTAAAAGTTCGAGTGGATATTATAGTGCCTTAGTGCACGTACTTCGAGACGACCCGACCCGACAAACTCGGGCTAACCCGGGTTGCCTCTGGTACACCTGCGGCTAATATGCCTGTAAATAGAGGGCTTGGGGTGCTGATTTTTTAAGGAAAAAAGACGGGGAAACCCTGCACAATTTGCTCCGCACTCGCCCATACAGTGTATTTTCCCACTTTTAAACACATGTGAGCTCATATATAGCCACTTTTGTACCCACAAAAGCCAGTGTTTACCCACTCTAAAGATATAAAAGCCTTTTTTAGCAGTCAGTTTTAAGCCTTCTCACACACTTTAGAGTTTTTCTCTCCATCTTTGCACACACCCTTCTACACGTTGAGAGTCGTGTTGCTTCCTTTTGCCCGGACTTCGGTCCGTGGTTTCATTCCAGTCTGTATATATATATTATATATATATATTGACTAACATTATCGAGTTATGCCTCGAATGAGAATAGACTTCGGTCTGGAGCGTTTATTTGATTTTCTATATATATACCTTTATATATATGAACTGCGTGTCGAACTTTGTTCCATGAGCTTAGACTTGATGCAGGAGCGTTATTGCTTTAATATATATATATATATATATATATATATATATATATATTATATATTAATCTTGTTTGTCGAAACTCATTCGATGAGCCTGATTTTATATATGGTGCATTTATTCGCTTATATATATATATATATATATATATTTATACTTATATATATATATAAAGCGTGGTGGGACTACATTCGATGAGCACAATTTTACATCCTATATGCGTTTAATGCTTTTATATATATATATATATATATATATATATATTTATTTATTTTTGTCTGCTGGATTTTCCTTCGTGGCGATTGATCGCTCTTCTGACTTTATTTACATTTTGATCCCCCATGGAGGTGCTTTCGTGGTTGGTGATTATGTATGTGTATATATATATATATTTCTGACTTTTTTATATATATATATATATATATATATATATATATATATCTGCCATCGCTTTCATACAAATTGCAAAGATTACATGCTTTAGGAATTATGTGATCATAGATTCATCCCATTGGATCTAAATTCGGTTCCGTGATGGACATTTTCATTTGTAAGCGACTTGTAAATTATTCTGCGGTGTCGAATTTCCTCGAGATGGTTTCCATACCCACGTGGAAGTCGGCATTTATTTTGTATATTATTTTAAATACGGATGCCTCGTGATCCAAGTCAAATAAAATCAATCCAACCTATCACTTAATAAAAATGGGAGTGTAAAGGTCTCAATTCCTATTGAGCATCGGGGTTTGAAAAACCTTTTTATAAAACATCAACGCATATATCTTGCTAAAAACTGAATTTTACATAAATTCAAACCCCTATGTATATAGGTTGAACGAGGCCTCGCACAACTTCCATATCTTGAGACATTGACCCACACACACACACACATATTAGGATAATAGTTTCTTGAAAAAAGCGGTCACCAGTGGTAGCATGGATGTCGGGGGTGCCTAACACCTTCCCTCCGCATAACCAAGTCCCCGGACCCCTAAACAAATCTCAATTTCAGGCAGTATATCGATTGTCACATCATCGGGTCAATGTGCAAACCTTTTCTCGGTTGTGTTGGTACAACCATTTAAAAAACCAACTGGCGACTCTTAACAGTCCCATCGTCGACATTATACATGTCAGACCTTTTTCACTTGTTTTTTCAAACAAATCTCACTTAAAATGAGAACACCAAAGAACAAGTAACAGAAAGGGACACCAAAAAATCCCGACGTCGACAGGTGGCGACTCTGCTGGGGATTCCAGTTAGAGGACTTAAGCCGCTATTTCAATCTTTTTAAAACTGTTATCTGCTTGTGTGTGGATGTTGCATTTACATTTTGATGAATGTGTACGAATGCATTTCCTTATTGTACTTAATGCTTCGCACCATATCTGCTTGTGATATTAGTGCTTCGCACATGTCATCATTTTCATACGGTGAGACGCGATGTATGTGAATGTATGTTGTGTGGTCCCTCCACCAGGAGGCTATCCCATCGGTGTTTGATTAATGGACTCGTGAGAAGACTAATTCTCCGAGGCTCAGGAATGGCACCGCCCAAATTCGCGTCAGTTGAAAGACCGGATTAACTTCCCGTCAAGTAGATTGTGATGATTTGGGAACCTTCATGCCAAAAAGACGCGAGAGTAACCTAAGATAGGTAAGCCTCTGATAAACCCAAAACGGAGGAAAGTCTCTTCAAGCTCTCATTTCAATTACTTGTAAACACAATTACTTGTAATTTCATTCCATATTTATCTCCATGTAATGAGAAATATGAAGAAATGTGTACACATACATATTAACATGCTATAAACAGCTGACACCCGTTGTGCACGATAAAAATTCCTGAAATGGACACATCACATAGCATGTTATTATACACATTCCCTAAAGACTAAACTATGCAAGTCTTTCACAGGGAATCAATCGGACCTACTACCCAGTCAAAGTTCAAAAAGGCAACAGACCTACAGTCAATTATGTCTTCATCCGACTAGACTGAACTTAATCCATTTTCTTGCAAAGAATTCGACGGATTAAGCAAATAAATTACAGATTTGGCTGTTCCACTCAAAGAATTACACCATTCTACACAGGGTCAGAAAATACCCGTACATGTTGAATCCTCCACACAAGGGGGAATCCCGGTTATTACCATACCTGAACCACAGTTGGATACGACCAACAAAACTCATGATGCTGCCCATCCCACTGGAGATCCAAACACTGGTGACATCAAAAAAAAAGTCCTCCAAATGGAAGAGACCCTTCGCGCTATCAAAGGAATTGGAACACACGGGAGTGTTTCATATGCTGATATGTGTATTTTTCCTGGTGTTCATTACCCAGAAAAATTTAAAACTCCTGACTTTAAAAAATATGACGGGTTAGAAGATCCTTATACACATTTAAAAGTATTTATTGGAGAACTTGGATCCTATACAGGGGATGAAAAACTCAGAATGCAGTTGTTCCAAAAGAGTCTAACTGGAGAAGCCCATTCGTGGTACACAAGATTAGACAACTCCAAAATCCATAGCTGGGAAGAGCTAGTACATGCCTTCCTCACTCAATACAATTTTCAAACTCAGATGGCTCCTGATCGGTATCAAATTACCAAGATCAAGAAGCAGCCTAACGAATCTTTCAGAGAGTATGCTTAGAGGTGGAGACGCCTGGCTGCCCAAGTTAGTCCTTCCATGACAGAATCAGAAATGGTCATGACTTTCATAGACATACAAGAAGCTCCCTTCTATGAGAGAGTTTTAGCCGGCATCGGCAAACAATTTTCTGAAATAGTCAAACATGGGGAGATGGCAGAGATGGGATTGAAGTCCAAAAAGATTCAAGAACTAGCTTCTCTCAAAGTTGTTGCTGATCACATCCAATCTGGAAATTATGGGAACAACCCCCGGAGGGTCCATAAAAAGAAAGAAGAAGATGTTTCCCTAATACTACAGGGGCAAAAAGGCAATCAAAACATGCCTATTCAAAGGAGAAACTACACTCCCTTTTAAGCACAGTCTGTAAACCCTCCAGTACCAAAAGGTGGAGAAGTCAAACCCCCTCGAGTGTTTACACCCTTAGGGGATACCCTCGAGAACATCTTAAATCTTCTGACAACACAGAAGAAAATCACACATCTTCTTCCACCAGCCATCCCTAATGGACGGGGTTTCAATGCTGCTAGGAAATGTGCTTATCATGTCGGGGCACCTAGACATGATACTAAGGATTGTTGGGCCATGAAACACAAGATCCAGGACCTAATAGACAACGGGGAGATCATAGTCACCAAACCCGATCAGTCTCATGTTCAAGACAACCCTCTTCCTCAACACAAAGAAGAAGAGGTCAACATGATTAATTGGAGCAGTGGACAGAGTTCCAATTTCAGCTGTGATTCCTCCCAGACCATCAAAGACGATGATGACAGATGGGATTATGCCAAGTTCCGATTCACAATGGAACGAAAAGATGAAAACTCTCTCGCAAACAAATTGAGCAATTGGAACTCGATGACTTATCAAAGATCAAGTGACTCGTCAGTTAATCAGCCAGGAGCATGCCAGTCTCCTACCTATTGTCATGAATATTCTCTCGTCACTTCCAGAAAATGAAATGCTGGAAGACAAAGTGACAAAGAGAGCAAATGCCAAAGCCCGCCGGGATTTTGCCAATAAAAGGGAATTCACCTATCTGGGCCAACCTATGGAGCAAATCCTTCATATGTTAATCAATGAAGGTAGGATCAGTTCCCTTCTACCCCCAATCAACCCCCGTTCAGGATGGCACAACTCTGATGGAGTATGTCAATATCACTCCCAGTCTTGCGATCACAGCACATAAGAATGTTGGGCACTCCGCCACCTTATTCAAAATCTAATCGACAGTGGTGTCCTGCGCCTAGTAGACGACGACACTGTGTTATGTGCAAGTGAGAATGCAGGCCCTACCAAGTGGAAAAGTGTGGTAGCAGTCATATCCACTGAAACTGATGGGATTAATACCTTACTCACAACACCAATAATTCAACTCAAGGGAGGAAACAATCCTTTGAAAGTGGCCCCTCCCGAGCCAATCATTTGCCATGTAGAGCACAATATCCTATTGTTAGCTTGCGCAAGGTTCCGTGGAATTATGGAGAAGGTGAAAGATCCACCTCACATACAACTGATGCAGTGTTGAATGAAAATCCACTGTATCTCCCCCATCGGGTGATGAAGTCTACCACCAAATCGAAGGGGAAAATACCCATGGAGAAGATTGAAAAATTCCTCCGCGCTGTGGGTCATAATGAAGCTACGGTGGTTTTAAGCTTGAAAGAAGCTCCACAACAAATATCAATTTTGGACTTGGTCCTAACTTTCGAGAATCACCGGAAGGTCTTGTTAAAGGTTTTGGAAGAAGCCTATCTCCCGACATCAGTGGATACAGAAAAGTTTCAACATCTGGTTGATCACATTTTCAACAACAATGTGATATCCTTCACTGATGATGACATACCTCCCGAAGGAACCGGTCATTGCAAACCGTTGCACATTGCGATCTTGTCCTCCGGATATATGGTAGCAGGAGTCTTAATAGATAGAGGTTCCTCTCTAAATATCTACCCATATGCTACCTTGGTGAAGATGAATATCAATCTCAACAGAATTCGGAGTAGCCATACTATCATCAAAGCTTTTGATGGAGCCCGCCGTAACTCGGTCAGAGTAATTCAGCTGTCAATCGAAATTGGTCCTCATACATTCTGCGTGTCTTTCCATGTACTCAAGATAGACTCGGGATACAACCTGCTCCTAGGACGACCGTGGATTCACATGGCAGGGGCAGTCCCCTCCACTCTTCATCAACAGTTGAAATACATCATCAACAATAGCCTGGTCACAGTCAACACTGAACCGGAGATTCCTCAGCACGGGGACATGCCGTTCATCAATGCCAATGAGGATGTTGAGCCAATTAGTTTTCATACTTTGGAAATAAGCAATATCCAATACCATGCTATTGGAACGCCACTGCCCGAACCCCAGATTTCTGCCGAGGTGATGTTAGCTACTCAAGAAATGATGTCATTGGGTCATAAGTTGGGATAAGGGTTGGGTAAAGATTGCCAGGGTATCAAGTATCATATTCGCTTAACCAAGCAAGTTGGAACCGCTGGACTAGGCTATTCTGTCAGCTCTAGTCACAGGAATCCTCATAAGCATCAGCAGATTCCTTCAGCTTCAACCATGTGGCATTTAGCTTTGCCTTCAAAGTCTGAGTCCGCACAACCTCTCGTAAAGGTGCCAACCAATGTAATGGCTATGTTATGTCCCAAGCCGGTACCGGTGAAGGGGAAAGAGGTCTTTGTTCCAAATCCCGCAGTGGAAGAAGAGGAACGAAGAATCAAACAAGACGTCATACGGATGATGTCCGGTATACGCATCATCGTTCATGATGAACATACCAACAGATACACCCCAGACGATGATTGCCCAGATGTAATGGCCATCATTCAGGACAGGGAGGATGATGACAATCCCTCCATCACTGTGGTCCTCCCGAACTTTACCCTTGCCAATTGGAACAACATTCCTTGCTTTGGTCGACGAGGGTAAAGCGGGCAAAAACTTTTTCTGCCCTGTAGATATAATAACTGCTTACTTTTCTGTATAGTATTAGCAGTTTATTTTGCCAGTATATCCTAACACTGTGTATGATCAACACATTTCATTTATACTAAGTGAAAGCATATTTTGTTTTAGGACTCTGAATTTAGATGTGCCTGTACTTGCAGATAAAATGCCTCTCCTACACAGGGATTGTACCTTTGATGTAGAGATGAATTCAGCCTTGATGGATATACAGGATGACATTGAGGTGCCTCCAGAAATTCAAGAATGGGTCAAAGACAAACCCAAACCCAACCTTGATCAAACCACTTCTTTTAATCTCGGAACCTTAGAAAGCCCTAAGTTAATCCAGATTGGTTCAGACCTTACCCCAAACCAACGGAATGACATGGTTACGCTATTAACCCAATTCGAGGATATGTTTGCATGGTCTCATGAAGACATGGTGGGTTTATCCATCGACATTGTCCTTCATCGCCTTCCCATTAAATAGGGATTTAAGCCGATCAGCGTAAACTCAAAGCGATCAAAAGCCGAGTGGAGTTTAAAGGTGAAAGAAGAAATTATGAAACAATTTCAAGTCGGCATCATAATGGTGTCTACATATCCCGAGTGGATATCCAACATTGTGCCGATACCTAAACACGGAGGAAGGTGCGAGTTTACGTGGATTATCGGGGACTTGAATAAAGCTTTCTTAAAAGATGACTTTCCGTGCCATTTATCCACATTCTCATTGACAATACTGCGTAATACGATATGTACTCCTTTACTGATTGCTTTACGGGTACCATCAGATCATGGTTACCGAGGAAGATCGTGAAAAGACTGCTTTCATCACTCCTTCGGGAACTTTTTGCTATAGACGGTTGTTATTTGGCCTCATCAATGCCGGAGCTACCTATCAACGAACTATAATGGCTCTTTTCCATGACTTATTGCATAAAGAGATTGAGATCTATGTGGATGACATCATTGTCAAGTCCCGGAAGGAGGATGACCATATAGACCATCTTAAGAAGTTGTTCAACAGGTTGTGTAAGTACAACTTGAAGTTGAATCCAGCTAAGTGCGCCTTTGGCGTTAAATCAGGCAAGTTGTTAGGATTTCTAGTCAGCCACAAAGGATAGATTTGGATCCCGCCAAAATCAAGCCATCTTTGAAATGCCCATTCCTCGGACAAAGAAGGAAATACGGGGATTTTTGGGAAGAATCAACTTCATTAGCAGGTTTATCTCCCAACTCACAGCAACCTGTGAGCCAATCTTCAAACTATTAAGGAAGAACTCCTCTATGAAATGGAATGATGAGTGTCAAAAGGCTTTCCTCACAATCAAGAAACAGCTAATCAAAGCTCCCATTTTGGTACCACCTAGGGATGATGTTCCCCTGTTTATGTACCTGTCCATAAGTGACAATGCCATGGGCTGCATGCTGGGATAGAAAGAAGATAGAGGCCAAGAACGAGCTATCTATTACCTCAACAAAAGGTTCAGCAGCAGTGAACACAAGTACACTCTGATCAAAAAGACGTGTTGTGTTTTAGCATGGGCTTCCATGAGATTACAACATTACCTCCATGGTCACACAACCCATCTCATATCCCGCGTGGATCCTCTCAAGTACGTGTTCAACAAACTCATGTTAAATTGCGGGCTGTCCAGATGGAAGTTGATCCTACAACAGTTTGACATCGTATATGTGACTCAAAAGTCCATCAAAGGGCAAGGAATTGCAGATCAACTGGCTGCAGCACCTTCAGGGGATTTCAAACCCTTGGAAACATATTTCCCTGATAAAAGAGTAATGACAGTGCAGCAACACCATCAGTACGCTACACGCCAATCATGGAAGATGTATTTTGATGGAGCTGTTAATATGGAATGTTCTGGAGCTGGAGAAGTTCTAGTATCAGATACAGGGGAGTAGTATCCCATCGCCGTCAAATTACAGTTTGTCAGCACCAACAATACGGCTGAGTATGAAGGCTGCCTCATGGGGCTAAAATTTGCCCGTTCAATGGGCATCAGGCGGTTAACTGTCTTTGGAGATTCGGAGTTGGTAATCAGATAATCCACCGAAATCTATCAAACCAAGGAACTACATTTGCTGCCTTACCATCGGCAGGTTTTGAAGATGGCTTTGGAGTTCGAAGAAATCTCCTTTCTATACATTCCTCCTAATAGGAATGACTTTGCGGACGCGTTAGCAACTTTGGCTCCCTTTATTCACATATCAGATAAGGAACACTTGCCAAGCGTCACAATTTCCCTGCACAAGGTCCCAGCCTATGGGAATTACGTTGGAGAAGTATCGGATGAGCTACCTCCCATCCATCATCCTTGGTATCAGCATATCAAGGAATATCTACGAGACGGATCTACACCCGCTGAGGCAAGCCCCACTGAGAAAAGGCGGATCCATCGACTTGCTATGAAATTCAATCTGAGTGGAGATGCGCTCTACAAAAGAGATGCAGGATTAGGTCTCCTCAGATGTTTAGACAAAGATCAATGTAAGACCCCGAATTTTATGAAATAAAAGTATTCAATTTTTCTTATAATTACTATTCAGTAAATGGTTAAATTGATAAAAGTTAAAGTTAAGGGTGATATATGATTTTTTTTCAAAATACACAAGTGGTTATAAAATATTCATTGTTGTCGGGGAATATTCGTTTGGTCGTGGAATATTCTTTTTCCGCGTGGGGAATATTAAATGACAGTGCAAAACCATTTCAGGGCCCTATAATGAGAATAACTTTCGGATGAAGAAAATGACAAAATTAAGTTTTTATAAATAACAACAGTAATAATCGTTCTGAATTAACACTTTGTTGGAATACCCGGTGGTTAAAAATACGATGTCTGGCGTGTTTGCACAATGAAGACACGGTTTTATACAGTATTTTTGAATTATTGATCCTTACATAAGAAGGCACTACTCAATAATTGTTACAGTAATTAATGTTCAATATTTTATTTTATTGATTCAATAATTGCTGCGTTGATATTTTATATTATTGTTGTTTCAATAATTATCACTGCACAATATTTCTCATTATCAGATCAATAATTAATATTATTTGAATAATATTATTAGATAGCATTATTGGAAAAGTCTAGAAAGTTCTGTCAAGGAGAGGTTTGGTCACCTAATTGTGCGCCAGTAAGGAGAAATTCTTATTGGAAAGCCCCCTCTTTCCTGGGAACGGCCTGGTTGTCATAATTGTGATTCTGTAATATTAATTGTGAATAATTAATTATTAATTTATATGATAAGGAAATATTTATTTGATGTGGATATAAATGATGGATTTATTTATGTGGTTATAAATGAAAGAATTAATGTTGAGGTATTTTATCAGTATTTTTGTCGGAATGAAGGTATTAAAAATTAAACTAGTGTTTTTGAGATATATTACGTGAGTTATAATTTTTAATCCGACCGTTGGATCGTTGTAATTTTTGGATATGTTATACATATATAAGTTGAGTATATGTCCACAAATTTTGAACCGTTAAAAATGAACGTATGATTTGTTATGAATTTTAAGAGGTGAATGGTTCAGAAATTGTTGAAGTATCCGAATTTAGCATTTTGGTGGAAAATTCTAGAATTGAGTGGGCCCCACTTGTGGTTGGTGAAGAAATGTGCTGAATTTTATTTTAAATGTGGTGGGTGGGAATAGTAGTAGGTAAAGCCATCAGGTTGCAGGTCAAGTCTGCTAACATTTTCCTATAAATAGAGGGCTAAGTTAGAATTGAAAATCACACCAGAATTCATAAGTTTTCTCTCTTTTTCTCTCTAGATTATTGAGTGTATTTTGTGAATATTTAGATATTTGGTGAGTTGATATTCATCAGTGTAAGTTTCCTTCAGCGTCATATCCGATATCCAGTCAGAAGTGCTGCTCTTTTGAGGTAAGGGATAGTGAGGGATTTTAAGGGTTGTTATGTTTTTCATGTTTCGTAACTTTTCAAACCATCAAAAATTCTGGAAAAATTTGAAATGATATTTTGATGAGTTTTATTGATTGTGTCCAAAAATGTTGATTTTTTGATGTATATATATTCAGAGTTATGAATTTTATGATAAAAGACTATTTTAAAAGTAACCGCTTATAACTCCTTGTGGTTAACTCCAAAATTGATGAAATTTTTATTGGGAGTACATCTATATAATATCAGTGTACTCTGTGAATTTCGGAATTTTTGGATAAAAGTACAATTTATGATAAATGTCTAATTATTCGGCGATTTTGGCCATATGAAAAATAGTAAATGAATTTTAAAAATTCTGAGAAAAATATATGTTCAATATGGGACTATATTCTGCTAAATCCCATAAAAGAAATATTTTTGGAACTGATTTGGTATTTTTCATGAAAATGGACTAGTTATGAGTAAATGAATTAAATATGTTATGTGAAGTAAGAAAATTTGAAAATATGATTTTATGGCTTGAGAATCATACATGAGTTATATGCAGATTTTTGATGAGGGTTTTGGTTATTGGTGATGAAATCTTATGAGTTTGGCATTTTAGAATGATTAAATGCATCATTTAGTAAAGTGTAAACAATTAAAATAAATTGTTTATAAGTTTAAGAAATGTTATTTCAATATCATTATAGAAATATTGGTATGGATTTTATTGTGGAATTTCTACCTTTTTTTGTGTTGGGTTTTTATTATTCATGAGTTACTATTCACGAGTTACTATTCATGAGTTACTATTCACGAAGTTACTATTCATGGATTACTATTCATGAGTTACTATTCATGACAAAATTGGTTTTTTTTTTCTAACCAAATTATAGTTGATTTATGAATATTACTCTAGAGATTAAAACTATACATTGATTATATTGATTTTATTATCATATATAATATTTTTATAACTTTGATGTTGAAATTCTCTTTCACTGGAGTGTAAAGATGAGTAGATTATTGGTATGATCATGACTAGGGTTCTCTTTGGCTAGTAGTGAAAAGTTGAATTGTGACTGGTATGATCATGACCATTGAATTTATAATTAAATATCTTTAGCTTAAGTACAAAGGTGAATTGATCAACATGGTTATAATTATTGTTTATATAAATTCTGAAATGATTATATATTTCTTTGAGATATTAATATATTTGGCCTGTAATGCAAATATGAACTGTTGATGAATATATTTGGCTTGTAGTGCAAATATGAACTGTTGAGGAATATCTTTAGCCTGCAGTGCAAAGATGAATTGTTGATGAATATCTTTGGCCAGTAGTGCAAAGATGAACTGTTAATGAATATCTTTGGCCCGTAGTGCAAAGATGACCTGTTGTTGAATATCTTTGGCTAGTGGTTCGAAGATGAACTGTGGATGAATATCTTTGGCCCGTAGTGCAAAGATGAAGTTATTAGTATGATTATGAATAGGAAATGTGATTTGTTGTAACCATGATCTTTGATATTTCAGGTAAAGATAGGTGATGAAAATTATCTTCGTCCTGGATGAGAAGAGGAATTTAGAACTACTATTATGATTATGAGTTATTCATATGATTGTGGACCAGAATTGTTGATTGATGTTACAGGGATAAAACATTGTTGGTGGATTTTTAACATGGAGAAGATAATAGACTTCATAGTCTATTTGACTCTTCTAATGGATCGCTAGTTCAACCGCTTAACTATGGTTGAAATTTTTATCATCTACCATATGTTCTAAATCTTTGATTTATTACTGATGAAGGCTATTGATAATTTAATTATCGTTAGTCATGATATTCTTTACTGAGCTAGTTGTGCTCACCCTTTTGCTTCACAATTCCTTTAAGGTAATAAAAGTGTAGCTGGGTCGAGTGGGGGATAACAGGGGAATAGAACGGTGGTCTATAGCTGTTGAGGGTGAGGCGAACCCAACGTTGGAAGGGTGTTTTGTCACTATCATACAAGATGTCTAATGACATACAACCTCGTATCATCATAAGATAGGAATGTGCTCATCCACTTGTTGAATATATATACGAGCACTACCTATATAATCTTGGTGTTTGTTTGAAGTATAATTCTCAATTAGAGACAGTGGAGATAATGATATGTCAAGAGAAGACTTACCATTGGGAAGAATATGATAGTAATCTTCTTGTTTTTCTTTGGGGTCTATTGGGTCAACCAAGGATAATTCTGTGGCCATATGATATCTATCATAACCTAGACGCATGGCCTCCCATGTACGAAGGTTTCCTTGAGCACTTCCCAAAGATTTTAGTTTCTAAAATAGTTTTTGACTATACATTTATGTAAGGTGTCACTGTGAGGTGCTGTCCACGGTTGGAAGATGTGTCACATTTGGTATATATTTGTATCCAAACTCACAGCATATGTGTTGTTGTATTTTGTACCACAATTGTTGTAATAAAGTTGTAGTTGTTTTCTGTACCATGTATTTGGCGACTTAGAATAGGTTGGATGGAATGGACTGTTAGGTTTGTAATATTCATGAACGCAATCAAATTGCAAAATAAGCGAAAACGTGTAAAAATCAGAGTTTAAAATTTTTACAAACCATATACCCGGATCACCCTTTATGCACAATTATTAATTAAACGAAAAATTGAAGAACAAGAATCATACCCTTGAAGATCCGAGCTTCCTCAGGTACAAGTTCACCTCCAATTCTTTTCGCTTTCAACTTGAATCCACCGGGTTTGGTTCCTTCCTTTGATCAACGTTAGCCACCCAAGTGTTTGGCCTCTAGAGGTGATCCACCAAGGAAGAAGAAGAATTCAAGAAGATGGGTGGTTGGCTAAACCCTAGTTTTTCTATCTCTATAGAAAAGAGCGTACTCTCCAACCATTAGAATTATAACATATATCTGATATCTGATATAAGACTCCTCTTGTAAAGATATCAAGTAACCCTATTAAAATAAGGTATTATTTAATTAAACCCTTTTAATTAAAAGGGGCTCCCTAATCTTATTAGGGATAATTAATTAAACTCCTTTAACTAATTTTCCTTCCTAATCCAATTAGGAATTAATGAGAGTACTTATATTAAATTAATTCCTAAACTCTTTTAGAAATTAAAATAATAATAATAATTATAATAATATTAATAAAACTCCTCTTATTAATTTAAATTTAAAATTTCTAAAATATTAAATAATAAATATTAAGCTATTTAATTTATTCTATCACCATAGATTAAATTAAATATACATATTTATATTATTACGATTATGCCATTAACTTCTTAAATAATTATTCTTCCTTTTATGGTGTGACCCTTTAGGTTCTCCATATTAAACCCAGGTTGTGAATAAATCAATTAGAACAATTTTAATCTTATTTAAATAAATAAATTAAACAATTAATTTATTTAAATAAATAATATTTATTCTCTGATAGGATAAGCCTCCCTAAAGAATCAACGACTTTCCGGATAATATAGATTTCAACAATAATCATAAAAGAACCTTTGAGTAAATAGTTACTGCATACAATTCAATCCTTCCACCATCTGATGTCCCAATTAAATATAAGACATGGAAATTATCACAAGTCTTATTTTATTTAATTATATGTATTTCGATCCTTAAATGCACAACTCAAATAATGCGAATTAGAAACTCTTTTCTAATTTCATTACGCCTTGCCAAGGACTCTTTGGGTTGTCATTTATCGAATCACATAGGACATTTCTCTTCTTTTATTAGAAGTGGTAGATTCTTTATTGATCATATATTATCTCCATGTACAACTTGTTATACCCAAGCATACCCTTTGATATACCCTAAGGGTCTTAAGGAATAAGTCAAAGTATAACTCATCATACACAAGATACTATGATGATCTCAAGTCCAAGGATTACTTGTACTACTATCACTACAGGAATTCCTATTGACAGGCAAGTAAAACTCCATTAGGTATTCCTTAGCGAGCCACGTTTAGTGAACTTATTCTCTAATAAGCACCTACATACTTGCTTTAGTGTCTCCACACAAATGATCATGAGATCAATCATCCTCATCTAATGAGCAAGCAACGTATGTACCAATCTATCCGGATTCACTAATCCCCAATTTAGTAATCCAACGATTGTGAACTATTTTAGTTTTAAGCTTTCTAAGAATTTAGATCTCATTAGAATGATCATCATCATTATTCTAAAAGCATTGCTTAAAACTATGGGTTTATCACATATTATAAAAACAGCATCATGTAGATAATTAAAAGCCTTTAATAAATAAATACTTTTTATTAATAAATGAATAAGATTGTTACAAAGTATATGCTTTATCATCAAACATGATTAGCTTTTGTGCATACTACTTTCAATCTCCCACTTGCACTAAAGCCAATCGCCATGGTATTTCATACCCTTCTTCTCTAAGTGACGATTATCCTGCTGTTGGATAAGCTTTAGTTAATGGATATGTAATGTTGTTCATGAGAGTCCACTATCTCTATAGTGATTTCCCATCTTTCAATGATACTAATAATCAAATGAAAGTGCCACAACACATGTTTAGATCCAAGATGAGACTTAGGAACTATTCCTAGTTACGTAATGAACTTTTAATCCAAACAATCAACTTGCGACTTCATTTATAGCTATATACTTTGTCTTTATCACTAAACCAAAGAACTCTTTCTTTGTTTGGAACATTCTAATTCATCGCACTAATTGTTCAAGATAACGCTTTACCTTAAAGTGGATTTTTCGTCATCTTAGTGCATTCGAAAAACTTGAGTGCATTAAGCCCTCTAGTTTTAATTTAGACCCACCATGAATATGATCACATCCTTAGTGCTTGGGTTAAGCACTTTAAGATGTTTTTCAACGACTCATAGTGAACTTCTCCATAATATAAGCGATCAACATCGGTCTCGTACATTTCATTGCATACATGATTGTCACTCATGCGACCTCTCTTTTCGAGAGAGTCGTGGGGACTATTAAAGAGATACACTCCATAGCTCATCGACATGAGACATCTCTTGAGTTTGCCATGCTAAACGACTTTAGCATCAAATGAATATATCGTTCCTTGGGTTAAGTCGAGCATCCTCTTGTATCTATCTATATAGATTTTATCCCCAATTAAGATACTCTTTCCAAACCATTCATGGAGGAATGTTTAGACAACTTTATCTTTACTGATTGTAGCATTGGCATGTTATTCCTTATCCGTAGTATATCAATATATAATACTAGAAATATCATAACGTTCCCACTGACCCTTTTGTACACACTAGAACTCTTACCTCATCGTATGTAACTCTGGATCATCATCTTCTATGATGCGTACCTCATCATCATCATCTATGATGAATCCATACCTCCTAGGTATCTTCAGTACTATTTCAGATTTACGATTCAGTTGTGGTACAATAGGTCTATCTATAGGTTCCTCTTATTTGACTTATAGTGTTTTGTGGTTCTTGAACTCTTCAAGATCTATTATCCTCCCACTAGCCCCTTCAATGATAAACACCTTTATCTTAGAAGGCAACGTGTTTCGCAACAAACACCTTTTGCTAAGTAGAATTATAGAACATATACCCTAAACTTACTTTAGGACGTCCCACAAATCTGTACATGTCAAATCTTGTCCCAAGCTTATCCTTCAAATCCTTTTCACATAAGTTGGACAACCCCTTATCTTAACATACTTAAGATTAGGAATCCTCCCTGTCCATAACTTTTATGGAGTCTTGAAAATTTGGATTTTGAGGTTACCTTTTCGTAGATATGCAGCCATTTCTAGGACATGATCCTAGAAGGATACTGGAATGTCGGTAAAATAATTATGGACCATACCATGTCCAACAAGGTACGATTTTTCCTTTCAGATACATCAATCAATTATTGCGTATCAGGATGTGTCCATTATTAGAAAACCATTTGAGATGATCTAGAAACTTATTGTACAAGTATTTATTCCTTGATCCGATCAAAGAATTCTAATACTTTATCAATTTATTTCACTTCTGAATTCTTTGAACCTTTCAAATAATTCATACTTGTATTTCAGAAAATACACACATTCAACTCTTTGAATGATCATCTCATTTTCTTATACTATTTTGTTCAATTTGCAAAATATATTTTTCACGTAAATCAAGTATACAAAATCCATTAAGTAATATTTCAGTTCTATACAAAACATTATTATTATAAATAGAACAACAATTGTTCTTAATTATAATACCAAAGATTTCATTGTCCAACAATAAAATAGAAATAATATTTTTAACAAGAACTAGAATACAATAACAACTTATTGACTTAATAGATTTGCCCGTAGGCATTGCTAAACTATAAATTTCTATGGCTAATATGGCAACCTTTGTTACATTTCCCATATTGTAGGATTACTTATATTTGTTTAGCTTTCTACTTACATTTGGTCCTTCATAAATCTATATTTATGATAACCAAAGTCGGTATCCAATACCCAAGTAGAACCTTGACTTAAAGAAAAATTTATTTCAATCATGAACAAAAACTGTATTGTAACCGAAACTTCACTAGGCTTCTTTGGTTAGCCTCTGCAAGATGCTTCTTGCAGTTTCTTTCCAGTGTCCAGGCTTATTACAGTGGAAGCAAACTCCTTTGCTATCCGTATCAGTTTTGTTCTTATTATCCTTTATTTACGCCTTTCTATTTACCTTCTTTTGAATCGTTCTTCTTTTCAGAAGATCCTTTGGCCCCTACCAGTAAGACTTGATCTTTCTTGGTTGGAAAGTGACTCTCAACATTTTTCAATATGTTAAGCAAATCAGCGAGACTGATATCTAGCTTGTTCATATGAAAAATTCACAACATTTGTGAAAGAAGTCCGGGAATGAGTGTAAGATCAATTCTTGTCTCAACTCTCCATCCATGACAAAACCTGTTGTCCTAATTGATCAATCAAATTGATCATGTTTAGATCATTTGTCTGTACTATAGTGCCATTGGCCATTCTAGATCGGAAGAGCTCCTTAGATATCTGATATCTATATGTCCTACTTTTCTCACCATCAACTACTTGATGTGCAAGAATATAGTAGGAGCATCCATAGTTTCATGCTGACGTTGAAGCTCGTTACTCATGGATGCGAGCATGATGCATTGAGCCAACTGTGCATCATTTTGCCACTTTCTAAAAGTAGCAATCTCTTCCTCCTCAGAGGCATTGTCTGCAACCATTGCAGGGATAGACGTATTAAGGACATAAGATAGTTTTTCAGCTATGAGAACTATTCTCAAATTCCTTAACCAATCCGAGTAATTCGGTTCGATTAATTTAGCATCTAATATGCTTTGCAGTGATAGTAATTTTAGACATTGTAAAATTCTGTAAATGAATTTGTAATTAACAACATTTTAACATACATTCTTTTATTAATTACCAAAATAAATTAGGTCTTGTTTTAAATTGGTATCTCCCACTATTTTCTTCAAACTATATTACCCTCAATTATATAGTTCGGCAAAATCTAATTAAAGATTTGCTAGTGAGAATAAGGATCCCATTTCAAATGTATATCGCCTTGTGGTGACACAATAAACTATATATAAATAAATAGGTAGACAACTCTTGTCAATTACATCAACTATGCAACTCCTTGTATTTTTGCCTCTTAGATTATTTTGATCAAGTGGTGGCACATCCGAATCAAAATTATCCAAGTTAAGTCCAACCTAGCACTCCATATATTCAAAAAAGAAAAATATCATCCTTGTGGTGACACAACAAAACAATATTGTTCAATTTTCTTTATAAGCATCAAATGTGATAAATTAACATCTTAAATATTTAATACTTGCCTTGTGGTGACACAACAAACTCATATTAAATATTTAATACTCTATTAATTTTATCATGCTAGAAGGCGACGTTCGATATTCCAAATATCTTTGAACGCTTAGGACTTAATATAAAAATTGAGGGGTTTGTTATTAATTTGTCTCATCTTGTTTAGCGCGCATGCACATATATATATAAAATACACGTCATATTAATGAACATGCGAAGCATGTTTGCATAATATATAATATATATATAGTATAAACATGCACATATAGAATACTATATTCTACCCGGATTGATTATGGACTTTTATTCTAATTTGGTTCACTAGAGCCACCAAGTGAACCAAAAGGTCAAACCGTAGGGGTGCAAGAAATAATATTTAAATATAACTATTACATTTAAACCCAGGCTCCATTACAAACGGGTCTTCAAGCGCTCCTTGCTCCTTGATCTCCAATTTTCAAAAATTAATTCTAACTATTCCTATTACAAAACTATTTAAAATAAATAGAAACCTTGATCGTGATCGAGGGAAGTAAATAAGAGGAGATAGAATTTACATTAAGAAAAATTAGAGAAGACGAGGCACGCAGACCCCATTTAATAAAACCCATACATTCATGCATCCAACTAAAATAAAATCCAATCACATTAATTGATAGTCCATAATCAATCCCATTTATTATCATACACATCTCCATATGTATCAATAAATAACATTCATCTCATGAGTAATAAACATTTAATATATATATTGATATCATTTAATGGGCAAATTTAGTTAGTATAAAATCTAATTTTGAATTAAAATAAACACTTTTATTTTAATCCAAATTTAAATCAAAATAAAACTATTTTATTTTAATTTATCAAATTTTGAATAAAATAAACTATTTTATTTTAATCAAAATTTTAATTAAAATAAACTCCTTTATTTTAATTAATTATGGAATCCAATTCCATATATAAAAATCTTTTATTAAAGGAAACATGATTCTCTTTCCTATTCACAAATAAACTCCTTTATTTTGAATAATATGAAATCTTATTTCATATCTAAATAAACTCCTTTATTTAAGGAAAGACTGATTCTTTTCCTATTCACAAATAAACTCTTTTATTTTGAATAATATGAAATCTTATTTCATATCTAAATAAACTCCTTTATTTAAGGAAACATGGAATCCAATTTAAACTCCAATTAGTTAGCATGGAATCCAATTCCAACTCTAATTAGTTAGCAAGAAATTCTAATTTTAAAATTAAAATAAACTCTTTTATTTTAATTATAAAATTATAAAAATATTTTATATATATATATATATATATATATATATATTATAATAGCAAGCAAAAGTGATTCACATATATATTCCGGGAAAAGTGATTCACGCCATCCATATAATATATATACAATATATATTAACGTAAGATAGTTCTTCTTGTACTATTAGTATAGTATTAGTATATGTTAACTATCATATATCTTGTGCATGTCTATCAATCCGTGAAATTTATATAAACTGGATGGAGGCCAGGCCACATTGGATGAAGCAACAGTATTAGCACAAGGACTTAGTGAAATCAATATCTACGCGTATCACGGAATTTCCAAAAAAAAAATCGCGAATTTGTTTACGGCTTTTCCTTTTTTTTTGAAATAAATTTTATACAATAAATTATGCCCAATTAAATTGTTCAAAACACATATCAATATACATATCAAATCTGAAAAATTAATAATTCGCATAAAGGTTTGGCTCTGATGCCACTGTTAGGTTTGTAATATTCATGAACACAATCAAATTGCAAAAATAAGCGAAAACGTGTAAAAATCAGAGTTTAAAATTTTTACAAACCATATACCCGGATCACCCTTTATGCATAATTATTAATTAAACGAAAAATTGAAGAACAAGAATCATACCCTTGAAGATCCGAGCTTCCTCAGGTACAAGTTCACCTCCAATTCTTTTCGCGTTCAACTTGAATCCACCGGGTTTGGTTCCTTCCTTTGATCAACGTTAGCCACCCATGTGTTTGGCCTCAGAGGTGATCCACCAAGGAAGAAGAAGAATTCAAGAAGATGGGTGGTTGGCTAAACCTAGTTTTTCTATCTCTTTAGAAAAAAAGCGTACTCTCCAACCATTGGAATTATAAGCGTATATCGATATCCGATATAAGACTCTCTCTTATAAAGATATCAAGTAACCCTATTAAAATAAGGTATTATTTAATTAAACCCTTTCAATTAAAGGGGCTCCCTAATCTTATTAGGGATAATTAATTAAACTCCTTTAACTAATTTTCCTTCCTAATCCAATTAGGAATTAATGAAAGTACTTATATTAAATTAATTCCTAAACTCTTTTAGAAATTAAAATAATAATAATAATTATAATAATATTAATAAGACTCCTCTTATTAATTTATATTTAATATTTCTAAAATATTAAATAATAAATATTAAGCTATTTAATTTATTCTATCACCATAGATTAAATTAAATATACATAATATATTATTACGATTATGTCATTAACTTCTTAAATAATTATTCTTCCTTTTATGGTGTGACCCTTTAGGTTCTCCATATTAAACCTAGGTTGTGAATAAATCAATTAGAACAATTCTAATTTTATTTAAATAAATAAATTAAATAATTAATTTATTTAAATAAATAATATTTATTCTACAATAGGGATAAGCCTCCTAGCGATCAACGACTTTCCGGATAATATAGATTTCAACATTAATCATAAAAGAACCTTTGAGTAAATAGTTAAAATGCAATTCAATCCTTCCACCATACAATGTCCCAATTAAATATAAGATATGGAATTACTTGTCAAGTCTTATTTTATTTAATTATATGTATTTCGATCCTTAAATGCACAACTCAAATAATGCGAATTAGAAACTCCTTTCTAATTTCATTCTCTTCGCCAAGGACTCTTTGGGTTGTCATTTATCGAATCACATAGGACATTTCTCTTCTTTTATTAGAAGTGGTAGATTCTTTATTGATCATATATTATCTCCATGTACAACTTGTTATACCCAAGCATACCCTTTGATATACCCTAAGGGTCTTAAGGAATAAGTCAAAGTATAACTCCTCATACACAAGATACTATGATGATCTCAAGTCCAAGGATTACTTGTACTACTATCACTACAGGAATTCCTATTGACAGGCAAGTAAAACTCCATTAGGTATTCCTTAGCGAGCCACGTTCAGTGAACTTATTCTCTAATAGGCACCTACATACTTGCTTTAGTGTCTCCACACAAATGATCATGAGATCAATCATCCTCATCCAATGAGCAAGCAACGTATGTACAAATCTATCCGGATTCACCAATCCCCAATTTAGTAATCCAACGATTGGGAACTATTTTAGTTTTAAGCTTTCTAAGAATTTAGATCTCATTAGAATGATCATCATCATTATTCTAAAAGCATTGCTTAAAACTATGGGTTTATCACATATTATAAAAACAGCATCATGTAGATAATTAAAAGCCTTTAATAAATAAATACTTTTTATTAATAAATGAATAAGATTGTTACAAAGTATATGTTTTATCATCAAACATGATTGGCTTGTGTGCATACTACTTTTATGGACCTATTTTGGGGGCGTCACAATCAAGCCCAAAGGCTTATGGATGAAATCCATGGCGGAGTCTGTGGCCCCCACATGAGTGGCTCCCTCCTTATCAAGAAAGTTTTCAGGATGGGACATTATTAGCTATCCCTCAAAGCTGATTGCAATGACCACGTCAAAAGATGCTTTTAGTGCCAAATTCATGGGAATGCTATACACGCCCCTCCACGTGAACTCCACAATATGAGTTCGCCTTGGCCCTTCTCAATATGGGGAATGGACGTTATCAGGCCCATCGAGCCTAAAGCCAGTAATGGTCACCGATTTATCTTCACCATGATTGACTACTTCACCAAGTGGGTAGAAACAACCTCCTTCCCCAGGGTCACTAAAGAAGTCATCATTGCTTTCATCAGAAACAATGTCGTTTGTCGATATGGACAACCAGAGGTGATTGTGTCAAACAATGCCAAAAACCTCAACAACAAAATGATGGAGGAATTATGCGATGAAATTCCACATCAAACATCTTAACTCATCATCTATCGTAGAAGATGAGCGGTGCTATTGAAGCGGCTAACAAAAACCTCAAGAAGATTATGCAAAAATGTAAAATCAACCACAAAGATTGGCGACCTATTGCCTCGACTTTGTTAGCCTCTGAGAACCTCGATCGCACTTCAACTGGGGCAACCCCTATGCTTTAACCTATGGGATGGAAGCAAAGGTGCTCCCCATAGAAGTGGAAATGGAATCCCTCGAGTGTTGATAGACGCTAAATTTGGATGAAGACCAATGGGTACAAGGCAGTATCACCAATTATCTACGATGAGCGAAAAGGTGAACCGTGGCTATATTTCATGGTGGGATTATATCGACAAAGGATCGCCAGATCCTACAACAACAAAAAGTTCGATTTCTGGCGGTTTAAACAACATGACTTGGTTTTGAAGAAGATTCTTGACAACCAAGATCAAGCTAAAGGAAAATTCGTTCCTAACTGGGAAGGCCCATTTGTTGTCAAAGAAGTATTGACACGAGGCGCTCTCAGATTGCAATAAATGGACGGCGATGAATTTCCACAACTCATCAACTCGCACGCCGCCGTGAAAGCAGTACTATGTCTGAAGTAATTCATAAAACACAGTGCGTAATAATCATTAGGTCACCAGTCATTTCGGTTCTTTAACCCTTTACAACCTACAACTTTCCTATACTTTGCCCCTCAGGGAAACATACATGTCAAGCCAGCAACCTGGCTTTCTCCTCTGCGTTCCTACAACTTAGGTCATCCCACCGCGGATTGAACCTCTTGTATTTGTAGTTTGGCTACCCATACCTGGGATCAAACTTCTCATACCTGCAGTTTATCCTCAACCAGATTAAACTTTCTCCTCCCCACACTCGACTTGCACATGGGATTACGCTTTTCATCTGCTTGGGAGGCGAACCACGTTGACCGATCTCCTCTTCAATAGAGTACGTGGCGACCATTTCACATGGCCGGTCGCAATAAAACAAAAACAACAAAAACATTTCTACCCTTACAAAACAAAACAACAAAAACATTCCTACACCATTTCCGCTTATATACGTTGAACCTCCTACACCGAGTTCAACTCTACGCAGATTTGATCTCCTCTTCAATAGAGTACGTGGCGTACCAATCATGGTTCGGTCTCACCCCCTTCCAAAACACAAACCATTGTCAACTGGTACTGAGATCATCCTTCAATCCACTACATTTCATTCGGCTTCAGACCAAAGGGATGGAATTACCTAAACTCCTCCCAAATAGGAGATTCGGCGACCATCTAAGCTGCGGTCATACCTTGAAGAGTAACACCAATCCATAAGAGATGGAATTAACTAGGCTTCTCCTAAATAGAAGTACTGGCGACCATCTGTGGTGAGGTCAATCTCAGAGAGGAAAGCCACACTCTTCTCCACATTTTCATCCAGAAACCAATCCTAAGACACCAAAGATGGTAGGGATACACATAGATCGATGATCCATTCTGAACTATCCAGAGACAACTCAATGTCCATCCACCTAGGAGGAATTCAGAATACATCAAGACCACAAGCCCTGAAACAGCAGGTAAAATCAAGCAAATAGCAAGGCATATCTAAAAGGGAAGTGATCCAAAAATAAATATATTTTCCTGTCATATATAATGTTGTTTGATATATATACAATGTAAACTGTACATGACAAAATGGCCAACCTAGTCTGTGCAAGTAAATACAAGCTCATCTACAAGTCAGGATATATGTGAGCTAACAAGCCCAATATGGCGTCCCTCTCAGAAGACGGAGGCGAAGCTTTAGTCTCCTGTATGAGAATATCCACACGACCCAAAAGATCTGTAGCCATCTGCATGGTGACCATATGATCATCAATATATGTGCTCATCTCTAAAATCTTGCCAATGGTAAGGGACCTCACTGCAGTGCTATCTGTGACGGCTATATCCCGGGCAGATATAGCACTATCCCGCTCAACTATCACTGCATCTCTGGCTAATATAGCCTCATCTCGCTCAACAACAGCGACATCTCTGTGATCTAATGCCTCGTCTCTCTCCAATAGAGCGGCGTCCCTCACATCAAGAGCAGTCGACATCATAGATCGAATCTGGTCTCTCTCAAAGGTTATCAGATGAAGACTCTGCTCTAAGTACTGTGCCGAGTGCTGAATCACAAAAGTACTGGTACTAGGAGAATCCGAAAGAAATGCTGGCAACCCATCAACGGGCTCCTCTTCGATGTAGGTATCAATATCCTCCACGGGCTCTGCATCGTCTGACTCATTATCCGGTGCTGCAGATACTACTGCAGCCGATAAAATCTCTGTCTCCATCCATGCGGAATACTCTGCAGAATAACCGGAGGATCGGTAGAAAAGCATTATCTCACCACGATCCCAATAAGCATACACACACGGATCGGTCCTCTGTGAGAGATATCGAGAAGTGAACGTCACCGACCTATCGCCTCGAAAGGATGAAAATCCTGGAACTGGTCAAACTGCGACATCACGGCTAATGGGTGATAAGTAATCACGCCCCTCAAGCCAGCCAGAGGAAGGAAATCCATGCCCGGAGCGTGAGTAATGAAGCTGTATGTTGAGCAAAGCCCCGAGCACAACAATATGCTAAACGGATCTCTGATATCTGCCAAAAATGCGGACCAGGATAGAGCATCTATACACTCCGATGGCTGAAAGGAGTATGACATAGCCACATCATGGGAGAAGCAATATACATGCCGTCTAAGGGTACCAACTGGTCCAAAGTGTGAAATAAATCACACATACAAAGACATAATAGAACTCTAGTGAACACTCTGACGGGTAATTACGATAGGAGGATGTCGTAGGAGAGTCTCTGCTACAATCATAGGCACAATGGTACGACCCTCCCTAAGAGCTCTCACGGCCATGATAATGCCTATATCTATCTCATCCATATATGCGGCAAGATATACACGTATATGATGCGTACATAGTAACAGTACATCAACTCTGACCAAACGCCAATGATCCTCCTACGAGGTAAAATCCCCGGAATATCATGAGTAGCTATCCTCCGCGCCAAATCTGTCATATAGAAAACTTATTTGGGATATCACGTGGCGGATGTCACTCATCCGCACTACTACTCACCGCGCAATCTGTGAGAGTCATGAACCGTCTACTCATGTCTCCCAAAGCCATATGCACGCAAGGTCTGTCTAAGGGCAGCATCGTCAAACGTGCATACTCCTCTAGGGTAGGAGTCAACTCATGGCTGCCAAATCGGAATACCTGCCTATCTGGTAGCCAATGCTCTAGCATCCCGTCTACAAACCCTGCGGGAACCTGAAAAGCCAATAGAGTCATGGTATGCTACAGCAACTGATCTACGGTCACCCTATTTGGGGGTGATATGTTATCGTACCACGATCACATACCCAATGCCACCACTGACGGTGGGGTATGATCTATATGGCTAACTGTCGAAGAAGACATCTGTGCGAGCCGTGTCATAAGACCATCTAGGGGTCAATGCCAAATATCTCTGGATATACATACATATGCATAACATGATACATGCATAACATATAATGGATGACAATATGATATAGGGAATGAAAAACGGTGCATACATTCCTAAGTATATCATCATCTAATACATCAGCTCTGTACAACTACAAATACAGGGAAATGGAGCACAACCGCCCTACTACTAACAGAGGCCTATCAAAAGATATAACGAGAATGGGGCATAGCCACCCAATATCTAACAGAGGCCTATCAAAAGATATAACGAGAATATACATCAGAAGAAGACCAGGGTCTCGATGTCCACGTTCTCAATCCGATCCACCTGATGTAACTCCTCCTGAGTCACTGGATCTCTATCAACAGAGATGTCAGGCCTATAAAGAGGAGGATCAGCGCTAGCAAAACCAAATGGGTCGTCTGGGGGCGGTACTTTGAGTTGAAAGGAACAAATGACTCACTTTCTCTTTGGATCTCTCGCCCCAAATGCCAAATAAATACATGTGCCTGGTCCAACTGCCAGGTCAAACTATCAATCTGGGTCATATGAGTCGGAGCTCAGACACAAGCTACCCAATCCGTCATCATCAAAGATCCTGGAACCATGTCCCCCATAAACTGTGTGGCGCGGGACTTAGCTCCAATAGTGCGAGGGGACCACCACCGCTGGAACGTCTCCTAAGTACATGGACCCTCTGATAATGCAAAGCCGTCAACCCCCAACAATGGGATATCGATTGTGAGTGACTATGATACAGCCAATGACGCGCTGGGGGGAGGCATGATCCAGACTGTGGGTCTCCCTCAGAAGTGCTCCTAATAAAGACGCTCTCCTAAATAGAGCTCCTAGCCCCCATCTGTGAAGAGAGGAAGTCTCCTAGTGGAAATCAAATACTCGACTCCAGTCAGGTGTCTATTGTGAGACCCCAGATTTTATCAATAAAGATTTAAATTTTGACGAAATAATTTTTAATATTATGGTGTGAATTTGAGATAATATTATAGTTGTGGGTAGTATTTATAAATTTTGCAAAGTATGCAAGTGGTTATATTATATTCGATTGGTCCGGGAATATTCGGTTTAGCGAGGAATATTCGCATAACTACTCAATCATTGGTGGACCTAATAATGTAATTATTATCGGATCGAGAAAAACGACAAAAATATTTTATTGAAATAACGGCGAAAAGTTTTAAAGTAGTTCTTGTTGAACTACTCATTAGTAAAAAAAAGCGATGTCGTGTGGTTGCATAGTAAAGACACGGTATTGATTATTGATGCTTATGTGAGAAGTCACTCGGTTTGATTCCATTATTATCGATTAATAATATGAATTATTATAGCGATAATGACGTTTTGTTTTATTCGTATTATTAACGTAATAAAATAGAAACATCTTTTATATAAAATAGAATACTTTATTAAAGTTATTCTATAAATAGAATATATTATATTTTATTATGCATAGTGTTGCATAGTGTTTGCATAGTAAAATGTTTTTATATAAATAGAATATATTATATTTTATTTAAAAGATTTTTCTTTAAATATGGACCGTCGATTAAAGTAAATCAATCTGGACCGTTCATGGATTAATTACTTATGCATTTCATTTTCCTATAAATAGAAGCTCATTCCTTCATTATTTTCTTACTTAATTCATTGAAACTCTAGAGAGAAATTATAGAGAGAAAGCTATAGAGAGAAAATCATAGAAAGAAGAAGAGTATTCGCTACTTCACTACTTCTATATTCAGGTTCTTTTCTGTTGTGAGGGTGTTATTCTTTCTTCTTGAAGAGAACTTACATTATTCCATTCACTATTATTCATTGGAATAACTTTGTAAAAGTGGCATACCCTATACATAACCTCAGATATCGCCAGATACCCTATACTTGGTGAAATCCTTATGTTATTCCATTGCTTATTATTACATTGGAATAACTTTTGTATCTGTGAGTTTACCCTATACTTGGTGACATTTTTTATTATTCTGTTGGAACATCACATGCGTGTGTTTTACACCGGACTGGTTAAAATCTTTATCATTCTCATTGGAATATCCTATCGTGTGTTTTACACCGGATCGGGTTCCATCTTTAATATTACTGTTGGAACATCCTGCTTGATTGTGAATTTCACGACACCGTTCCGTTATTATTATTATTACATTGGAATAACTCCGTCTATGCTGGCAATCGCATGCATGGTGATTTCTTTTGTTATTCCATTCTTTATTATACCCAGTTAGTTAAAACTTTGACTTCTATACTCCATGAAATTAGTAGAATATCCTTGATATTTGCATTTCATCCAGTATCTTTTCATGGAAATATTCTTCTGATCATTCTTGAATTTTACTCTACAAAACAGTATCATGTTGACAATTTGGACGTTAATAATTCATGGATTAAATAATTCTTGAACTTGTTTTATTGAATTATTATGTCATTGTCATCATCCTCATGTTATATTATGTTATCTTTGGCTTACGTGCATAGATGAACTTAGTATGATTATGACCAGGGATCATTCGGTATAATCATGACTTGATATAAATGATGTGACAAAAGTCCTCAGTGGCCTGTAATGCAGTGATGGATAGTTTTTGGTATGATTATGACCAGGGGTGATTCGGTATAGTCATGACCATTGATAATTTGATGAAAATCCTTGACCGTGGTACAGGGATGATTAGATGTGGTGGTTTATTTATAAACTTGAGTCTCGCGATAAAAATTGATGAAAACCTTTTAAAACCTAAAAGATAGTAGACTTTATTCTCTACTTGACTCTTTTAATGGATTGCTAATTCACTGCGCATTTAAACCTGGTTGTCTATTGTATTTTATCAGTTTACACTGTTGAAGGCTAATGATAATTTATTATGCATTATCTTAGTCATAATATTTCTTACTGGGCTAGTTGAGCTCACCCTTTCTTTCACTGTTCTCTTCAGGAAATGAGAACATATTTGGACGAATCGGAAACGAAGTAATGGTCCAGAGGATAGCATTAGTAGTCCTCACTATTCTGTGAAATAGTGTGATAATAGTTGTAATGAGGACTCCTTTTGAGTTTGTATAATATCTAGTAGACAATATTTGTATTCAAACTCACGCTTATGTCGTATTGCATACACGACAGTTATATTAGTAAGTTGTATTTGAATTTATGTACCATGTAAGTGGCGACCCAAGATGGGTGACGTATACCTAATTTTGGGGGTGTCACAGTTGGTATCAGAGCCATAAGTGTGAAGAGCCCCGAGCCTCTCATTTGGTGACTTCTGTTGATGGGGAATGCTGCAAAGCGGACTCTCCGTAGAGGGGACGCCAGTCTTTCTATGGTGGTCGATAGAGTACCAATGTGAGGTCTTGACATAAGTTGGTGTCCAGTCACAACATTGGTATCGAGCTTAGGATATGATCCCCTGGCTAAGATGTGAGAATAGTACTAGAGGGGAGAGACGGGAATTCCTTCGCTAGTATGACCTACCTAAGTTTATGTGGTATTTATTTGGTCGGTCGAGAGTATAGGGATAATATGTGATATGTTATTTAACCCATATTTGGTGGCGAGTTTTGAAAATGACATCGAAAATATTGAGATAAGCAATGAAGCACATGAGACCAGTTGAGTCACTCAACCAAAAGGTAATGAGCAACAACACGATAATAATCATACCGGTGGTGGCGGTCTGAACAATGATAACCATCGTGGGGAAATTATCATGTCAAGAATGGTAACCATTTTGATTGGTAATCATGGCCAAGATAATAAGAATGGACATTTCAAGAAGAGAGGGTTCAACAATGATGGCGTGAAGACGCTTCAGATCGACACCCGTTTCAAAGGAAGAAGAACGACCACCGGTCAGTATGTTTTTCAAATTGGACGGGAGGGACACATCCGTCTAAACTGCACGCAAAATCCAAAGCGTGTTTTAATTCTTTCAAGAGAAGGTCACCTAGCTCGATTTTGTCGTATGGTGAAGTCAAGTCCAGTTGAGATAGTGATGCCAAAGGATGTCCCAGACAAGCCAAAGCCGGTAGTTTAAGAGAGAGCGTTTTTTTTTCTCGTGACGAGGAACCTGAATAAAATTATCACGGGTAAGTTAATCATAAGATCTTGCGAAGTCTATATCGTATTCGATACCGGTTCTACCTATTATTTTATCTCTCTTGCTTGCGTTCAACGTTTAAATTTGACTCCGGAGAAATTAGACTTTGATTTATCTATTGAAACTTCATTGGGAGAAACCTTCGTTACCTCCACTGTTTATTAATCTTGTTGTTTCAAATAAACACTTTCACGTTACCTGTCAATCTTATCTCTTTGAAAATACTTGCCTTTGAGGTAATTTTTGAAAACGATTGATTAACTACTCATTATTCTTTTTGTAAGGTTGTTAGCTTTCATATTCCTAACCAACTTGACGTTATCTGAATTCAAAGTAACCAAATCCTAAAGTTAATCACTGTTATATCAAGCCATAAGTAAAGAGCCCGATCCTTTCGTTGTTGACTTCCTTGTGTGGAATGCACTGCGAAGCCAGACTTTCTGTAGGCGACGTCGTGACTGAAGATGGCAAGTTGATAGGTATCATTGTGAGGTCTTATCCGAGTTAAGGGATAGAAGTCACAGTTGGTATTAATCGACGTCTTATCCAAGTCTTGGACGAGAGTATGAGTTTTGAATGATATTTCTATCATTAATAAATTTCTTGGCGTATTCTTGAAGACTTCCTAGCCTACCCTAGAACGTAAAATCAAATTTTTGTATTGACCCCAAAGACAAAAACCCATTTCTTAAACCCTCAAATATTTCTTCAACTAAAATGAAGCAGATTTACGTGGTTTATGATGAAAGTCATAATAAAAGCATTGGAATAATGAAAATCATGGGTATTCGTGGTATTAGTAAGTTTTATGATGAGTTATGTTGGTTAGTATGTAAAAAACATGAAAGTTTCTTAGAAATCACAAAGAGTTGAAAATCGATTTTGGTGAAAAGCGTAACATGAAATTCAATTGACCATATCTCCTATTATATTTTGAATTTTTGAGTGTGGTCAAGTCCTAGAGTTATATATATGAGTTACCTAACTAATCCAAGTGGAATTACTGGAAAAGGTGTTGTAGATTTTGTGTGGACTGATTTTAGCAAAGGAGGCCAAAGCTGTAAATTTCGAAAATGCTATCGCCTTGAAACTTTAAGGGACTGTTTCGGTCACTTAAATTATGAGAAAAATTCTGGCCTTTTGGGACATGAAGGTATATGGTATAAAGTACCTCCTGTCCAAAAATGAGCTCATTTCGACTTAAAATGAGCAAGTTATGACTATTTCAATATTTAGGTTTTTCCGATTTAAAAAAACGCTATACTTAGGAGTTCTATAACTCAGATGACCATGAAATTTAAACTAGAAGCTCACGTTAACATGTGTAAGATCCTTCCAAGATTTGGGAATTTTTGGAGTTAAACTTGAGGTAGCTAATTTC
This sequence comes from Panax quinquefolius, assembly GCA_020205615.1. NCBI lineage: Eukaryota > Viridiplantae > Streptophyta > Magnoliopsida > Apiales > Araliaceae > Panax > Panax quinquefolius. The sequence goes on from CM035164.1 coordinate 37,549,827, forward strand.
TTAAGGAATTAATTAGAAATTGATTTTTGAAAAATAGTAAATGAATTTTAAAAATTTCGAGAAAAAAAATTTTCAATAAGGGGATATAATTTGCTAAATCCCAGAAAAGAAATATTTTTGGGACTGATTTGGTATTTTTCATGAAAATAGTTTAGTTACGAACATATGAGTTAAATATGTTATGTGAAGTAACAAAGTTGAAAATAGGATTTTATGGCTAGAGAATCCTATATAGAGTATATGCATATTTTTGAGGATTTGATAATTGGTAATGATATCTTATGAGTATGGCATTTTGAATGATTAAATGCATTATATGGTAAAGCGTAAACAATTGAGATAAATTGTTTATAAATTTAAGAAGTGATTAAAATATTGGTATAATATTAATGATATTAGATTATGAGATTATTAAGTGATTGATAACATGGGGATATTCTTGAATCTCGGATAAATTATATTATAAATGTTTAATATTTATCCTTTATCTTATTTAATTGATTCTTTATATCATTATCCTCATGTTTATATATTTTTTAAAGTCATCTGTGGCCTGTAGAGCATAGATGGACTTGGTATGATTATGACCAGGGATTGTTCGGTATAATCATAACCGTAATTGAAAACACAATTATCTTTGGTCGTAGTGCATGGATAATTTGTGGTCGTGATACTAATGAATATCCTTAGCTTTGTAGTGCGGGGATGATTGACGATGTGGATTAATTATTGAATTTGAGTCTCAAAGAATGAAATATTAATTCATGGATGTGTTCAAAGTCATACGTGGCTTACGTGCATAGATGGACTTGGTATGATTATGACCGAGGATCATTCGGTATAATCATAATCAGTAATTGAAAACACAATTATCTTTTAGTAGTAGTGCATGGATAATTTGTGGTCGTGATACTAATGAATACACGATTATCTTTTTGGTAGTAGTGCATGGATAATTTGTGGTCGTGATACTAATGAATATCCTTGGCACGTAGTGCGGGGATGATTCGATGATATGGATTAATTATCGAAATGAGTCTCAAAGAATGAAATATTAATTCATTGATGTGGTAAAAGTCATCTTCGGTAGTAGTGCATTGATAGACTTGGTATGATTATGACCACGGATTATTCGGTATAATCATGGCCGTAATTGAAAACGAATATCCTTAGCGAAGAGTGCATGGATAATTCATGGTTGTGATACTATTAAGCTGAGTCTCAGCATTATTGGTTTTACAGTTGTATATCTTTGGCCTGTAGTACAAAGATGAATTGTTAATGAATATCTTTAGCGGATTGCGAAGATGAATTTAATATTTTTAACGATAAAGGTATTCAAGGTACCCTCATCTCTTTATCATATCAGGTACGTACCCTAATTTCGAGGGCGAAATTCCATAAGGAGGGGAGATTGTGAGACCCCAGATTTTATCAATAAAGATTTAAATTTTGACGAAATAATTTTTAATATTATGGTGTGAATTTGAGATAATATTATAGTTGTGGGTAGTATTTATAAATTTTGCAAAGTATGCAAGTGGTTATATTATATTCGATTGGTGGGGAATATTCGGTTTAGCAGGGAATATTCGTGATAACGGCTCAATCATTGGTGGACCCCATAATGTAATTATCATTCGGATTGAGAAAAACGACAAAAATATTTTATTGAAATAACGGCGAAAGTTTTACTGAGTAGTTCTTTGTTGAACTACTACTCGGTAGTAAAAGTAAATGCGATGTCGTGGTCGCACGTAAGTAGACACGGTATTGATTATTGATGCTTATGTGAGAAGTCACTCAGTTTGATTCCATTATTGTCGATTAATAATATGAATTATTATAGCGATAATGACGTTTTGTTTTATTCGTATTATTAACGTAATAAAACAGAAACATCTTTTTATATAAAATAGAATACTTTATTAAAGTTATTCTATAAATAGAATATATTATATTTTATTATGCATAGTGTTGCATAGTGTTTGCATAGTAAAATGTTTTTATATAAATAGAATATATTATATTTTATTTAAAAGATTTTTCTTTAAATATGGACCGCCGATTAAAGTAAATCAATGGACCGTTCATGGATTAGTTACTTATGCATTTCATTTTCCTATAAATAGAAGCTCATTCCTTCATTATTTTCTTACTTAATTCATTGAAACTCTGAGAGAGAAATTATAGAGAGAAGCTTATAGAGAGAAAATCATAGAAAGAAGAAGAGTATTCTCGCTACTTCACTACTTCTATATTCAGGTTCTTTTACGGTGAGGGTGTTATTCTTTCTTCTTGAAGAGAACTTACATTATTCCATTCACTATTATTACATTGGAATAACCTGTAAAAGTGGCATACCTATACATATAACCATGATACGCCAGCATACCCTATACTTGGTGAAATCCTTATGTTATTCCATTGCTTATTATTCATTGGAATAACTCAGATATCTGTGATTTACCCTATACTTGGTGAAATTTTTTATTATTACATTGGAACATCCACATGCATGTGTTTTACACAGGACTGGTTAAAATCTTTATCATTCATTGGAATATCCTATCTCGTGTGTTTTACACCGGATCCGGTTCCATCTTTAATATTCTCATTGGAACATCCTGTCGGGTGAATTTCACGACTGGTTCCGTTATTATTATTCATTGGAATAACTCGTCATGCGCGGCAATACCGCATGCATGGTGATTTCTTTTGTTATTCCATTCTTTATTATACCCGGTTGGTTAAAACTTTGACTTCTATACTCCATGAAATTAGTAGAATATCCTTGATATTTGCATTTCATCCAAAGATCTTTTCATGGAAATATTCTTCCGATCATTCTTGAATTTTACTCTACTTAAACAAAGATCATGTTGACAATTTGGACGTTAATAATTCATGGATTAAATAATTCTTGAACTTGTTTTATTGAATTATTATGTCATTGTCATCATCCTCATGTTATATTATGTTATCTTTGGCTTACGTGCATAGATGAACTTAGTATGATTATGACTGTGGATCATTTAAGTATAATCATGACTTGATATAAATGATGTGACAAAAGTCCTCGGTGGCTTTGTAATGCATTGATGGATAGTTTTGGTATGATTATGACCGGGGTGATTCGGTATATAGTTATGACCATTGATAATTTGATGAAAATCCTGGAGTGGTACGTGGATGATTAGATGTGGTGGTTTATTTATTAAAATTCGAGTCTCGCCGATAAAAATTGATGAAAACCTTTTTAAAACCTAAAAGATAGTAGACTTTATTCTCTACTTGACTCTTTTTAATGGATTGCTAATTACCGCAGCTTAAACCGGTTGTCTATTGTATTTTATCGGTTTAACTTTGTTGAAGGCTAATGATAATTTATTCTCGCATTATCTTAGTCATAATATTTCTTTATTGGGCTAGTTGAGCTCACCCTTTCTTTCACCGTTCTCTTCGTGAAATGAGAACATATTTGGGACGAATCGGGAACGAAGTAATGGTCCGAGAGGATAGCATTAGTAGTCCTCACTATTACGTGAAATAGTGTGATAATAGTTGTAATGAGGACTCCTTTTGAGTTTGTATAATATCTAGTAGACAATATTTGTATTCAAACTCACAGTTTATGTCGTATTGTACACGACAGTTATATTAGTAAGTTGTATTTGAATTTATGTACCATGTAAGTGGCGACCCAAGATGGGTGACGTATACCTAATTTTGGGGGTGTCACATCTATCCTCGAAGCTGATGGTCAAATGCTCCCCTGAATAGGGAATCCATGTAATGGTACCCGCCATCAGCAACTCCAGCTGCATACGGCAGTTAGTGAATCCCTCAGATACAGGGACCTCCGGCAAAATAGAATGGTTCCATCGTTGTCCTCGTGGATAGGTATCTAAACCTAACACACTCACAGGACGCAAACATGGGAGCCTCTCATAGGCCCAAAACTGCCAACACAATGGCAAAACATCTGCTATCAGTAAACAATCTTAACCTATGAATGGGAAAAGACAAGAGAAATACTCACCTGCAGAAATGGGTAAAATCCAAGCCAAGCCTCGGTCAAACCCTGTGAGCACATGCGCATGCCCCGGAGGAAATAGGCAAAGGTGTAAGAGCCCCAATCGTACTCTCCAATATGGTCCACATCGCGTGTAGCGCTGACCAAAACGAAAGATACCGTGGAAGAGTTGTCAGCTATGAAGCAGCCTCGAATGATCATCAGGAACAATCGCCGCAGAACGCGATCCCTGATCCTGACATCATCATGCATGGGCTCACTCAATAGCCCGATCATAGCATCTACACTCAAAGGACCGAACAGACGATCCACGCCTTTGGCGCCTCATAGGAACTCCTAGTAAGGATCGGACGGCAGTAGGGGTGATATTCGCCATGCAAGGCACTGGCTCCCCTCCAAACTCCATACCTATGATAAATTGCCAATCATAGGCGTCATCATCACCTCACACTCCAGTAGGTGGAGTGACTGAGTCTGATGAAACCATCGCTCAGACAATGCCCTGAGGTAACCCCAGGGACAACGATGGGGAAGGATGGAGAAGAACGCCCCAAATCCCCACTAATGCACTACCGCTCTATAGTTAGGATGAAGCGCCTGGAACATGGAGTGAATGCTGAACCAGTTCCCTCGAGGCTGTGTAAAACCAAGAACCTGCATGAAATGCAGATCAATATTAAAACCCTTTAAATCCTCATCAATAGGAAAGAAGGAAGATCAAAGTCTAACGCCATACCTCGTTAGCATGAAACTACATCGATGGATGTCTGCCCAAATCACCTAGCAACTCTGGGTTTGCCACCTGAATGCTCGGAAGCTCCCTACGAGGGACATATGCAGCAGGAGCGGGATCCTCAATCGGAATATCCGCCTCCTCGTCCTCAATGTCTGGAACATCTACCTGGACAGGACGTATCATGGCCTCCACCAACCGACGAGGTTGTCTAACAGAACGAGGACGAGGCACTTCAGAAGCCCTCCGCCGTACGCTAGAGGAGGTTCTGTAAGAACTTCTCGGCTGATCCGGATCCATAATATCTGGACAACAAGTCTCCAAATCACCTCAGAAAGGGATAGTGTAGAACACTTGTACGGCGATGTAATTTGCGAGAAAAGCCCGAACTCGGCAGAGATCCGAAGATGGCTCGCAGCTTTTCTCTCTATCTGAAAGCGAGTTGAAAATGACTTGTGAAGACCAACCTGCAGGATTTATGATCCGTGCCTAGCCGCAGGCCCACCTGCGGCTACAGCAGGTGCACCTATGGCTCCCCTATGAGGGTCCTACCCCTCCAGCTCAGTCCAGTTTGAGTTAAAACGGAGTTCTTACGGACTAGAAACTTCAAATCGAGAATAAAAACACCCCACGATTAAGCAAAACTGCATACAATTCATGTCTTCTCAGATGAGACTTTGAATTTGTACAGCACTCATTGATAGTCACCTAAATACCAGGTATACCCTACCAATGATCCCAGTTGTCACAAGTCACATACGGCAATACCTTATACAGGTCTGATGCCGCCAACTCTAGGTCGTTACCCTACGTGAAGCCCCGACGGGGGTTACAACGCATGCTCATCTGTTGACACACATATCAATGAAGGTCAAGCAGCCTTGACGTTATCTCAACTGATAGCGATTAAACCTATCAGAGCTCTAGAGCTATTCGAGGATTTCATGCTCAATTACCCATATTCCCCCAGCGGATCCCCGGCGGGGGTCACAACACAATGCTCTGTTGATCTACACGACAGCGAAGGTCAAGCAACCTTGACAATCTACTCACAGAGCCTCAGCCGCTGATTCACACGTCAGTGAAGGTCAAGCAACCTTGACAGTATATCCCACAGGATTTTTCAACAGTTGATTCATATATCGGTGAAGTACACGGCAACAAAGGTCAGGCATCCCTGACAGCATTTGTTGTTGGCAGTAAATCCAACAGAATCCTGACATGTCCTGGCAATACCAACCAGGAAAGGTTAATATTATCAAAGAGGATAGATGATGGAATATGTTATACACATCCTCAAAACAAACCAAGCTTTATCCCCACAGATCTCTTACATATAAGAGGTACATCTTCATAATCAAGTCGTTATCAAGAACACGGGAATTTGGTGATAACTCCAACATCAACATCCTAACAGATTTGGCTTACACCTAGAATCTGGTTAGCATTGTCAATCCCCAGTTAAAGCCACAGGGATCCAACAATCATCCCCAACATGTTGGGCTACAACCCCGTACACATGCATCATACATTTGCATCATTTTACTACCCATATTACCACGTTCGTCTTGTTGTGTTTCAAGTGTCTAGGATTCTTTATCCTACCCATGCATCGCCATACATGAGTATGATAAAGAGAGCCATCTGTAGACACTCAAAATTTTCTATACTACTGTTACTAACATTGCAGGAGGACAGATTCATCTTTTAAGAGAGAACCCTGAAAGACAATCCAAACAAGACAGGATACTACTAGGAAGTTCAAAGATCAAACCCGGATTACGATGCAGGAGTAACCAAATCCAACCTCGGAGATAACCCCGAGGCTGCGAGCAGACAATATTGGAACACACACCGGAGAAGACCGATTAATCTGGAGATAACCCCGAGGTATCCGGTCTCGGCCCCAACCATGGAATAGCCACCAACCTTGGTGATAACCCCAAGGAATGCGCTTCATGATAACCCCGTAAATGCTTGTTTAAATGTGACCGGCTTCAATCTCGGCGCTCCACAACGAGATACACCGCACCAACCCGGCAATAACATCGGGAAGACAGGCAAACCTCAAGGATGACAATGAGGACCTTCAACAATTCAGTAGCGGTCAATCTGGTGAAGTCTCGAGCAATATCCGCTTTATCATTTTGATCCGTGATAACACCGGTGAGGGGCAACATCATCATCTCGTCAAACACGATGCCACGTCACGTCTCTATGCAACAATAGCCCACAAGTCTAACCAATCCCGAGTGACTATTGTGCGGGGTAACGGATGAAAGTTGAAGCTTGAAGATCGGAGGGCATCGTCCCATCTTCAATGACTTCGCACAAACTCTAATCCCATGCCATCGTATAACTCTCGACAACGGCGGTCCGAAATAGGTCATGTATACCTCAAACGGATGCCCGAATTGCACTTCTGAAAGTTCGAGTGGACATTATAGTGCCTAAGTGCATGTACTTCGAGACGACCCGACCCGACAAACCCGGGCCAACCCGGGTTGCCTTTGGTACACCTGAGGCTCAACCACAGGTACACCTGCGGCTAATATACCTATAAATAGAGGGCTTGGGGAGCTGATTTTCTAAGAAAAAAGACGGAAACCACACGACACCTCGCTCACTTTTCGCTTACATACGATTGTATTTTCCCACTTTTAAACACCTGTGAGCTCATATATAGCCTTTTTTGTACCCACAAAAGCCAGTGTTTACCCACTCTAAAGATATAGAAGCCTTTTTTAGCAGTCAGCTATAAGCCTTCTCACACACTTTAGAGTTTTTCTCTCCATCTTTGCACACACCCTTCTACACATTGAGAGTCGTGTTGCTTGCTTTTGCGGGACTTCGGTCCGTGGTTTCATTCCAGTCTGTATATATATATATATATATATATATATATATATATATATATATTGACTAACATTATGGAGTTATGCCTCGATTGAGCCTAGACTTCAGTCTAGAGCGTTTATTTGATTTTCTATATATATATACCTTTATATATATGAACTGCGTGTCAAACTTTGTTCGATGAGCCTAGACTTCGGTCTGGAGCATTTACTGCTTTATATATATATATATATATATATATATATATATATATATATTAACTGTGTGTCGAACTTTGTTCGATGAGCCTGGATTTTATATCTAGTGCATTTATTCGCTTTTATATATATATATATATATTTATACTTATATATATATATATGAACTATGGTCGGACTCTGTTCGATGAGCCTGGATTTTACATTCAGTGCATTTAATGTTTATATATATATATATATTTATTTTTGTCCTGCGTGGAGTTTTCTTCGTGGTAGTTGATCACTCTTACGGCTTTATTTATATTTCTGATCCCCCATGGAGGTGCTTCGTGGTTGGTGATTATGTCTGTATATATATATATATATATATATATATATATATATTCTGACTTTTATATATATATATATATCCGCTATCGCTTTCATACAAATTGCAAGATTCTCATGCTTTAGGAATCATGTGATCACAGATTCATCCCATTGGATCTAGATTCGGTTCCGTGATGGACATTTTCGGTATAGCGACTTGTAAATTATTATATGGTGTCCGAATTCCTCGAGATGGTTTCCATACCCACGAGGAAGTCGGCATTATTTTGTATATTATTTTTTAAATGACGACGCCTTGCATCCGTCAAATAAAATCAATCCAGCCTATCACTTAATAAAAATGGTAGTGTAAAAGGTCTCAATTCCTATTGAGCATCGTGGTTTGAAAAACCTTTTTATAAAAAACATCATCGCCATATCTTGCTAAAAGCTGAATTTTTACATAAATTCAAACCCAATATATATAGGTTGAACGAGGCCTCGCACAACTTCCATATAACAAACACATTCACCCACACACACACACACACATTGAGATAATAGTTTCTTGAAAAGAGGCGGTCACCGTGGTAACACGGATGTCGGGGGGTTCCTAACACCTTCCCCCCGCATAACCAAGTCCCCGGACCCTAAACAAATCTCGGTTTTACCGACCCGTATATCAATGTCACATCACTGGGTTAATGTACAAACCTTTTCTCGGTTGTGTTGGTACAACCATTTAAAAAACCAACTGGCGACTCTTAACAGTCCCTTCGTCGACATTATACATGTCGGACCTTTTTCACTTGTTTTTTCAAACAAATCTCACTTAAAATGAGAACACCAATGAATAAGTAACGGAAAGGGACACCCAAAAATCCGGACGTCGACACTTGGCATACAACTTCTCTCTTCTAATGTTAATCTCAAATGTTCTTCATGTTCCTCCATGGTTTTAGAATATACCAAAATATCGTCTATAAACACCACTATGAACTTGTCCAAAAACGGCTTGAAAACACCATTCATTAGTCCCATAAATGCTGCAGGAGCATTCGTTAGACTAAACGACATTAATAAAAATTCATAGTGACCATATCGTGTTATGAATGCTATTTTCGGTACATCCTCTGGTCTCACCTTCAGTTGATGATAACCACTCCTCAAGTCTATCTTGGAAAAGTATTTTGCTCCCTTCAATTGATCAAATAGATCATCGATCCTCGGTAATGGATATCTATTCTTAATCGTGACCTTATTGAGTTCTCTGTAGTCGATGCAAAGCCGCATCGTTTCGTTCTTCTTTTTCACAAACAACACTAGTGCTCCTCAGGGCGATACGCTCGGTTAAATGTACTTCTTATCCAGTAACTCTTGTAGTTGTACCATCAATTCTTTCTTCTCTACTGGTGCCATTCGGTATGGTGCCTTCGATATCGGAGTAGTTCTTGGTGCCAAATCGATCACGAAATCAACTTCTCTATCTGGCAGAAGTCCTGGCAAATCGTCTGGAAATACATCGGCGAAGTCCCTCACTACTGGTATCTCTTCTACGTTCGGATTCTCTTTACGACTGTCGACTATGTAAGCTAAATATCCTACACAACCTTGTCTTACAACTTCCTGACCTACACCATCGTCAGATAACTCGCTTATCTAGGCGACTTGCTACCATAAAACACAACCTTTGACGGAGTCATAAGGTTAATACGCTTCTTCTGACAATCAATTACAGCCCCGTAATTGAATAACCAATCCATTCCCAAGATAACATCAAATTCTCCAAGTCGAATAGGGATAAGATCTACGTTCATGATATTACCCTTAATATCCACTCTACAGTTCTTATGTACGTACTTAACAGGGATGATTTCTCTATTCGCAATCTCTATATTCATGGGGTATTCTAACTCATCCTTAGTCAATTCTAAGTTCTTAGCAAAGTCATCGGATATAAATGAACAAGTAGCACCCGAATCAAATAATACATAAGCATTAACTTTATTGATCGGAATGATACCTGACACCACATCGCAAGACTGAACAACATCCTGCACCGTCATGTTGAAAGTCCTAGCGGTCGGTCGGTTGGTTGCGGTTGGTTCTGTGATAGTCAAGGCGCTTCCACTATTGTTTCCCCGGTTTCCTCCTAATCCTGCCCCTCCAGATCCCTTCTTAGGACAGTCTCTTGCCAGATGATCCTTTGAACCACAAGTGAAGCAGGCACCCTTCTTTGGATTAGGATAGTTAGGTGCTATATGGCCTTCCTGACCACAATTGTAGCACACTCGTTTTCCCGTCATGTAAACTCCCAGATAAGCTTTCCCGCAGGTCGGGCATGCTTCGATCCTCTTCTTCTGACCTCCTTGTTCATTTCCAGTTGATGTGTTGTCAGACCACCTTCTCTTCTGATTATTATTACCTCCTCCCGTATTACTTCCACTAGCCTTGCTATTTCCTTCACTTTCATTCTTCTTCCTCTTCTGATCCTGATTATATTTGGTTACCGCATCGCTTTCACCTTCAGCGAGTATGGCTTTCTCTAGTACTCCTATGAATGTCTTCAACTGAAACAATGACACTTTGCTATACAACCATGGCTTTAGTCCTTGTTCAAACCTTCTTGCTTTTCTCTCATCCATGTGCACTTGATATGTTGCGAACCTCGCCAACTCATTGAATCTAGCCGCATAATCAAGTATGAACATATTCCCCTACTTCAACTCCAGAAATTGAACCTCCATTTGGTTCTGTCAGCTGGTCGGGAAATATATCTCAAAGAACATCTCCTTAAACCATTCCCAGGTAATCACACTTTCACCTCCCCGGACCTTATTTGCTTGCCACCAATGACTTGCTTCGGATTTTAGCATGAACATTGTAAAAGCAGTTTTTTGATCCTCTCGGACACTTGCGACATCAAAAACCTTTTCCATCTCCATAACCCACGTCTGAGCTTCGATTGGGTTCATGGAGCCTTTAAACTCTGGCGATCCCACCGCCTTGAAGTCTTTAAACGTTGTATTCGGTGGAGCTTGAGGTTGATTATTCATCGCACTAGCTAGTAAGTTCACTAATTGTTGAACAGGGTTAGCATTGGCGTTATTGTTATTCGTTGACTCTTCCTGAGCTTGTTGACGGTGTTGTCTTCTTCTTGGTGGCATATTTCTGTTAAAATATATGCTTATTAGATCTTTATTTATTTCTCTAAATAGTTAAGGCATTACTCAACAATTTAACATAATCACTTAACACATTATCTCAAACAACTTGATATATTTAATCAAATCAAAAGTTTTAACATCAAACGATAGCATCACTTCTATTTACATTAACTATCCCGAGATGAGGAATCCACAAGATTTAAAATATTAAAATATTCCTTTGTTCATAACTACATCAAAATTTACATCTAAATACCAGATAAGTTTTTCACGTAATTAAACAAATTCTATCACTGTCTGTTAAGGCGCTGGATAGCCTTGCTACGTTCTTCTTCCATGATGCGAGACATCGTCCTGCCATCCAACATGTACGATGGTAGTCCCTCGAACTAGATTGGGTACCTTAAAACTCGACCTTGAGCCTCATCCATTGCATTATTAAGCGTAGAGTACGTTTCCCAAAGCTTAGCCTTCTTTGCACGACCATCCTCTTCTGCAAGATCAGCGCGACGTGATTCTCTTACCCAGCCCTCCTCTGCTATGATTAGCCTTTCTGAGCTTTCTTTCAGTTCCTTCTTCAACTTCTTTATCTCCTCAGTCTTCTCCTCGGTTTGACCCTTCTCGTGGACCAAATCCCATTCTACATTTCCCAGACGTGTGTGAAGAGTTACAACCTCCCTATCCTTCTGTTCGATGGTAATCTACTGAATAATCACCTGTTCAGTCAGATCCTGGACAGTGTCACATAACTCTATGTTACGATCATATAACTCGTCGTACATCTCAGCATCGATGGAGTTCGGTGGGAACTCCTCTTCTTCCTCTTCATCTTCCTCCTCAGGATCCTCATCTGGATCAGTCTCAGGCTCATGCTCCTGACCAACAACAGTGATCAATGGAGATGGCTCTCTCTATATCAACTGCTCCCTGACAACATGAATGTCTCGGGGCTCCTCCTCAGTAGGTACTCGGGGTTCCTCCTCCCCAGCTCGACTAGCTCCTCCAACATCCGACATCCTGACAACATAGTTTCAAGTTTTAGTTACTAAGTCGTACTAATGAGCACATAATTGTACATATAAGCACATAAAGTCTTTTATTATCTTCAACAAATTTAAAAAAAAATCATTTCTTAGAACTCGATAAGAGTTTTCTATCACTATGTTCTTTCTATAAGGCTACTACCTAAGCTTGTTCCCCCACCTAAGGTTCATAACCCATGACTCGATACTAACTCGTGACACCCCAAATCAAGGGTACTTGAATTCCACGGATTTGGTGTTCATCAGACAAATATCATCTATCTATCTACCCATAATAAATGCAAACCATGCAATAGATAGAAATAAATCCTCCCCTTATGGGGTTACACCATCTGAATAATAAATACAATCCCAAGTCAAACTAACCTTAAACATCTTTGCAGAAACATAAACAAATAATAAGTCTTAAACAACATCAAGTCTTGACAATAACATTCATAAAATTAAATAACAAGTCTTCATCACTAATTAGCTTTGCCCTTGCCTTTGCTAGTAGAAGGCTCATCGTACCTTTTGTTCTTAACTATAATGTTATTATTACGCAAGAGTGAGCATGATTGCCCACAAGTATAAAAATGAAATAACAATATATAATAACATGCGAGTGAATCAAAGACTTCTGAAATAAAAGCTCAACTTTTGAATCAAGAATGAATAACAAGAATTCAAATGATTTCTGAGGGTCATAAGACCTTGAACTATGTCCTAGGTTATCAAGGGTTATACTTGAAACCTTTAACAGTCATAAGACTATGGACTCTTCTACTCGTACTTAGGGGGATAAGCCCTTAGTACCATACTGTGCACAATATCGTAACGATAACGCATAAGTAATCCCTATACAGGGTTGTTCATCTCAGTTTGACATCAGAGTTCGCACCAAAGGAAGTTTGGTTTGGATAATTCAATAAGGGTTCTGAAATTTAGAACGTTCATCAACTATGGACTAGTCGAATCAAATAAGGGTTCACTAGTCTAATAAGGTTCAACAATAAATGATGAATAAATTGAATAACAATCTTAAGAGGTATACAATAGAACAAGTATTGTATAACAGAATCATACTTTGAAATGATAGATAATCTTTACTATAACAAACTAAACTTGATTTATAACTTGAATAATGATAGTAAGTAAGGTTAGGAAACTTGCCTCGTGCGTAGATTACACGTTAATTATACATGTTCTTCGATATAATCCTACATACCATTTCCATTCACAACTCTAGTTAATTATAATGTAACTAGTCATCATAAGTTCATTCTTTTTGTGTAATTCGAATTATGACTATACTTAGTCAATTTATCATACTTATAGTTACACAATTTACACTTCGCGAAAAATAAGCTAATTATGCATTCAATAATTCAATCCACATGCACTTATGTTATTGACATGTTACGAATCTGTTTTAACATCTTACTATACTTCTAACATATTTTTTTTATATTCATTAGATTAGGTTAATATCACATTCATAGACTTGAACACTTTAAAATTTTCAATTTTGGACATTCTATGTGATCGATGATGGTTTGGACTCTTGGCGCCATGGCGCTTGGTCTTAAAAAGCGTGATGGAAATGGGTAACATGTGAATAACGAAGAATAATGATTTGCAATTCGCGAAAAATTGCAGAACATGGCAAAAAATTCTAATTAATTTATTTTTACACGAAATTAGACATACTCAAACACTGTAATACACATCTAATCATTACTCAACCCTTTTAGCATGATTTTAATAAGTTAAAACACATAATTAACAAAATCAATACATGTAATTTTATTGTTCTTGATGTTCTTGAAGGTTTTGAAAACAAAACATGCAAATCAGTACTACAGGTTCGTTATAACACCGAATCCGTTCATTTGAAGTTTGGTCTCTTCGTTTTAATATACATAATCCATTACAAGCATAAATTTATGATATAACCTATGATAGACGTATCAAATTTGGTACGTAAGGCCATATGGCCATATTTTATACTCTGTAATTTTGTAGCAACAATATACGACATGTTTTATGCAACTGATGATATGGTTTATACAATATATATAATCAAATACGATATGATAACATCTTATTATATAATCAACACATAATCGTTACTCCTTTTTCCACTACAAAGCTTTTACAGAACATAAAAGCCATTTTTATGAAAAACTTAAATAACGTAATAAAATTTAAGTTTAAGGGTTTACCCTTGATTGCTCTGCTTGGATTACACGAGGTTGATCACAACTTACAATCTCTCACAAACCTTCTCTTTTACTCTCAAAATTTCTGAATTCTCTCTGTAATTTGCTTTCAAAACTTAGAAAATAGTAAGAAGAATAATACGACGTATTAATAAAAGAACTGACGCGCAGAGTGGATGTCAGCTACCCAGTAATGGTTAACTGCTTTCAACCTCTACTATGGCCTCGTTTGGCAAGCCTTAAAGGGCTCAAAATCATTTAATTTAATAACTCTTTTATCTTATAGTTTAATAATGTCACATCCAATTATAAAATAAATCAATTATCTTATTTACTTTACTTTAAATAAAATATGATAATTTGTCGTTAATTCACATAGTCACATAATTAATTTTTTATTTATTAATTATGTCAAATTATTAAATCTCTAATTAATTATTACATTAATTAAAATAACATTATGCTTATTAAATATTTCATTTAATTCAATAAGCTCACATAAATACATACTTTGAATAATAAATATTATCCACATTAATTTAATAAATATAACACATATAATTAAATTAATCTACCACAACAAATCAATTAATTATTTAATCTAATAATTAAATCATAAAAAATATTTATTTAATTCAATAAATATTAAAATTAAATTACAAAAATCTCGTTCGTCACAAAGGATATAAAATTTAAACTAGATTATATCTACAGGAATGAATACAAATGATAGAGAAAACTAATGAAATAACAAATGAAAGGAGCGTTTTGCTAGCCCGATTTTACTTTTTAAAATAAATAACACAATAAGGCAACAGATAATTTTTGTAAACAAAAAACTTAACAAATGCATGTACATAACACAATATGTATTATGTAATTGATGTTCATTATCCGTAGCTTATGAAATTTACTGTGTAGGTACAACCATTTTAACTGCACAATCATCGACTAATGGACGATGTTGTTATATTTGGTAGTGTAAGTTTATCATCTGATTAACTCTCTCTAAATATATCTTATTGATTTTTTAATAACTTATTTATTTTAATATATTTTCATTAATGTCGTGACAGATGGATGACCACCTAGAAAACACCGTATGATAATAATTTCTTACTCATCATTTTCTTACTTTTTATCTTATCTTTTTACCAGCTTATTTACTATTCAACGTTCTTTTGTCTACAGGTTCGAAGACTTCGACATAATAATGTAGGAGTGGTAATTCGCAATGAGTATGAACTAAATTGTCTCTGTTTACGTGAGGTATTATATACTCACACCTATTTCTCATTCGTTTTTCCTTTTTTTTGCTTTTAAGTAGCGCTTTCTTACACAGATGGAGAAAAAAAGGTCTGATGCTTTGGCGAATGCTAAATTTAAGGGGAAACAAAAATCAAATTCTTCTACCCATGGAAGAAAAAAATAAAGATTGTCAACTATTATCACTTTTATTCATATTCTTTTCTCTTTGTTTTTACAATGGATTTGGATGTTATTGAATTTAAAAAAAATTAAGATTTATTTTATGTAGAACGTTTGATTTGTCAACATGTTTTTGGTTTGTCTCATTTAATATTACTTATTCTTTTATCGTGTTCTTACACAGAAGGAAAAAAAAGTTTGATGCTTTGGCGAATGCTAAATTTAAGGGAAACAAAATCAACCCTCTTACCCAAGGAACAAAAATCTGATTACAAACCGGTATCACTTTTAATCCTATTCTTTTTTCTTTATTTTTACAATGGATTTGGATGTTATTAAATTTAAAAAATTTTAAGTTTCGTGTTATTCTGTTGCTTTGTAGCCTTTAAGCTTTTGTTATGACATATAATTTGAATCTTTTGTTGGGTCCGATCTTTTTAAACTCTAAATTTATTTGAACATTCCATAATTTGAAGCATCGATCAATAGTGAAACCTCAACCTTTCCAAGTAGTTTTGATCTTATTTATAGAATACCTTTCAAGCTGTTAAATTCAATATGCTATTGATCGAAAGCGTATTCATTATAGAACAAATGTGTTGGATCTTGGGGCTATGGTGTTTTATTTTTGCATCAAACAAAAACTTTATTATAAATATAATGTTGATAAATGGTTGGGTAGATAGTTCTATTAATGTAACACTTTATTATCATGTTACATCACGTTGTTATATATACAAAGTGCAAAATGATACGATATACGTTAAATCAACAAAATAATAATTAATTTTTATGAGTTTATGGTTTAGGCACCAAACTATAATGTTGTATCAAAATCAACATTTGCACATGATGTGCAAGACTTTCTCCAAAAATATGTTATCTTTGGGAAAGAAAATGAGTGCTCAAACGTCAATCGGGGACAACTTACTTGCGTTCTTAAAGAGAAAGCAATCAAAACATTGTGCCCCAAATCCGACCTAGATTTTTTCCTTCTTTACCACCAAGTAAGTCGTCACGAAAGCATGCCTTGAACGAGAATCAAATAAAAGATCCCGCCTTCAACCAATGACTTTGTCTACAAAAATTTTACATCCTGTAATAGACAGTTAGTGACAACAAATGTTTTAGAGTCATCGTCAACCACCTTGCTTCAAAATCTTAATGAAGATACTACAACAATTGTTTCACAGTGGTTGTCTGTGGCCATAATGAATCAAGAAAATCCTCCTCAAAATCATGAAGAAGGCACACCAACAAATATCTCAAGGGTGTCACCTGTGACTACCATGCTCCAAGACTTGCCTCCTCAAAACCTATACAAAAGCACAACAACAGTCTTGGAACCATTCTCCCCATGTTCCCTAGAGGCATCGTATATGACAAACATGTTCCAACAAATGCGTAATCCGAATGAAGGCACCAGGTGTTCGATATAAGTTTTAATTTTCTATTCTCACACTTGTTGTCTTATTCATGTTCTCTTTTTAAAAATTGTATGACATCTATAATTTTATCTGTAGTGCCTACACAGTATAAGGTGTAACTATGGATGTTGCATTTAATCCTCGAAACCATGAAATTCCATATCGTCAATCCCTCGGCTTGATGAATGGAACATGTCCTCATTGTTCTGCCTTGCACTGGCTTGCTGAAAAATTAACAAAATCATCTGTATCAAATCCTCTCTTTGGTAAATGTTGTTTATAAGGAAAAATTATACTACCGCTACTTATTGCACCTCCTTTAATGCTTAAAGCATTGTATGACGGCAATGATGAACAATCAAAATCATTTCGTCAGCACACACGAGAGTATAATGCAGCTAATGTGTTTACGAGTCTTGGTGCTACTTTGGATGACAGATTAATTCCTGGGAGGGGGCCTAGAACATTCACCATCCATGGAGAATTACGCCTTCGAATAGGATCGGTTATGCCATAGCCAGGGTGTTAACCAATTTACTGTCAACTATACATTTATGATCCTAATTCAGCTTTAGATATTCACAGCAACAAAAATCCTAACTTGAGAAGAGATGTTTTTAAAACCATACAAGATTGTTTATTGCAAGTAAATCCATTTCCCATAAAATTTCGGCAGGCTCATACAATTTTAAGTGAATTGGAATTGACGGGGGTGAATTTGTCGGCCTATCTCCACTATAGTTCTGTAACAGACCGGCGTCGATATAATCTCCCAACAACCGATGAGATTGGGGTAATATTGCCGGGAGATGGAGCTGAATCAAGTGAGAGATATTACTTCATTTGCCTGGGATGCATCGTGTGGTCTTTAACGCTTCTGAATCTTTTGATATGATCCTTTCTAAAGGTGCACATCAAAAAACAATTCTAACTGGCTTTTTGATTGTTGTGCTACAAATGAATCTGCCTGTGTATTAACTTATCAGGAATTTCCAAAAAACTTTGTTTGGAATAAGTCTATCAATAAATGGACTCCAAGACAAATGGGTTATGCAATTGGTAGAATGTACTTTGCTAGCCCTAATTCAGGTGAGCGGTTTTATTTGCATTTGCTTCTAACTGTTATTAGAGGACCTACTTCATTTGACTGGCTACGCACGGTAAATATGTTATGCATGATACATTCAAGTCACCATGTGTTGCAAGAGGACTTCTTGAAGATGATGAAGAATGGATGCAATGTCTTCAAGAGGCTGCAATTATGAGAACGGGATACCAATTAAGGAGACTATTTGTTATAATTCTAACGGAATGCTTTCCATTTCATCCATTTGAATTATGGAAGCAATTCTCAGCACATATATGTGATGATTTAGCACACAGAATTCGTACTATGTTTGGTATTTTGAATCCAACTGATGATCATATTGAAGATTATGGCTTATATTTGATAAATCAATTACTCTATGAGTCGGGGAAGAGTTTAGTTGACTTTCCATCCATTCTACAACCAACTGGAAATTGGACTGCAATAGTTGGAAATAGATTATTGTTTGAGCACCAACAACTTGAGAATGAAGTACAACAGTCTGATGCACAAATTAATGTTGACATACTTAATGATGCACAACTTGCTGCTTATACTGCTATCGCAACTTCAGTATGTGAAAACATAGCAACTACTTTCTTTTTTAGTGGAGGTGTTGGGACGGGAAAGACGTTTTTGTACAATACCATTGCAACCAAATTGCGTAGCTATGGACATGTTGTTGTTATGGTGGCTTCATCTGGTATTGCATCGTTGTTATTGGTAGGGGGCGTACTACACATTTTACATTTTGTATTCCTTTGGAAACCCCAGATAATTCAATATGTGGGTTCACTAAACAATCAATGCATGCCGAATTGTTTAGAAAAATAAAGCTGATAATATGGGATGAAGTTCTTATGCAACATCGATACTGTGTTGAGGCAATCGATCGCACCCTTCAAGATATCAGAGACGATAAAAGACCTTTTGGGGGTAAAACTATTGTCCTAGGTGGAGACTTTCGACAAATATTGCATGTTATTCCTAAAGGCGTTCGCGAGCAAATTGTGGGTGCATTATTGAGATGGTCTTCGCTATGGAAAGATATATGTGTTTTGACTCTAGGTTTAAACATACGATTAACTCGCACAGACGTTCGAAATATTAATTTTGCTCAATTCTTAATGGAGGTAATATTTCATTCAACCTTGAATTAAATTTTTATAACATGATACTTTGAATTAAATCTCATTTTATGAATAATTATACTTTTATTTTTTAGATTGGGACCAATCCACAAGAAATTGTGCAACTTTAATCTACAATAAACCGATGTCATAATCTAAATGAATTGATATTTAGAATCTATCCACAATTGGATGTGGTTGGTATAGTGACTCCAACCTTTCTCACTGAACGGACAATTCTATCTGCTCGCAATGATGACGTCAGTGATATAAATGATGTAGCACTGAATATTACTCCAGGAGAAACAATTATTTTTTTAGCTGTAGATAAAATGTTTGAAGGTGATGAGCTTGATCATACCATTAGGAATCGATATCCTAACGAGTACTTAAACTCGCTGAATCCTTCAGGGTTGCCACCGTTTAAATTGGAGTTGAAAGTTGGATGCCCAATAATGTTGTTACGAAATATTACACCGAAAGATGGACTTTGTAATGGCACGCGATTGATGTTTGTTAGATGTGCCTCAAGGGTAATCGAAGCTCGAATATTAAATGGAGATAAAATTGGAAATTTAGTCTTTATTCCGAGAATATCATTGACACCAACATCTTTGGACTTGCCTTTTCGAATGACAAGATGTCAGTTTCCTATCCGATTAACTTATGCTATGACAATCAATAAAGCCCAAGGACAATCTGTCAAGTTCATTGGGATTGATTTGCGGAAACCTATTTTTAGTCATGGATACCTTTATGTGGCACTATCTAGATACACATCAGCGGATCGTATTACTGTCCTCCTTCCGGAAGATGGGTCGAATTGCACCACAAATATTGTTTACCCAGAAGTTTTATTATGATATTCTTATGACAAGTAAATGGTATAGTTTAAACAAGTTTATTTCTACTAAATTATGTAATCTTTTCAACTTTTAATTTTACAATTAAGTTCATTCTTTGTAGGATTGGAGTGAATTTGTCAACAAGAACAATAGAGAATGTCAGGAATAAGCATGTGAATGTTATTCCTATTTATATATGATTTGATTATGATATATATGAATGAATATGCAAGTATGCTTGCATTAAGAAAAGCTGTAAAGTCCTTTGATAGATAATAGAAACATGTGTACAAGGAATTAAAATGAATTGATCAAGTATGTTAGGTTGATCCTACATAAGCAAAACAGCTTTGTAAAGTTCTTAAAAAGAAATGATGTGCAAGGACTATAAACATAGAAAGATCAAGCATGTTAGGTTGATTTTATGGTGTAATAGATAGGCTTGTCTAATCATCGAGCATTGCACCAAAAATCATAGTCTGCCAGGAGAGTCAAGGAAAACTCGAGAGCTATCGAGGCAGAATCGTAGTCAGCAAAGTAGTAGATCTCGGAGTTCGTAGACTGCTAGGAGAGAGACGAGGAAGGATCGTAGTGTGTCGAGGAGAACTTCCTCAGGGCCGTAGCCTGCTGAGGAAGTCATGTTCAAAATCATAGAGACAGCCTGCCTACGAGTCGACCGAGTATCTGCCGAAGCTAAGTCAAGAATCGTAGACTACACTCAGAGTCGTAGAGTCTACTGATCATACTAGGGGCAGAGATCGTAGTCGAGGAAGATCGGATGAAGACAACAAGCACAAGGCAGAAATCGTAGAGTGTCAAGATCTGATCTTGGAGTCGTAGTGTCTGCACAGCCAAAGCTGAATCGTAGAGGGCAGAACTAAGACCTCAAAAGATGTGCTCACAATGCCAAGGCAGAATCGTAGAGCAAGTACGATTCTCAATGAATGAGCACTCCCAGAATATCCAAAGGAATGAAGCCTCTGGTTAGCACTGCAAAGATACATCCCATCTTGAAGAAAACTAGAGAGCACTCAACGAATGGCATGCAAGCTAATAGAAGATCTAAGCACCAACCCAATCAAGATTAAGATCGAGTTGTGAAGCCATTCGAGATGAAGTCTTCCACAAGGAGATCGGGAAGAAGATTTTAGTACACGATCAAGGAAAGTCAAGTGCGATGGTTGTCAGTGAGGCGAAGACAACGATCTTGGAAGTAACTAGGATCATAGTGTTTGCCAAACAAAGAAAGAACTGATGGAGTGTACACAGAGATACTGGACAAACTTTGAAGAACAAGGCTAAAGTGATTAAGCATTGGGTCAGTCCATTGATGATAAGTGAATGGGAGATCACAAGGAGAAAGCGAGCTGGACACGCCACAAATCTGAAGTGTCTTCTTATTCGGAAGAGAGCCGAACAAAGGAGTGAGCCATCAAGATGGTAAAGTTGTTGAGGCAAATGAAGTGTTGAAAGCTTTGCACAAAAGAAGGAAGAGGTGTTCTGCATTGAAGATCCAATCAACACTCTTAAAGACACTCTTAAAGATCGTAGTGTCGTCTCTTCCAGTCAACAAGACACTATGATCAGTTCCATGAAGACATGCATCAGAATCGTAGAGTTCGAATAGTTGAAGACTGAAGCATTGGTAACGGTTCAATCAGAAGGGTAATATTCGAACAAGAGCTTATTGAGAGCATCGATGCAGAAGGACAACCTTTGATCGAGAGATCAGAAGGAGGAAATAAAGTCTTCGACCTGCCCAAGACATTAAAGTGACATCTTTGATGGGGTAGGTGAAACAGTAGACTGCAGTGTTAGAGAAAGTATGACTTATCACATCAGCAGTCTACCTCTGTCAACTCTAGATCTGTGAAGATATTTGAATAGCCTTCAACGACTACTTTCCAACGGAAGGATTGGCAAGGAGTATAAATCAACAAGAGCTTCAAAGATCGAGGGTTGACGGAGTTGCCGAGTTTGATGAGATGGTGGACTGATCTAACCAACGAAAATAGTGAGTGACCAATGAAGGTCTGAAGACTCACTCTACGATCCACCAAGAACACTTAGAGACAGACAAAGAATGAAGTAGAAGTGAGAGTTCTACTACATGAAGAGTGTTCTGAACTGCCGAGAGAAAAAAGAGCGTCATGTCATCTTGATGTTCATCATGGGAAGACTCTAAGTACCATATAGACGAGCTTACAGTCATCTTAGCAAGTCCATCATGAGAAGGCATCAAGTATCAAGAAGGGAGATCACAACGCCATCATGGTGGCAAGCATGAGAAAGTTTCTAAGTACCTAAGCAGAAGAGCTTACAGTCATCTTAGAAACCCATCATGTGCAGCCATCACGTATCAAGAGGAATGATCTTCAAGGCGGTTCATCAAGGATCATCGAGGAGGAGGTGAGTAATCGAAGAAGTCGAGCATAATGCAACACTCAACTACACTTCAAGGATGATCACGCCAAGTTGCTAAGTACAGAAGATGTTTAGAGCATAAAGACATCTTAGCAGCTCAGCACCAACTCCAACAAACAAACAAACAACTCAATAACAAGAAGTCAGGGCCTGAGGGGTCCTTGTCCAGAGGGACTAAATGAAGCTCCAAGCCTACTGGACTTGAAGAGTTCCTAGGGAACTAGATAAGTTCCAAGGCTACTGGCCTTGAAGAGTTCTTAATGAATTGAAGTCCCAAGGCTGCTGGCCTTGAAGAAATCTTAGAGATTCAGGGTGCTGCCCTTCCTTAGTGGAAATCCTGCTAGTTGAAAGCAGAAAAGTGGATTAGGAGCTTGAGTCTCTGAACCATTTAAAACCCCTTGTGTCTTTAATTTTAAGTCATTTACATTATGTATATTAACCGCTATAACTGCTATGTATGTTTTAACTACTTACAACTAAACTAACTCTACGAACAATGTATGTACGATTATGAATATATCAACGAAGGGGGTCTTTTACTTATTCCGCTGTGCTTGAAAAGATTCTTATGTTTGTCATATGCTAAATTATTAGCAATACAAAATAAACCAGAAAAGTATTTGACATTAAAAAAGATCTATTCAACCGCCTCCCCCTTCTAGATCTATTGTGCCTACTGGTAACTAACAATTGGTATTAGAGCAGGTTCTCATGCTATATTCAAAAGCTAATCGCTTTGAGTCTGATCCTAGGCACAAACATTGTTCTATACTTAGTTCAGTAGTAAGTCACTTGTTATATGCAGATGAGCTTACACATTGGAAATACTGCGAATAGCTTAAATGTGTATATACATCTGAAGCTGCTCAGATTGGTCCACGCTCTTAAGTATTATATCAACAAGAGCAATCCCTGCCTGCAGTCAATCTTGTAGTCTGAAGACCAGACGAGATAGCCCAAGAGACATCAACAACAAAAAGTCAAGCATCCTCCAACCTGAAAGATGAAAAGGCCATAGATGTCAAGTAATGCTTATCCAGAGAAGAAAGAAGATCTTCTCAAAAATATGTCTGGCCAACTAACAGTTGGGTGCAAACTTTGTGAACTGAAGGATGTTAAAGAACTAAAGATGCTGAGATTCTCCTAGCCTGCATCTTCAAGACCACGACTGATTGATTAAAGGCCAACAAGAGCAACAAGCTATCAGGAGCAAATATGAAGCTACGCACATTAATGCCTAAACTCATTATATATTAAAGATAAATGACTGTTAAGAAACTAACAGTAAAAAGGTACGGTTCCTCACTATCATAAACGTGTACATCATGAATGAACCTCCTTATAAACTATGACAATATTCTGTCAAGGAGTCATAATGTACCTAAAAAGGTGAAGAGAGAAAGTACCCTGAGGATGGAAACTCGAGTGTCTATAAACCTTCTCTCCATCCAAGTTTTAGGTTGAAAATGATATCTTGAAAGAAATCTGAAATGGGTCATAAGAGCATCACAAGCCAAATTTATTCTATGTGGAGTAATCTTTGCTGCTGAGTTAGTATGTATGTGCAAACCTATGTTCTAAGTGTTTAACAACACAAAGAGTATGATCAGTTCTACAAGAGTATCTTGATGATTTGTAAAAACTGATCACCTCCATAAATCAACTAGATACTCCTAAATCTTAGAGTTGATTCTCACTCTGTGAACACTTAAACCTTGTGAACATAACCCTGCAAATGACGAAACCATCAAGGAAAAAGAGTGTATGTTTAAAATGACGAATCTTACACACACTCACCATCATGCATCTCAAAATGTATTATCTAAAACTAGTTGCATGCATGAATATGACTATTGGTGATAAATGTGATGATTATCCAAATATGAGGAACAGGGGTTTTGAAAACTAATGGTAGATTGATTCTGATTAGATTGGGAGAGTTTGATGTTATTTTGGGAATGGATTGGCTGTTCAAATATGGAGCGGTAATTGATTGCCAAAAGAAATGTGTAAACCTTATGACTCGTCAAAGGTAGTATTTTATGGTAGCAAATCGCTTTAGACAAATGAAATGTCAAAGCGATTATACGAGAGCAAGAAATTGTTGAGTCAAGGTCATGTGGGCTATTTTGCTTACATAGTCGATACTCAGAAAAAGAACGTGAAACTGGAAGAGATGCCAGTGGTGAGGGAATTTGAGGATGTGTTTCCAGAGGATTTGCCAGGACTTCTACCGGACAAAGAAATTGAGTTCCTGATCGACTTAGTGCCGGGGACAGCACCGATATCGAAGGCTCTGTACAAAATGGCTCCAATAGAAATGAAGGAACTGATGGTACAGTTGCAAGAATTGTTAGACAAAAAGTATATTCAACCAAGCGTATCACCGTGGGGAGCGCCAGTGTAATTCGTGAAGAAGAAGGATTGGTCAATGCGTCTTTGTATTGATTATAGAGAATTAAACAAAGTCACTATTAAAAAAAATATCCATTACCAATAATAGATGACTTGTTTGACCAGTTGAAGGGTGCTAAATACTTTTCAAAAATAGATTTGAGAAGTCGGTATCACCAGTTGAAAGTGATGAAGGAGGATATACCACGGACGGCATTCAGAACTCGGTATGGACATTATGAGTTTTTGGTGAAGTCTTTTGGTTTAACCAATGCACATGCTGCATTCATGGATTTGATGAATAGGGTGTTTAAACCATTCTTAGATAAGTTTATAGTGGTATTCATTGACGACATTCTAGTGTATTCCAAAACTCGAGAAGAACGCATGGAACACTTACGTTTGACATTGAAAACACTAAGAAAGGAAAAGTTGTATGCAAAATTCTCTAAGTGCGAATTTTGGCTAGATCATATATAATTTCTTGGGCACGTGATTGACAAAGATGGGATTTCCATGGATCCATCAAAAGTGGAAGCTGTAATAAATTGGGAACAACCAAGAACACCGTCAAAAGTGAGGAGTTTCTTGGGACTGGCCGGGTATTACAGACGATTTATTCAAGATTTCTCTAAGATAGCTACTCTATTAACAAATTTAACCAGGAAAACTATGAAATTTGTTTGGACGGAGAAATGTGAAAAAAGTTTCCAGGATTTGAAGAAGAAATTAAGCATGGCACCTGTGTTGTCATTACCAGATAGTACAGGTAACTTTGTGGTGTATAGTGATGCCTCACATAAAGGGTTGGGATGTGTTCTTATGTAGAACGGCAAAGTTATTGTGTATGCATCAAGATAACCAAAGGATTATGAGAAAGGTTATCCGACTCATGATTTGGAATTGGCTGCAGTAGTGTTTGCTCTCAAGATATGGAGAGAAATGTGAAATCTACATAGCTCATAAAGTCTGAAGTATATTTTCACACAGAATGACCTGAATATGCGGTAAAAGAGATGGATGGAATTGATAAAGGAATACGATTGTGAGATCTTTTATCACCCGGGCAAAGCGAATGTGGTTGCAGATGCTTTGAGCAGGAAAGGTCGGGAGAAGTTGATGTTGATAACTACTCAGGATGAGCTTATTTCAGCAATGACAAAGCTAGATTTGAAAATCAAATTTCCAAAGGAATCCGATGAATGACTATTCCAGATAGATACCAGTCCAACTTTGGTTGACAAAGTGAAGAGTGCTCAACTACAAGATAAAGAATGCGAAATGATCAAAGAGAAAGTGGTTGAGGGTAGCGATGTAAAATACAAGATCGACACCGAAGGACTACTACGATTCGAGGAAAGAATTTGGGTTCCAGCAGTACCAGAGCTTAAAGAAGAAATCTTAACTGAAGCACAAAACACAAGATATTCGATTCATCCAGGAAGTACAAAGATGTATCAAGATTTGCAGCGACATTTTTGGTGGCCGAATATGAAAAGAGACGTTGCAGAATGCGTTGAAAAATGTTTGACGTGTCAGAAAGGAAAGCTCAGCCCAAGATTTATTGGACCGTTTGAGATACTACGAAGAGTGGGGGAAGTGGCTTATGAGGTAGCTCTACCTCCATAATTGGAAAACATTCATAATGTTTTTCATATTTCGGTGTTACGACCGTATAAAACCGATTACAAACACGTGATCGAGTACAAACCATTGCAATTCGATAAAGATTTGTCTTATGAAGAAGTTCCTATCCAAATAGTCGACAAGAAAGAACAAGTGCTCAGAAATAAAGTGATACCTTCTGTGAAGGTGATATGGAGAAACCACAATGTCGAAGAGACAACGTGGGAACTCGAAATTAAAATGATGAAAAGTTACCCTGAGTTATTTGTTTAATCTATGTCTTCAATTCTGGGGACCGAATCTTTGTAAGTAGGGAAGAATGTGACGATTTGGCTGTTTGAATTGTGATTCTGAGGACAGAATCCTTTTAAGGAGGGAATGATGTAACATTCCAGAATTTTTAAATGTAATATTAAATATTTATTGAGTTATTTAAATATTTAGTGGATGTGACTATCAGTAAATGATATTTGTTTTATTGATTTAATATTATTTGGAGAATTATTTGTTAAATAAATAATTGATGAATTAAGGAAATAATTATTATATTGATATTTCAATTAAATGATATATTATTTGTATTGTGTTATGTGATTAAAGGATTTATTTAATTAATTGTGATTTGAATTAATTAAGATAAATATGAAAGCTTGATTAAATATAGTGTGACAAATAACTATATTATAAGGAGTCGTTAAAATAAATTAAAGTAATTTAATTTAGTGTTTACTAAACAAGGCTTAATATATTAATTATTTAATATTTTAAATGATTTGCCAAACAAGCCTTATGGCTTTTGAGATTTCTAGATAAATCAAATCAAATCAAATCAAATAATAAATATAATATATTTATGTTATATACGTTTATCCTAATAACTGATATTACTTATTATACGTATTAAGTCTATGTCAGTTTTCTTTGTTATTATATTAGTACGCATATCAGTTTAGTTTTCTTTTACGCATTCTATTTGCTAGCTTAGAGATTACAGAGGGTTGAGAGAATTGTGAGCAAACTTAAGCAAATTTTAGCGAGTTTAGCAAGAATTAGAAGCTAATTGAAGGTATATATGTTCTACAAACTTAGATATTATTTATGTTATGAGTATTACGACAAAACTTTTATATAATCTGTGAAATTCAATTTATTGAATTGTTGCTTTACAATGGATTACTTGTGATTATACATGTTCATGGTGATAGAGATTATATTTAAACAACAATTGTATGCTAAATTTTGGTTTGACAGTAGGAATTTTGACAGTATTTGGTTGTATATATATATTTTTCATATGTTCATGAAAAGTATCAATTCTAGTGGCCAATTCGTACGAGAAATTATAAATTGAAGATTGTATATGTTAGTTTAGTGAGATATGAGCATTATATAATTTGAATGAGATGATTTGGCCAACTAGTGAGTTCACATTGATGATTTCTATAACAATGTCAAGAAAAGTTGAGTTTTTGTGAAAAACATAGTTTTGAGAAATTAAAATAGTTGTAGTTAGTGTTAAATTGTGCTAGTTGGTTGTAAATGTGAGCAATCATGTTTATGATTTTGTTGTATTTATTCTACGTGTTAATATTACTGTCTATTGGGTGAAATTTGTGTTTATTGGGCTAAAGTCGGCTACTGTTCATAGCCGACTCTGCTTCTATCTGAACACTTAAGTAGCAATTTCTTGGCATATATGTAAAAAAGCAAGCATACTTGCTACGGTTCCAAGCCTTTATATAGTCTTGTACTCACGCCCATACCCTAGTTTGAGATTCTAACTTCTGCTATTTCAACAAACTTGGGAAAGTGTCATAACATGGTCTGAAATTGTGTTAGCATGTTAAATGTGTAATGTTAAGGTTAACATAACATAGTGAGTTGTGGTTAGTACAATCAAAGTTGCAAAAGTGATTAGTGAATTGAAAACGCGTTATGTGATAACATAGTTTATACAATGAACGATAATTAAGTGTTATGATGATTAACACTTGGGAATTCTGAAATGTAAAGCGTAACATAAGACTTGTGTTAAAATAACAAGTTTAACTAGTAAAGCGTTTTATATTGAAACGTGAATATTAATATGTCTAATAGATGTTATGGTTTTCAATACTATGTTTAGGTGAACGTGAGTTTAATATTTTAGCTTATGCTCGAGGCAAGTCTTCTAACTCCATATTTTGATTGAGTTAGTTTGTTATGTTGATGCAAGTTTTCTAACTCTACACTTTCGTTGAGTTAGTTCATTTATTTTTACTTCATGCTTTTGATTAAACAAGCTTTTATATTAAATGTTATTGAATAAGTAAATTGTTTCCAAAATTCATTTGAGCAAACTCTAACTCTAGTATTATTGGAAATTCTAAATTGATTGATTCATTCTAACTTGTTTACAGTTAAGCAATTTTCTTAATGTTCAGGAATTCATTTCTAAATATTATAAAACTTAAACCTAGCTTATTTTACTGTTCAGGCAAAGGTTAACCATTTTATTAATTATATTGAATACTTATGCTCTATTGTTATTTCAAGCATGAGATAGATATATAGAATCAGTTCATTTATTATTCTCAAATGTTCTAAGTTATGTTGTTATTAAACAACTGTTGTATTATTCAAGCATTGTTGATTCAACTAGTTCCCTAGTTGATGATCATTAAACTTCAATTACCCTTGAAAGCTTATCCAAACCAAACTTTCTTTAGTGCGGACTTGTACTCTAAATACTGAGATAAACAACCCTATGTTTAGGGGTTTATGCTTAGCGTTGAAATGGTTGTGCACAATACATTGTACGAAGGATTGATCCCCCTGAGTACGTGGAGTCCTTATAGTCATATGACTGTTAAAGTTAAATTTGAAAGATTACTTATAACTGTGGACATGGTTCACGGTTACTTGACCCTCAGTAGTTTATTTAAGAATGTTAATAGAACAACTTATTCAGTTCTATTGAGCCTATGAGTTCGCAAATATTGAAAAGTTAATAGAACATATCATTCAGTTCTATTGAGCCTATTATTTGGCACATGTTGTAAAGTTAATAGAACACATCATTCAGTTCTATTAAGCCTAGTATTTGGCAAATGTTGTAAAGTTAATAGAACATATCATTCAGTTCTATTGAGCCTATTATTTGGTAAATGTTGTAAGGATATTTATTCTTATCTCAAGTGAGCTTTGTTTGCTCACTCTTGCATATTTATACATTTATTGCAGCTATGAATGAGAAGGTAGATAAACCTACAACTAGCAAAGGAAAGGGAAAAATGTACAAGTGATGAAGACTTGTAATTTTGTTTTATCATTAATGATAGACTTTTTATAATGATGTGATGTAATAATTTTATTTCGGCACTTGAATAATTGTATTAAAGGTTAGAGAACCTGGGAGATAATGTTTTTATTAAATTAATCATGTATGGGCAGGTTTTTACTATTCAATTTATTATAATTGGGTAGTTAGATATGGATGTTTTGATTACGTGAACACCAAATCTTGAGGTAATGAAGTACAGGGATTTGGGGGGTGTCACAATCACTAATGGTACCTCCGCCACTGGCATAGGTACAGACTCCACTCTGTTCACAATTTCTTCACTCACCGCGTGTATATCTCTATACATCAAACTATCGATCGACATCCTACAATAACACATAACATGTTGATTAGTACATAACACACAATAGTATAAGCACAAATCACATTTAATTTATTTAGGGTTACGTTCCATCTTTTAAATCTTTCGGTACTGAGTTTCCTCAATACCTTATTATTTCATTCGTCTTAAGTAAATCTCAACGAGGTTATTAGCCTAAGGTTCTTCCCCCCTTAAGTTTTATAACCTAATGCTTTGATACCAACCTGTGACGCCCCCAAATCTGGGTCTCTTCCAACCTGACATATGGTGCCCCACGGAGCTACAGTTCACACAAACATTCAATTGAAATGCCTCAAAAGAATGAATATGTCTTATATATATTCCAAAATAATAATACTATTCCTGTAAAGCCCCCAAACTCGGGTACTTGAAACCCGAACTCGGTACTTCACGATACCATTTCTATGAGCGGAATAATACTAATAATAATAACAATAATATAAATATCAAACTTATCTTACATTTATCACAGTCTAATCCTAATTACACAACCTTTACTATAATTCT
Organism: Panax quinquefolius; assembly: GCA_020205615.1. Classification (NCBI taxonomy): domain Eukaryota; kingdom Viridiplantae; phylum Streptophyta; class Magnoliopsida; order Apiales; family Araliaceae; genus Panax; species Panax quinquefolius. The sequence goes on from CM035164.1 coordinate 37,580,902, forward strand.
TTACATGATATATAATACATATCATTGTCTATATATTGTCTAACTATTACAAAAGATATCATTAAACAAGTTCTGTTTTCTTTCCTTTTCACTTGTTCTTGTCTGAACCTTCAAGTTGTTCATGCCTAGCTGAAAACATTTATATTTAAGCAAGGATGAGCATTTGGGTGACCAGCAAGTAATAACAATTAGAAATATAATTAGCTGAAAGAAATAAATATTTTCTTTGTACATCACTTCTACAACGAATTTATAGTTGTGAAGTAAACTGAACCGATAATAATAACATAACAATTCTATCTCAAATTTTTGAAACTACGTATAGACTATATATATAGGGTAGTCGACATACTATGAACATTGTTTTAAATTTTCGATAAGGTTTAGCAGAACTTTATCTACAAATCGTCATAGCTTACGGGCACGAAGGTGTACATCCCATGGACCCTGTATTGATCAATACTACATTGCAAGAACGATAGGATCGTTCACTCTGTCCGCATTGGGCGCATAAAAGTTTTCCAGTGATCGGGATGTTCATACTTAGACTGGAATCCGAACCAAAACAATTTGATTGGATACAAAAAGGTTTTTATCATATTCAACGACATTTCGAAATTTGTGTCTAGATGATCACAAATAGCTTAGGCAGCTTTATATATATATATATATATATATATATATATATATATATATATATATATATCAACATGTGATTAAATACAATGATTATCCAAGTTGGGACACTTGTGTAACCATATTTAGAAATTAAAGAAATGAATATATATCTGAATTAACATATACTAACATGTTGATAAACAATGATCGGATATAGAATATATCACAATAGGGTTAATAATATAGCATAATAATAATATAATTCTGAAACTTCTTACTCATGTCCATTGCATAAAAGAAATACAAAGGTAAGATACTTGCTTGATGCGCTGCTTACAGTTCGTAACTTAGTTCTATCTTTATATTACACCTATCATTAATAAGATCATTTGATCGATTAGAATAACATACTATAACACATAGCACTGCTTATTGCAGTCAGCACATAACCTAATCACATTGTCACATATGTTCCACAACCATTGAATCATAAATAAACACTAATACAGTCAAAATACCTAAGTCCAGATCAATTTCTGAAACATGTCAGTGTACCGACGGCTTTATCAGGTAATTATCGAGTCTAAGACTCTATCCCGAAGTTCAATATCTATTTAGACTATTTAAGTAACAATCATATTATTCTTAAATGACTTATAATAAATTTTAAACATTTATTATAATTTATTACGAATCTTCAAACACCGGAATCATTATTAAATAATTTAAATATTAAATAATTCTATTATCATTAATATTTAATTAATATCAAACTATTAATGAAACCATTGCCAAAATATTAAAGTTATTTATAATAACTTAGAATATTTTTAAAGTATTTATATTATCTGTGACGCCCCCAAAATTAGGTATACATCACCCATCTTGGGTCGACACTTACATGGTACAGAATTTAAAAACAACTTATTAACATAATTGTCGTGTACAATACGACATAAACTGTGAGTTTAAATACAAATATCGCTCTACTAGATATTATACAAACTCAAATAAAAAGTCCTCATTATAGCTTATTATCACACTATTTTTACGAATAGTGAGGACTACTAATGCTATCTTCAGGACCATCACTCGCTTCCCAGGCTTCGTCCCGGCTATATTATCATTTTCAAGAGAATAAAGTGAAAGAAAGGGTGAGCTCAACTAACCCAAGAAGAAATATTATGACTAAGATAATGCGAATAAATTATCAATAGTCTTCAATAATGTTAAACCGATAAAATACAATAGACAACCGGTTTAAGCTGCAATGAATATGCAATCCATTAAAAGAGTCAAGTAGAAAATAAAGTCTACTATCTTTTAGGTTTTAAAAGGTTTTTCATCATCATTTTATAGTTGAGACTCGACTTTAATAAATATTTCACATCATCGAATCACCCACACTTTACTGCCGAGGATATTCTTTAGTATCACGACCACAATTATTCATGCACTACGGGCCAAGAATATTTGTGTATTCATTAATGGTCATGATCATGCCAACAATCGTCCATCAATGCACTACTACTTAATCGAGGATTTTTATCACATCATTTTTGTAACATTACGGTCATGATTACACCGAATAGTCTCTGGTCATAATCATACCAAGTCCATCTATGCACTACTGTGCCACGAGATGACTTTCAAAAAAATATAAACATGAGGATGATGACAATGATATAAGAATTCAATAAAACAAGTTCAAGAATTATTTTATCCAGGAATTATTAACGCCCAAATTGTCAACATGACGATCTTGTTTTGTAGAGTAAAATTCAAGAATGATCGGAAGAATATTTCCATGAAAAAGATCTTTGGATGAAACGCAAATATCAAGGATATTCTACTAATTTCATGGAGTATAGAAGTCAAAGTTTTAACCAACCTGGGTATAATAAAGAATGGAATAACAAAAGAAATCACCATGCATGCGATAGACCGCATGCACGAGTTATTCAGCGGAATAATAAATAAGCGGAACCATGTAGGGTGAAATTCACAAGCGAGGATGTTCAAATGAATAATAAAGATGGAACCGGATCCGGTGTAAAACACATGATAGGATATTCCAATGAGAATAATAAAGAGGCGGAACCAGTCCGGTGTAAAAACACACGCAGGATGTTCCAACGAGAATAATAAAGACGCGGAACCAGTCAGGTGTAAAACACACACGAGCAGGATGTTCCAATGTAATAATAATAAAGAGCGGAACCAGTCCGGTAAAAAACACTGTGACAGGATGTTCCAACAGAATAATAGAAGAATGTCACCAAGTATAGGGTAAACCACTTATACATGTTATTCCAGCAGAATAATAAGCAATGGAATAACAACAGTTCTCTTCATGAATAAGAAAGAATAACACCCCTTACATTTGGTAGGAGATTGAATAATGCAGCAGTGTAGTAACAAAATACTCTTCTTCTTTCTCTCTTATTCTCTCTATACTTTCTCTCTCTATAGCTTGAATGAATTAAGTGAAAATAATGAAGCCCTAGGCCTCTATTTATAGAAGATTTCTAGCTTAGCACACCTTAGTGTGAAAAGGCAAGTGGCTCGATTAATTGGTTTGACGCTTTTGTAATGTGAAACGACAAGTGGTTCGGGCTTTTGTAATGTGAAACGACAAGTGGTTCGACGTCTGGTAAAGGTAATTACTATTAACGGAAGGTAAATACTATTGACGAAGGTAAATACTATTCACAAGGGTAATTACTATTGACGAAGGTAATTACTATCGATTGAAGGTAAATACTATTCACAAGGGTAATTACTATCGACGAAGGTAATTACTATCGACGAAGGTAAATACTATTCACAAGGGTAATTACTATTGACGAAGGTAATTACTATTGACGAAGGTAAATACTATCGATGAAGAGACTCTTAGATGATGACATATGAGCCCCCATAAAATAATCAAACTTACCACAAATCATTTTTCTTTCATCAATACATATTTAATCTTTCAACAATTATTAATCATTTATAACTTGTCGTCTCAATTATTGATTTAATACTATAACATATTATCTGAGATGATCTTGTGACAATAATTGAATCAATAATATAAGAGATATGATGCAAACAATTATCGTAGCAATAATTGAGCATAAATGAGTGACTGACTTCACGTAAGCATCAATAATCAATACCGTGTGCTACTATGCAACTACGTGTATTCATCGTATTTTTTTACCCAGGGTAGTTCAACGCTTTTTAACGGTAACACCTCCATACCGTTATTTTTATAAAATATTTTTGTCGTTTTCTCAATCCGACAATAATTACATTATGGGGTCCACCAATGATTGAGCATTTTATACGAATATTCCCTAACAAAAGAATATTCCCGACCAAACGTAATATTTTATAACAACTTGCATACTTTGCAAAATTTATAAATATTACCCACAACTATAACATTATATCAAATTTATTCCATAATATTCAAAAATAATATTTATAGAAAAATTCATCTTTATTAAAAAGTGGGGTCTTACAACCTCCCTTCTTATGAAATTTCGCCCTCGAAATTAGGGTACGACTGGTATGTCGAAGAGGTAAGGATACCTTGATTTCATTTTGATTCTAACTCCCAAGTCATTTCCTCAACATCGTGGTTCCTCCACAAAACTTTGACTTGAGGTATAACCTTGGAGCGTAGAATATGTTCCTTCTTATCCAAAATTTGAACAGAACCTCTTCATCACGTCAAATCTTCCGCTATTTCGTCCGGTTCTAACTCAATAATATGGTTCGGGTCTTTCACATATTTACGTAACATAGATATGTGAAAAACGTTATGAACACGAGACATATTTAGCAGAAAGCGAGTCTATAGGCCACAGATTCCTACTCGATCGAGGATTAAAATGGACCGATGAATCGAGGGTTAAGTTTTCCTCTCTTTCCAAATCTTGTAACTCCTTTCCAGAGCAACTCTTAACAACACATGATCTCCTATATCGAATTCCACGTCCTTTCGATGAAGATCAAGATAACTCTTTTTGTCGATTTTGTGAGGTTTTTATACGTTGTCGGATCGTTTGAATCTTTTTCCGTAGTCACACGTACCAACTCCCGGTCCCAACAACGTTGCTTCACCCACCTCATCCCAAAGATCTTTGGAGAACGACACTTTCTTCCATACAACGCTCGAATGGAGCCATGCCAATACTTGCTTGATAAGCTGTTATTGTAGGAAAACTCCACCAATGGTAAGAACTTGTCCCAACTCCCTTGAAATCAAGGACACGAGTCTTAATAGATCTTCAAGAGTTTGAATAGTCCTCTCCGATTGTCCGTCCGTCTCGAGGATGATATGCCGAAGCTAAATCGTAAGTCTGTGCCCATAGCTTTTTGCAAACTAACCCAAAATCGTGAAGTGAATCTTGGGTCTCGATCGAAACTATGGATACCGGCATACCATGCGATCTTATAATCTCGTTTATGTACATACTGAGCAAGACGTTCAAGTGTATAAGTTTCTCGATATCAGAAGAAATGAGCGGAGACTTGGTCAACCTATCAACAATGACCCAAATCGCATCAATGCCTTGAGAAACCTTAGGAAGACCCCAGAATTGAAATCCATGGTAATGTGCTCCCACTTCCATTACGGAATTTCAAGTGATTGCAATGGACCTTTTGGTACTTGATGCTCGCTTTAACTCGTTGACAAGTTAGACACCTTGAGATAAACAAAAGCTTATCTCTCTCTTCATATTGCTCCACCAAAATGTATTACCGAATATCATGATACATTTTGGTACTCCTGAGATGGATTGCAAATGGTGTGTTGTGTGCCTCCATCATGATATTATACTTTAAATCGTGGTCGTTAGGAACACAAAGTCCGGAGTTGACTCAAGTATTCCTTCTTCATCGATTCTTGCTTCCTAAGATAGCACCTTCTTGCACTTTCTTCCTCATACGTGATCACCTCCGTGTCTCAGAAGCTTGAGCAAAATTTTTAACTTTATCAATTAAAGTCGGTTCTACTCGTATACTCGCTATCATCACGCGCGTCCTCGAGTCTTTAATTCTATCTCCATCCTTTGCAAGTCACACAAAATGGGCCTTTGCGTTGACAATATCGCACTCAGATTACTTGCATATGATTTTCTACTCAATGCGTCGCCTACCACGTTCGCTTTTCAGGATGGTATTGGATGGTATGATCATAATCTTTCAACGATTCAAGCCAATGTCGTTTGTCGCATGTTGAGTTCCTTTTGAGTGAAGAAATATTTGAGGCTTTTATGATCCGTAAAGATCTCCACTTTCTCCCCATACAAGTAATGCCTCCAAATTTTAAGTGCAAAAGATAACATTTGCTAACTCTAGATCATGAGTAGGATAATTCCTCTCATATTCTTTGAGTTGTCGCGAGGCATAGGCTATTACTTTTCCATGTTGCATGAGAACACATCCAACCCTTTGCTCGAAGCATCACTTTGTGAGATGACAAATCCCTCCGAGCCAGATGGATGGTATTGTCGAACAGTCTTTGAAATAAGTCTCCTCTTGAGTTCTTGAAAACTCTTCTCACATTCTTCGCTCCAACCGAACTTTGTATCTTCCAAAGTCAATTTGAGTCAATGGAATAGCGATTCGAGAAAATCCTTCCACGAATCTCCGATAATAACCAAATTTAAACCGAGAAAGCTACGATTTCTATCCATCGATTTAGGTTGTTCCCGACTTTGAATATCTTCAATCTTTCTTTGGGTCAATGGATATTCCATGACTTGATACCACGTGCCCAAGGAATGCTACTTCTTCAAGCCAGAACTCGCATTTCTTCAATTTGGCATAAAGCTTATATTCACGAAGCTTTTGGAGTGTCAGCCTCAAGTGTTGCTCATGATCTTCACGGCTTTTGAAATAAATAAGGATGTCATCAATAATGACGACCACAAAGTGATCTAAATATTCCTTGAATACTCGGTTCATCATATCCATGAAGGCAAAGCGGAGCATTAGTCAATCCAAAGGACATGACTAGGAATTCATAATGCCCGTACCGAGTTCTGAAAGCCGTCTTTGGAATGTCAGCGGTTCTAATCTTCAATTGGTGATATCCGGAACGAAGATCAATCTTTGAAAAGAATTTGGCTCCTTACAACTGGTCAAACAGGTCATCAATACGTGGCAATGGATACCTATTTTTGATGGTGACGTGATTCAACTCCCGATAATCAATACAAAGTCGCATACTCCCATCTTTCTTCTTCACGAATAGAACAGGAGCACCCCAAGGAGAAGTACTAGGACGAATAAAGCCAATGTCTAACAATTCCTGCAGTTGGGTTTTTAACTCCTGAAGTTCAATAGGAGCCATTCGATATGGGGCTTTGGAAATAGGTTTTGTACCGGGTTCAAGGTCGATACAAAATTCAATTTCACGCTCTGGGGGTAGGCCAGGAAGTTCTTCGGGGAATACATCAGGAAATTTATTAACAATAGGAATATCGTTTAAAACTGAGGTATTTTTATTTAAATCTGTGACACGAGCTAAGAAAGCTTGACATCCGTTTTTCAATAAACGAATAGCTTTATGGCTTGAGATGACCGTGATTGATTTTAATGGTTTGGTCGTTTGAATTCGCATAATAGGTTGATTAGGAATATGAAAGCTAACAACCTTACTTAAAACAATCAATTTTTGCATGATAAGTAGTTAACCAATCAATCCCTAGAATCACGTCAAATGCAAGTATTTTTAATGAAATAAGATTGACGAGGTAATGTGAGGGTACCGATTTGAACCAAACAAGACTTATAAACAAATTGGATGTAATGAAGGTTTCTCCCAACGGAGTTTCCACAGATAAGTCAAAGTCTAATTTCTCGAGTCAAATTTAATCGATGAGCGCAAGTAGGAGAAATAAAAGAATGGGTAGAACCCAATTATCAAATAAAGTATAGACTTCATTAGAGTTTATGATAAGCTTACCCGTGATGACCTCATTCGGATTCCTTGCTCTTTGGGAGGTCACAACAAATGCTCTCCTTGACTACTTCTGGGTTTTGAATTTTCCGGGATGGCCTTTGGTGCCTCCATCCTAAATTGAATTTGTCTTGATGAAACGACAAAATCGAGCTAAGTGACCTTCTCTTCCACAATTATAACATGCTTTGACTGGCATGACGCAGTTTGGATGATGTGTCCCTCTCTCCGCATTTGAAGCATATGATAGGTGGTCTTTCTCCTTCCTTAACAATGGGTCTTTGGTGCCGACGTCTTTCCATCATTGTTGAATCTTCTTTTCTTGAAATGTCCATTCTTATTGTTTTGCCCCGATTACCACCGAAGTGGTTACCATATCCGCCCGTTGATTCCCTCCACGCTTGTTGTCACCGCTTCGATGACTATTCTCATTGGTATTATAATTTTGCTTACCGCTCTCTTTTAGTTGCATTGACTCATTATCGCGCTCCACTAATCGAGCCCTATTTACAACATCTCGAATACAAACACAGTTTATGAGAAATAAGATGTTGGACGTATCTCCGACTTCAAACCTCTTAAAACATTCGCGCCATTCTCTCTTCATTATCCACCAAGGGACGCAAAACCGTGATAACTCCGCAAATTTTGCCTCGTATTGCGACACGGTCATATTGTTTTGTTCCAACTTGATAAACTCCACCTCCTTCATGTGGCGTAATACTTTCGTGAAAGTATTTGTCGTTGAACGCCTCTGGAACTTCTCCCAAGATATCTTTCAAGACAATTTGGTTGAGTCACGTTTCTACCGATTCCCACCAAGAATCCGCTCTCCGCCGCAAACATAAAGGCGTGAAGGGAACCTTTGCTCCTCGGAGCATCCCAAGACATCAAATATCTTGGTAATCTGCTTTATCCATGCTTCCGCCAAGTGGTTTTGGCTCTCCTTAAACTCCGGTGGTCCCGGCTCCTTAAATTGTTTAGCGGTGACCGCACCGAGAGTTTTTCGTGTTTCCACCTACGTTTTGGACAGAGTCGCTCTCGCTTTCTTTGTTGCATAAATTGCATAAAGCCTCGAACATTTGATCATTCGTCATTTGGTCGGTGTTGTTGTTTGCATGAGGATTATCGCCTTCCGATGCACATTATCACGATTATTGATATGTGGTGAATCAACAATCGTCGCTGCGCTCCATTGCTATTCTCAACATTCTCGATGTCATTTTAGACATCGCCACAAAACAAAAGGTTAATTCGACATGTAACAAATTATCCTATCTTGACCAACCAATAAAATATCACATAAACTTAGGTAGGTCATACTAGCGAAGGTATTCCCCGTCTCTCCCTCCTAGTACTATTCTCACATCTTAGCAGGATCATATCCTAAGCTCGATACCAACCGTGACGCCCCCAAAATTAGGTATACATCACCCATCTTGGGTCGACACTTACATGGTATGTAATTTAAAAACAACTTATTAACATAAGCGCCGTGGTACAATACGACATAAAGCGTGAGTTTAAATACAAATATCGTCTACTAGATATTATACAAACTCAAATAAAAAGTCCTCATTACGATTATTATCACACTATTTTACGAATAGTGAGGACTACTAATGCTATCTTCGAGGACCATCACTGCGTTTCCCCAGGCTTCGTCCGGCTATATTATCATTTCAAGAAGAAAAAGTGAAAGAAAGGGTGAGCTCAACTAACCCAAGAGGGAAATATTATGACTAAGATAATGCGAATAAATTATCAATAGTCTTCAATAATGTTAAACCGATAAAATACAATGACAACCGGTTTAATCTATGGTTTGAATATGCAATCCATTAAAAGAGTCAAGTAGAAAATAAAGTCTACTATCTTTTAGGTTTTAAAAGGTTTTCATCATCGTTTATAGCCGAGACTCACTTTAATAAATATTTCACATCATCGAATCACCCCGCACTACTGGCCAAGGATATTCTTTAGTATCACGACCACAATTATTCATGCACTACGGCCAAAAATATTTGTGTATTCATTAATGGTCATGATCATGCCAACAATCGTCCATCAATGCACTACTACCATCGAGGATTTTTATCACATCATTTGTAACATTACGGCCATGATTACACCGAATAGTCTCTCGGTCATAATCATACCAAGTCCATCTATGCACTACTGTGCCACGAGATGACTTTCAAAAAAATATAAACATGAGGATGATGACAATGATATAAGAATTCAATAAAACAAGTTCAAGAATTATTTTATCCAGAATTATTAACGCCCAAATTGTCAACATGATCTTTGTTTTGTAGAGTAAAATTCAAGAATGATCGGAAGAATATTTCCATGAAAAGATTTGGATGAAACGAAATATCAAGGATATTCTACTAATTTCATGGAGTATATAAGTCAAAGTTTTAACCAACTGGGTATAATAAAGAATGGAATAACAAAAGAAATCACCATGCATGCGATAGATCGCATGCAGCACAAAGTTATTCCAATGAATAATAAATAACGGAACTGTGTCGGGTGAAATTCACACAATCGGATGTGATGTTCCAAGAATAATAAAGATGGAACCGGATCCAAATTGTAAAAACACATGAGATAGGATATTCCAAGAATAATAAAGAGCGGAAACCAGTCGGTGTAAAACACATGCACAGGATGTTCCAACAGAATAATAAAGAGGCGGAACCAGTCCGGTGTAAAACACACGCATGCAGGATGTTCCAATGCAGAATAATAATAAAAGAGCGGAACCGAGTCCTGTAAAACACATGCATGCAGGATGTTCCAACGAGAATAATAGAAGAATGTCACCAAGTATAGGGTAAACCACTTATACAAAAGTTATTCCAATGTAATAATAAGCAATGGAATAACAACAGCTTTCTCTTCATGAATAAGAAAGAATAACACCCCTTACATTTGGTAGGAGATTGAATAACGCAAAGAAGTGTAGTAACAAAATACTCTTCTTCTTTCTCTCTTATTCTCTATACTTTCTCTATAGCTTGAATGAATTCGTGAAAAATAATGAAGCCCTAGGCCTCTATTTATAGAAGATTTCTAGCTTAGCACCGCCGTGTGAAAAGGCAAGTGGCTTGATTTAATTGGTTTGGCGCTCGTAATGTGAAACGACAAGTGGTTCGGCCTTTGTAGAATGTGAAACGACAAGTGGTTCGACGTCCGGTAAAGGTAATTACTATTAACGAAGGTAAATACTATTGACGAAGGTAAATACTATTCACAAGGGTAATTACTATCGACGAAGGTAATTACTATCGACGAAGGTAAATACTATTCACAAGGGTAATTACTATCGACGAAGGTAATTACTATTGACGAAGGTAAATACTATTCACAAGGGTAATTACTATTGACGAAGGTAATTACTATTGACGAAGGTAAATACTATCGATTGTGAAGAGACTCTTAGATGATGACATACGAGCCCCCATAAAATAATCAAACTTACCACAAATCATTTTTTTCATCAACACATATTTAATCTTTCAACAATTATTAATCATTTATAACTTGTCGTCTCAATTATTGATTTAATACTATAAACATATTATACGAGATGATAATTGTGACAATAATTGAATCAATAATATAAGAGATATGATGCACGGTAAATCATCGTAGTAATAATTGAGCATAGTGAGTGACTTCACGTAAGCATCAATAATCAATACCGTGTGCTACTACGCAACTCACGCCAGACATATTATTTACTTTTACCAATAGGGTAGTTCAACGCTTTTAACGGTAACACCTCTACCAGTTATTTTTATAAAATATATTTTTGTCGTTTTCTCAATCAAACAATAATTACATTGTAGGGGTCCACCAATGATTGAGCATTTGTGCGAATATTCCTAACAAAAAAAAGAATATTCCCACAAAACTAATATTTTATAACAACTTGCATACTTTGCAAAATTTATAAATATTACCCACAACTATAACATTATATCAAATTTATTCCATAATATTCAAAAATAATATTTATAGAAAAATTCATCTTTATTAAAAAAAGTCGGGTCTTACATTATCCTTAAATGATTTTTAAACAATTAAAATCATTTTTAACTAATTACCATTAATATTTAATTATTAATGTCTTATTTATCAAAATATTAAAAGTCATTAATTATAACTTAAAATATTCTTAAGGTATTAATATTACCCTTAAATGATTTGTAAAAGAACTAAAATCATTTTCAAATAATTATCTTTAATATTAAAGTATTAATGTATTATTTATCAAAATATTAAAAGTCATTAATTATAACTTGAAATATTTTTAATTCATTTATATCCTTTTAAATGATTTATAAAGTAATAAAACCATTTTAAAACTATTTATTTAATATAATTATTAAATAAATTTAAGATCATTAATATTAAATTAATAATCATTAATATTAATTATTAATAAAATTATCCTTTAAATATTAAAAGTTATATTTTCTAACTTAAAATATCTTTAAACACTTTATTTTCATTTTAAATGATTTTTATAATATTAAAATCATTTTTAAACTAATTTATTTAATATGATTATTAAATAATTCTAATATCATTAATAGTAATTAATTAATGGAATTTTCCTTTAAATATTAAAAGTTATATTTTATAACTTCAAATATTTTTAAACTATTTATTTTCATTTAAAATGATTTTTCTAATATTAAAATCATTTTCAAAACTAATTTATTTAACATAATTATTAAATAAATCTAATATCATTAATACTAAAATAATAATATTTTTCATGACAAAATATCAAAAGTTATATATTTTATATTTTATAACCTTTAAATCATTTTTCTATAATTTTTAAATCATTAATTCTATTTTCCATAATTTATTTAATGAATTCAATAAATAACTTAATTATCATTAATATTAATTAATTAATAAAATTCATCACAAAATAATAAAAGTTATCAAAAATAACTTAAATTATTTTCTTATACCATAATATAATTTTAAATGATTTTTTATGTATTAAGATTATTTTTAAATAATTTATTTAATATAATAATTAAATACTTTTAATATTCCAAAAATATTAAATATTTATGAAATATATTCAAAATAATTAAAAACTAATTTTCGAATTTTAAAATAATTTTTAGGAATTTATTTTGTATTTTTTCATAATTAAAACTAATTAATACTAATTATTTAATAAAAAAATAATTTTTATGTAGAAACTGTCGCTAAAGACCACCTAGAGCGACAGAATCGTCGCTATAGGTGTTCTTCGTGTTCTTCATGAAACCCAGAAATGCATAGTCAGTAGACAAGGGTACTACTTTGACCAAGCTTAAATCTTTGCTCGCTGTGTTTCTGGGAAATTTATTGATTGAGTATTGTAGTGCTAGTGTAACACTTTATGATACAACAATAATCATGACCATACAACATAAAACGAACAAGATCTAGGCTTCAGAAACGCTTGTCAGAAGCTGTTCTTTATTTCTGGATTTTCCAGAAATGAAGAACAGTCCAAGATGACAACTTATGATCTTCATAACTTGCAACATATGACCTGTTTTTGTGATCTTAGGCTTTCATATTGTAGACAACATAACAAGGTACAAGTATATTACAAAAGTTCACCCTAATAACAACACAATCGTTAGATCTTACCCGGTCAAAACCTTGTCAGAACCATGTTCACGACTTTCTGGAAATTCCAGAAAGTTCATTTCGTGATCATTTCAGTCACTTTGACCATCCACTATATTTAATCGGGTTATAATTTGAGTAATATAAAGACACTAATCTAAAGTCCACATACCAGGCTACAACATCGATACACAAACATCATCAATACACATAAAACCTGACAATTATGGGTCTTTGAAAATTTTGTCAGACACGTTTAAAGGATTTCTGGGTTACCCAAAAATCACTTGGTCATGGTCGGTCAACCGACTTTGACCAAGAATAACTTTCAATCCATGCATTATTTGGTCCTGATTCAAACTCCAGAACAAAGACCTCATAACATACTACAACTATATAACATAAAACACACAAAATCATAACAACCAAAGATTTACAGGGTCTGACATTTGGTTGTCAGACTCATTTTAAAATTTTTCCAGATTTTCAAAATCGTTAAATTCGAGCTTCTAAATGTAATGGATCTAACATCTAGCAACCTAGATCATCATTATATACCACATACAACATATTCTAACACTCAAACATAACATCTAACCATAGATCAAAGGTCAGATTCTAGGGTTAGCTTTATACCTTTCTATGAACAATCTTTAATTCTGAGCTTCTGATTTGTTTAAGGAATTCATGGGGCTTGAATTGGGGACTGAAATACCTTAATATTTCGTGGGTTATAGTGAGAGAGGGTCTAGGATGATTGTTGTGCAAAAATCAAGTTAGCAACTGATTTTTCTCTCTTCAATCTATATATAGTACTTGTAATGCACATGGCTGATACACTTAGGTTGATTTGCTGGATATAAAGGTCACAATTGTCAACTAAGTTGGTCACCAACTCCCATCTAATGTCAAAACCTATTGCTAGCTTCAATTATACAAGAGGGGCAAAATGGTCTTTTGTTTTTCTAATTTAATGGCACTTTGGTAACTTGTCAAACCCTTAGGGTTTAGGGTTTGGATTAGGGTTTAGGGTTTGAACCATTTTAGGTTTTAAAAGCAAAAAAAATCTAGGATTTCCAAAATTAGGATTTAAAAATAAATAACAATTTAGTTTCTAAAAAAAATATAATTAGGGTTTTCTTAATTAGTGTAGGTTTTCTAATATTTAGAAATTAAACATTAAGTTCAATAATTTAATAATTATAATTAAACTTACTAATTTAACAATTAGAGCAAATACTTAGCAATTAGTATTACCCATATAACAATTAGGGTTACTAATTATTACTTGGGATTTTTAATTATTTAATTAAGGTTTTTCTAATTTCACAATTAGGGTTTACAATTAGTAATTAGGGTTTATAATGACTAATTAGGGTTTCTAAATTTAGAAATTAGAGTTCCTCTAATTAATATTAAATTTTAATAATACGTATCATATACCACATAACACTTGACATTTATAACATAACGTAATTACTTGAAATCTTACGGTCTTCTTTGACTATCAAATTAGGGTTTATTAAAATAATACTAGTGGTCTTCGTATGTTACATTAAAATTGTTTCACATATTAACCTTACACACATAACATAAATATTTATAACACCGAAAAATAATAATATCCTCTTTCCTCGATCAAACTCTAAAATTAGGGTTTGGATTCCATATCGATTTATTCTTCATATATAACATTATTAATTAAGTTAAAATAATTAACTTAATTAAGCTTGTATAAATTCATATAATAAAATAAATAATTATTTTATTAATTCTAAAAATCATTTCATATATTATTTAAATAATATATAATTATATTTTCATGGAAAATAATTAATAAAAATTTTTTACTATAAAATTAATTATTAAAAGAATAAACTTTATAATAATCAATAATTCTAAAATAAAATTATTTGTAAACATTCATGTAATAAATATATTTTTATTTATTACATAATTACATACACATTATCTTGTACAAATTCTCATCCTTAAAATAAAAAAAAAAATTATACGCAAAATTTCTGATTTAATTATATTTAAAATATCGGGTTGTTACAATTCCCCAAGTTCTTTATAACCGTTACATTTCTTCTTGTCATAATATCAAATATTATCATTACAAACCTATACTATTACATAGGTAATCTACAAGTTCGCTTTAGCCTTCCCTTTATCCTTGTCGAATCCTTTGGTCCATTCGGTCTAAGATCCATTCATATGGTTCAAGCAAGAATGAGCATAACAAGCTCAGCAAGTACAACAAGTTCATTTAAAATTCATGCTTGAAACATAGGAATCGTATATCTTCAATAACTGAATAATAGTTATGAAGTACTATCAATAATTCAAAATAGCGTTCATTTTCCTTCACAACGTTTTACCATAACAATATTCAGTAAAACACCAAATCTGTTCCAAGACCATGAGCATTTCATAATTTCTTTGAAAAGGACAACCCGGCACGAAGTCCTTAAGTCTGGCATATCTTACGAGCACTTCTAGGTGATCAGCCTATAGTACTCTATGTTGATCAACACTCAATCCATTAAACGTGTGTATGTTTAAGTTGTGGCAACCTCATGTGCCCATCGAATACTCGATGAAAATACATTTGTTTATTCATATTCAGGCTTACCTTGAATCCGTACCAAACAATTGGCATAGGATAACGTTAGCAATTATATATTGAAAGACTTGTAAATAAATCAATCACTCTATCAAGATTAGTCTAGCCGGGTTAAAACTGGCATCGACTCTTTCTTTAAAACCATACATGCATCTCATACTTGAATCATTTGAAAACTTGGCTAACACGAAGGTTAGACAAGCGTTTAGAAAAACTTGCCTTCAGCGTCTGCTACAGTATAATTACTTTTCCTTCGAGTCTTTACGGTCTCTACAACACATAATCACATAGCATACCACATTAGGTCATGAATGAACATACTTAGTTCCTAAATAATCTTACCCTTCTTCTCAATCTAATCATGTATTAGATTTGTTATTATTGGTTTTGGCTTACCGTCGTTCTTTTATATCATTCTTACCATCTTAATTCCTTTCTATAACTTAATTAAAATTATTTCAGTAATACAACTCGGTTTGAGTTAAACATCCTTCCTCACAGTTTATTAATGTTCTTACGTTATTATTTGAAATTCGATCGTCATAAGTTAAGTACATTTATTGCATACCATTCATGTTCACATTCAACTTATCTTCAACCTTTAGTGTATTACTTAAGGTTTAATTATGTCTTAACAATGTTTCATTAAGATCCTTGATTAAGTGTTCATCAATTACCATTCATGTTCAACCTGTAAACATTCTTTATTGTCTAAGTTATAAGGCTGGCGCTGCGGCGCCGGCTATTACTCTTGGTGTCGCGTTGCGGCGTCACACATTAGTGCCCAAAAACCGGACTCGGCGCTGCGGCGCTAGTCCCTTTGTTACTTGTCGTGCTGCGGCGCAAGTTTGCAGGGGACTATGGCCACTTTGGCGCTGTGGCGCTGGAACTTTAGCATGGAGTGGCGCCGCAGCGCGGACTATGAGCCACAGAAATTTTGACAGATTTTCAAACTTGTGAGATTCTCGGACTCATAACTTCTTCGTTATAAGTCTGAATTGGCTTGTTCAAGAGCCTACGGTTCACAAATCACATACTCTACGTGTTCATGCAAGAATTTTATCTATTCGACTTCGTTTGCTAAAAATTCACCTATTAGTCCATTTTTAACAAAAATGATAAATGTTCGTGAACGTTCAATGCTCGTTTCTTCGTTCTATGTCAGAATCCGGTCATTTTTGAGTCTGCAACTCTATAATGCCAAATAAGACTTGTCTCCATTGAAAACCAATGTTTCCAAGCTCAATATCAAAATTCGACTTCCATTCCGAGAATTTCACGAATTCGACGATTATCGTCTAATCGTGTGAATTCCGGCAAAACTTCGTTACTCAAGATTTGTTCTTCATTTCAAATGGATTCATTCCATCATACTAACTTCTTAATATACATACTTCATTAACTTATTTACATGATAAGTTATTATTTGTTCTTTATGAGTTTATAACTTATAAAAATATAAACTACTTATGTTTCCATTTCTCATGACTTAGGATAGTATATAACTTCTAACCATTATTCTTGCTTCTTGTTAACATACTAACTTCATTTGTGTAAACATGATACAAGTTCGTATATGTTCATTATAATTTCATAACTTATTTATGTTTGAATTACTTATCCATAACTTACACGGCTTATTAAGACTTAAGCCCTATGATTCATTTTTCCAACCCCTTCTTAGCATACATGTTCTACCACCACCCACTTCTCTAACAATGGAAGAGAAAGAGAATCATGGTTCAAGATGGCTTACCCTTTTATGATTACTTAATTAAGCTTTGATCTTCTTCTTGCTTCTTCAAATATGAAAGACTAGCTTTCTAGCTTTTCTAGCTTATTCTCTCAAGCCAATAAGCACTTAACTTGTTGGAGTTTTGAACAAGGAATAAATGAGCTAGCAAGCTTTCTATTTATAGGAAATCCTAAGTTAGGGCATAAGGGTCATTAATCCATCCACCTCCTTACTATTCCTAGCTTAAACACTAAGTAAACTTGGCCTCCACAACACTTAGGCATTAAGTTAACTTGCTTAGCACAACTTTTATCCTTTGCTTGCTCACCACATTTACTTAACCATTAAGTTATCTTGCTCCCCACTTTAATTACTTGGTCATTATATATCTTAGCCAATAAGTTACTTGCTCCCTACTTTGGATCATCCATGGTTTTCCCCATGGTTCACCCTAGCCCATTGGATCATAGCTTGGGCTTAGTTTTAATTAGCTTAGCTTAATCATTTGGGCTTTCATTAAATTACTTTAGAACTTTACCTTAACAACCACTTGGGCTTTAATATTACAAAATCTTGGGCTTGCTTATTAATTTACATTGGACTTAACCATACTTACATTTGGGCCTTATCACATTTCCCATTGAACAATACAATTTCCTACATAATTCAACAAATCCATTACATTTGGATTAAAGCCTTATAACGTATAATTTACGTATTAATCTCGTATTCCACATCGTATACTTATTCATCATACGTGATATACCATCATTCATACATACTCGCATAATATCTCGTATCATACTCGTATTCATTACTTCGTATAATACCTACGTATTATACGATAATCGCTTAATTCATTACATGCGTTTAAATTCCTTCTCGAAAGTCACTTTCCCTAAACACTAGGTTTTAAGTCCGTAGGCGAAATATTACATTTTCCATAACTGAAATTTTATTGGATATTCCATCTCACCTCAATATTCTATCGTTACGTATTTCTTGGAAGTTCAAAAATAATTCCCGAGCAGAAATGCGTGAATAGTGTTTTCGAAAATTTCTCAGAAAGCTTTTATTTTCGTCTTGGAAATTCAAACACTTTAATTCTATCACGTAACCAAAATCCTACGACGTTCTGATATGTTTAGGTCATCAAACGACCTTCAATTAGCTTGCTCCTATAAATAATCAATAAAATTTATTTAATCCACATAATTAAATAAAATTTTAATTCTCCTAAAAATCCGATTTTCTCAAAGCGTTCTAAATGAAGAAGCAACAGGTTGCTTCAAGAGCCATTAAGAAAGAGAGCTAAGGTGGAAAACAAGCCAGCTCCAACTTCCCAAGAAAGTCCATCTAACAAAGTAGAGGACGTAGAGTCAGAAGAAGAGAAGGAAACTGATAGTCTCAAGGCTGAGTCCCCTCAGAAAAAATCCAGCAATGAAGGTGAAGCTGGAGTAATGGAAGAAAATGCATCATCTACTAATGAAGAAGAATGCTCAAGCCTTGTGGCTAACCCTCAGAGTATTCACTCTAACGATGAAGAAAAGATACAAGCTGGCCCTACTCCATCCCCAACTGCAAGTGCTCCAACAAGTCCAGATGATGGGTCAAATGATGTTGTCTCTAAAGAAGAAGAACATGCCCCTTCCAATCCTGAAAGCCCCCATGACGGCTCAAGAGGTGATGAGTCCAAAGAAGAAGGGTCTGCCCCTATCAGTGTTGAACCTCAAGGTAGTTCATCTGATGATCCAAAGGTTTCAGAGTCTGAAGAGGAAGAAGAATATGACACTCCTATAGGTGAACTTCCAACAAGAAGGACGAGCTACAGACTACAAGCCAAATTTGCCTCTAAAAAGAAAAGTGATCACTCTAATGCTGTCATTGATGATGAGTCTATATCATAGGAAGTAAGTGCTGAAGAAGGATCCAGTGATGAAGAAGATGAATCAAAAGAAGATCTTGTTGAAGAAGGTTCTGGAAATGAAATGGAGCAAGAAGGATTCATCGATGGAAATGATCAAACTAGTTCAGGCTCCGAAAGAGAAGAATTGGAGAATGATTCTAATTCTTCAAATCAAGAATCAGAGGAACCAGAATTCTATCCTATCCTCTCTCCAGCAAAAATCACCAGGAGAATAGTGGTAGAAGTTTCGAATGAACCACCAGAAATACCACCAGAAAGATGGGTGAACTATGGAGATGAACATCTCAAGGTGGTAAGGATGACTACCTTTGATATAGTTAAAAACTAGAACAACATGGAGCTAGACTGCACGACCATCCTCTATAATCCTGATGATTTGCTAATGAGATGGTTCTTCCAATGGATGACATGGCTAAAGGCCCATACTGAAAGAGACGGAAGTTACTTCAGCTGGTGCTACTCTCATTTTCCAAGCATGGAGCTGGTGGCACAAAACTTCCCAAGAGTGAAGAGTTTTGCTACAATGATGATAAAAAACCAGCCTCACTACAAAGTCTACAGACATGCTGGCAACCACTATATCCCCTACGATCGTAGAGTGGACTCTCAAGGAAGAAGGATCATGACCAAAGAGATGATCGTTGAGTCTGTTCACTCTACTGCTGATGATGTTCAAGTTCAATACCAGAAGCCTCCATCAGCCCAAGCACTGCTATCTGACACTCCCTTATCCTCAAATAGCTATTGGTACTCAACGATTGTTTAGATTCTCAAAGCTTTCGAAAATCTGTCCAAGGATGAAAATCGTAGAGTCCAATCTGATGCCCATCCAGAGGCTGCCCAACCAGATGAGCAAATCCCTATGGAGGAGAAACTATTGAAGAATTATGATGAGCTGATTGAAAAGATATCTCTAATTAATGAAGAGACAAAGATGGTAATGACAGCAGCAGGAGATAATTCAGTTCAGAAAAGACTTCAAGCTACTATGGTTGATGTATCTCTCAAATCAAATAGAGAGATAACATATATCTGAAGGCCATACATGATCAGAAGACAGAAGCTCTACGAGCACAGAAGCTCTACGAGCACAGAAGGCCAATGAAGAGCAGATCCAAGTCCTGATCTCTGACAAGATTGATAACATGAATCAGTCTTTCTCAGTGCCACTTGAGCTAGGCCAACAGGAACTCAAGTCTGAAGTTGCTAAATCCTCCTACCTGATGGAGCAGCTTATGTCCAACATGGAGTAGCTCTCCCAAATGATTAATGACAAAAAGGGAGAGAAAAAGAGGCATAGAAAGAGGCAGTCAAAGAAGAGCAAGAAGAGTAGAAGGAAAGAAGAAAAGAAGTTAAAGAAGAAGACAGCAGAAGAAGAGGCAGAGTCATCATCTAAGGGGGAGCCAAAGAATGATGAGCCTATGTATGCCGAAGCTGAGGGGGAGCCAGGAGGAGAAGAGAAGCATACATCTGAGGGGGAGCAAAGCAAAGCAGAAAAGTCATCATCCCAAGGGAAGCAGGAGCAAGAAGGTCAAACAGATGAATAGATGATCAACAGACATCCTAGAAACATACATAGAGCCAAAAGAGGTACATCTCTAACTAGTTAGGTATGTTCTGGATCCAGGATGTAAAATGTCAGTGTATTAAATTCAACGTCATTATAAATGACATTCATGATTATCTATTTTAGAAATACAGTTGCTCACTGTATATAAGATTCATTCATAACATTCATATGCACTTATTGTTTTTGTCATAATCAAATAGGGGGAGATTGTCAGGAATAAGCATGTGAATGTTATTCCTATTTACATATGATTTGATTATGATATATATGAATGAATATGCAAGTATGCTTGCATTAAGAAAAGCTGTAAAGTCCTTTGATAGATAATAGAAACATGTGTACAAGGAATTAGAATGAATTGATCAAAAATAATTCCCGAGAAGAAATGCGTGAATAGTGTTTTCAAAAATTTCTCAGAAAGCTTTTATTTTTGTCTTGGAAATTCAAACACTTTAATTCTATCACGTAACCAAAATCCTATGACGTTCTGATATGTTTAGGTCATCGAACAACCTTCAATTAACTTGCTCCTATATATAATCAATTAAATTTATTTAATCCACATAATTAAATAAAATTTTTATTCTCCTAAAAATCCGATTTTCTCGGGCGTTACAGCGAAGAAGCAACAGGTTGCTTCAAGAGCCATTAAGAAAGAGAGTTAAGGTGGAAAACAAGCCAGCTCCAACTTCCCAAGAAAGTCCATCTAACAAAGTAGAGGACGTAGAGTCAGAAGAAGAGAAGGAAACTAATAGTCTCAAGGCTGAGTCCCCTCAGACAAAATCCAGCAATGAAGGTGAAGCTGGAGTAATGGAAGAAAATGCATCATCTATTAATGAAGAAGAATGCTCAAGCCCTATGGCTAACCCTCAGAGCATTCACTCTAACGATGAAGAAATGATATAAGCTGGCCCTACTCCATCCCCAACTGCAAGTGCTCCAACAAGTCCAGATGATGGGTCAAATGATGTTGTCTCTAAAGAAGAAGAACATGCCCCTTCCAATCCTGAAAGCCCCCATGACGGCTCAAAAGGTGATGAGTCCAAAGAAGAAGGGTCTGCCCCTATCAGTGTTGAACCTCAAGGTAGTTCATCTGATGATCCAAAGGTTTCAAAGTCTGAAGAGGAAGAAGAATATGACACTCCTATAACTGAACTTCCAACAAGAAGGACGAGCTACAGACTACAAGCCAAATTTGCCTCTAAAAAGAGAAGTGATCACTCTAATGCTATCATTGATGATGAGTCTATATCATAGGAAGTAAGTGCGGAAGAAGGATCCAGTGAAGAAGAAGAAGAATTAAAAGAAGATCTTGTTGAAGAAGGTTCTGGAAATGAAATGGAGCAAGAAGGATTCATTGATGGAAATGATCAAACTAGTTTAGGCCCCGAAAGAGAAGAAATGGAGAATGATTCCAATTCTGCAAATCAAGAATCAGAGGAACCAGAATTCTATCCTATCCTCTCTCCAGCAAAAATCACCAGGAGAATAGTGGTAGAAGTTTCGAATGAACCACCAGAAATACCACCATAAAGATGGGTGAACTATGGAGATGAACATCTCAAGGTGGTAAGGATGACTACCTTTGATATAGTTAAAAACTAGAACAACATGGAGCTAGACTGCATGACCATCCTCTATAATCCTGATGATTTGCTGATGAGATGGTTCTTCCAATGGATGACATGGCTAAAGGCCCATACTAAAAGAGACGGAAGTTACTTCAGCTGGTGCTACTCTCATTTTCCAAGCATGGAGCTGGTGGCACAAAACTTCCCAAGAGTGAAGAGTTTTACTACAATGATGATCAAAAACCAGCCTCACTACAAAGTCTACAGACATGCTGGCAACCACTATATCCCCTACGATCATAGAGTGGACTCTCAAGGAAGAAGGATCATGACCAAAGAGATGATCGTTGAGTCTGTTCACTCTACTGCTGATGATGTTCAAGTTCAATACCAGAAGCCTCCATCAGCCCAAGCACTGCTATCTGACACTCCCTTATCCTCAAATAGCTATTGGTACTCAACGATTGTTTAGATTCTCAAAGCTTTCGAAAATCTGTCCAAGGATGAAAATCGTAGAGTCCAATATGATGCCCAACCAGAGGCTGCCCAACCAGATGAGCAAATCCCTATGGAGGAGGAACTATTGAAGAATTATGATGAGCTGATTGAAAAGATATTTCTAATTAATGAAGAGACAAAGATGGTAATGACAGCAGCAGGAGATAATTCAGTTCAGAACAGACTTCAAGCTACTATGGCTGATGTATCTCTCAAACTCAAAGAGAGAGATAACATATATCTGAAGGCCATACATGATCAGAAGACAGAAGCTCTACGAGCACAGAAGGCCAATGAAGAGCAGATTCAAGTCCCGATCTCTGACAAGATTGATAACATGAATCAGTCTTTCTCAGTGCCACTTGAGCTAGGCCAACAGGAACTCAAGTCTGAAGTTGCTAAATCCTCCTACCTGATGGAGCAGCTTATGTCCAACATGGAGCAGCTCTCCCAAATGATTAATGACAAAAAGGGGGAGAAAAAGAGGCATAGAAAGAGACAGTCAAAGAAGAGCAAGAAGAGTAGAAAGAAAGAAGAAAAGAAGTTAAAGAAGAAGACAGCAGAAGAAGAGGCAGAGTCATCATCTAAGGGGGAGCCAAAGAATGATGAGCCTATGTATGCCGAAGCTGAGGGGGAGCCAGGAGGAGAAGAGAAGCATACATCTGAGGGGGAGCAAAGCAAAGCAGAAAAGTCATCATCCCAAGGGAAGCAGGAGCAAGAAGGTCAAACAGATGAATAGATGATCAACAGACATCCTAGAAACATACATGGAGCCAAAAGAGGTACATCTCTAACTAGTTAGGTATGTTCTGGATCCAGGATGTAAAATGTCAGTGTATTAAATTCAACGTCATTATAAATGACATTCATGATTATCTGTTTTAGAAATACAGTTGCTCACTGTATATAAGATTCATTCATAACATGCATATGCACTTATTATTTTTGTCATAATCAAATAGGGGGGAGATTGTCAGGAATAAGCATGTGAATGTTATTCCTATTTACATATGATTTAATTATGATATATATGAATGAATATGCAAGTATGCTTGCATTAAGAAAAGCTGTAAAGTCCTTTGATAGATAATAAAAACATGTGTACAAGGAATTAAAATGAATTGATCAAGTATGTTAGGTTGATCCTACATAAGCAAAATAGCTTTGTAAAGTCCTTAAAAAGGAATGATGTACAAGGACTATAAACATAGAAATATCAAGCATGTTAGGTTGATCTTATGATGTAATAAATAGGCTTGTCTGATCGTCGAGCACTGCACCAGAAATCATAGTCTGCCAGGAGACTCAAGGAAAACTCGAGAGCTATCGAGGCAGAATCGTAGTCTGCAAGATAGTAGATCTCGGAGTTCGTAGACTGCTAGGAGAGAGACGAGGAAGGATCGTAGTGTGTCGAGGAGAACTTCCTCAGGGCCGTAGTCTGCTGAGGAAGTCATGTTCAGAATCGTAGAGACAGCCTGCCTACGAGCCAACCGAGTATCTGCCGAAGCCAAGTCAAGAATCGTAGACTACACTCAGAGTCGTAGAGTCTACTGATCATACTAGGGGCAGAGATCGTAGTCGAGCAAGATCAAATGAAGACAACAAGCACAAGGCAGAAATCGTAGAGTGTCAAGATCTGATCTCGGAATCGTAGTGTCTGCACAGCCGAAGCTGAATCGTAGATATTAGAGTTTATGCCCTAGAGGCCAATTATTTGATATAATTGCTTAACATTTTGATATTATATTTGATTGAATAAATGAATGATTTTATTATGGTTTTATTTACTGCATTATATAAATGTTAACATAATAAAATTCCATAGAATAGTGATACAATTCATATAGTTTCAAGTATGTGACTTGAACATGAGATTATATAATTACAATTAGTATCATTGCTCTTAAATGTCCCTAGTAAAGTACCATTGTTGATAGACAAACAATGATGCATTGAGACTAGTATGTGGATTGACTGATGACCAAATCTCATTGGTCATAAATATATGAGATATTAAGTTAATGCATAGGTATGTGTTAGAGAACGATGTACTGGACAGACCCACCATGAGAATTCTACGTGGAACATTATACAAATTGTCATTAGCGATTCTCATAGTGACAATGATGTAATGGTCCTCCGACCTGAAATCACTATATTACTACAGAAGAATTTATGTACTTTGATATCACCAAATGTCACCTTTAATAGGGTGGACTATAAAGATGATTATTGGGTACATCATGAATCGTGTGAGGAATATAAGTGATCTAGATGGAATTTAACCCTCCTATATATTAGGGGTGATATCCATAGGCCTCTTGATTGAGTAGGACTATGAAATGCATGGCCATGCTCAAATAGTGATTTGTTTCATATAGTCTACTCATTGATCAAGAAAACTCAGATTAAATTATGAAGAGTATGACATATTCCATGACTCGAGTTTAATCTAGGATGTCAAGGTTAAAAGGATTAAATTACATTGAAACATTGGTCACGAAAAGGTTGCATCGAATCATCGATCTTATTATTACTTGGGTAGCGGTGATGCATTACTAGATGTGCAGCATCGCATTTATAATTTTATAATATGATTATAAAATTATTGCCAATGTAATAATAACCTATAGGGTCACACACAAAGAACGTAATTTAAAAGGAATAAATTTAAATTTTAAGGATTTAAATATATTAATATGATTAATATTATTTAAATCACAAATTTAAATTAAAAAGATAATTTGTATATATATGTATATTAATTAAGTAAGATTAATTAAGATATATATATATATATATATATATATTCGGATTTTATGAAATTAGGTTTTGATTTGATTAATTCCTTTTAACTACTATATATATGATATATAGCTGCTACTTAGGGTTACATCATAATTGAAAAACCCTAGCCGCTCTTAGAGAGAGAATAGAGAGAAAACAGTTTCATAATCGTTCCTTTGGTGGCTAGTACCGCAAGTCCCTCTTATTTGCAGAATCGTTCGACGGTTCGTGCGGCGTTTGTGTGGATACCGTAGAGACGTGGTTCTAATTGGATTGCATAAAGGATTCGAAGCTATTTCAGAACTTTTTCATAATCGGTATAATATCTAAACCACTGAATTAATTTTGCATTTTTGCTTGGATCTGTTTTGGGTTTGAATTGTTTTGATTAATTTTAAATTTCCTCTGCATTTTTGTGCCGAAAACCCAACAGTGGTATCAGATCTACTTGCGAAACGATTAATTCAGATAGCGTGTTTAATTGTTTTCGATATATATGATATGTGATGATACAATTTTACCAGTCTGAAATTGATTATATTGTTTTCGATATATATGATATATGATGATACAATTTCTTGAATTGTTAATTGAGTATATGATATTCGTAATCAACATATTCGTATTATGAATATCAATAATAGGTATGCATGTATATGATGTTCTCGTTAATTGAGTATATGATATTCTGTAATCGATATATTCTGGTATTATGAATATCAATAATATATATGCATGTATATGACGTTCTATTAATTGTATCTTATATGGCGTAATAACAGTATACAACTTATGTTCTAATTGGATTAGAAGTATGCAGATTCAGTTTAATATGATTAATTCAAAGCTGGACATATATGATATGTCATAGGGTGTATTGTTATTGTGACTATTTTGGTGGATTAAATATATGATTCTCGAATATTTTTAGATTCGTATGGAAAAATTCTGCAATACAGATTGTAGTTCAAAAATTCTTCAATACCAATCAGCCGGACCACCGCTGTGGGAGAGACCCCCTGGACCCCCGTCAGAAGCGCATGCGATGGTCGTGGCCCCTATATGTTATATATAGTTTTCTTTAATTATATATAAATTGTTATGTGCTTATTGTGATATGCATGGTGCACAGTTAAAATCATTGGGCCCGACTTAACTAAGTTATCTCAATAGGATTGTGGACATAGAGTCATGGAGTTTGGTAGGTACCATTAGATGGACTACAAACAAATGTTGTTTACCAAACTATCCAGGAGTTATATATGATATAATTGACAAGGGGTTGTCTACCTAAATAATTGTGTTTTAAGAGATTAGCCAAAGCTAACTTAAGGCATTATGAAATATGGATCTTGGCTCACTAGAACGATTTAATAGAAAAATGCTTTCCGAATTAATGGTGGGGGCTATTAATTTGAATAAAATAGTGGGAGGTATATTTTGAATGTACTATTATCAATTACATAATATCAACTCTGCAATTTGACTTATTATTTTTGCACTTATAAATTATAGATATCAATGGCAAACAACAACAAGACAAATAGTCTTTCATTACGATCAGTCCTTGAAAAGGACAAGATGAGTGGAATTAATTTCCTTGATTGGCATAGGAACTTGAGGATTGTCCTCAAACAAGAGCGCAACCTATATGTCCTTGATGGGCCCATTCCTACAGCATCAGCTGTCACTGCACCACGTGCGAAGCATAATGCTTACAAGAAGCATCAAGATGATGCTCTGGACGTGAGTTGTGTCATGCTAGCAACCATGAACGCTGAGCTTCAGAAGCAACATGAGTAGATGAATGCTTATGAGATGATCGAGCATCTCAAGAAATTGTTTGAAGGGCATGCTTGACAGGAGAGGTATGATACAAGCAAGGCGTTGTATCACTGCAAAATGGGTGAACGTGATCCAGTTGGTCCACATGTGCTGAAAATGATTGGGTATATTGAGTACCTTGATAGGTTGGGTTTTCCAATCACTCCGGAAGCCCAAATTGATCTTGTTTTGCAATCTTTGAATAGCAGCTACTCTCAATTTGTTATGAACTATCTTATGAATGAAATTGAGAAACCCCTCACTGAGTTGTTGAACATGTTAAGAACTGCCGAGAACAACATGAAAAAGGCAGGACCTGCTTCCATAATGATGGTGCAAAAGGGGAATGCTAAGGGAAATTGGAAAGGCAAGAAGAAGATAGGATCTAAATCTTTTGCCAAACCCAATTCCAAAACCAAACAAGCTTTAAAACCTAAAGGTGGGGTAGCTAGAGAAGGTGAGTGTCACTTCTGTGGAAAACTTGGACACTGGAAAAGGAACTATCATGCTTATTTGGAAGAAGTGAAGAAAAGGAAAGGAAGTATGACTTCTGATTCAGGTATATATGTTATAGAAGTTAACTTGTCTACTTCTACATCATGGGTATTGGATACTGGATGTGGTTCTCACATTTGTGTTAATGTGCAGGGACTCCGAAGGAGTAGGACTTTGGCGAAAGGAGAGGTTGACCTACGAGTTGGGAATGGAGCAAAAGTTGTTACCTTTGGCCGTAGGAACTTATCATTTATCTTTGCCCTTTGGGCTAGTTTTAGAATTAGAAGATTGTTATTTTGTGCCTACTATAAGCAAAAACATTATTTCTGTTTCTTGTTTGGACAAGAAAGGTTTTTCATTTATAATAAAGAACAATCGTTGTTTGTTTTACTTAAATGATATTTGTTATGGTGTTGCACAATTGTTTAACGGTCTCTATATTCTTGATTTAGAAATGCCTATCTATAACATAAATACAAAACGATTTAAATCAAATGATTAAAATCCGACATATCTCTGGCACTGTCGTTTAGGCCATATAAATGAGAAACGCATATCCAAACTCCATAAAGATGGGTTCTTGGATTCATTTGATTTTGAATCATATGAGAAATGCGAGTCTTGTTTATTAGGCAAGATGACTAAAGCCCCTTTCACTAGACACAGTGAACAGGCTAGCGATGTATTGGGACTTATACATAGTGATGTATGTGGACCCATGAGTTCGTTAGCAAGAGGTAGGTTTTATTACTTCATTACATTTACTGGCGACTTTAGTAGATATGGATATGTGTATCTTATGAGACACAAATTCGAATCCTTTGAAAAGTTCAAGGAATTCAAAAATGAAGTTCAAAACCAATTTGGCAAAAGCATAAAAGCCCTTCGATCCGATCGAGGAGGTGAATACTTAAGCCAAGACTTTGATGACCTTCTAAAGGAGTGTGGTATTATATCACAGCTCACTCCACCTGGAACACCACAATGGAATGGTGTGACGCCCCTAAAATTAGGTATACATCACCCATCTTAAGTCGCCAGATACGTGGTACAGAATTCAAATACAACTTAATAATACAATTGTCGTGTACAATACGACAAAACATAAACTATGAGTTTGAATACAAATATTGTCTACTAGAGAGTATACAAACTCAAAAGGAGTCCTCATTACAATTATTATCACACTATATCACAGAATAGTGAGGACTACTAATGCACCATCTAGGACCATCACTCCGTTCCCCGACTCGTCCCAGCTATATTCTCATTTCCTGAAGAGAACAGTGAAAGAAAGGGTGAGCTCAACTAGCCCAGTAAGAAATATTATGACTAAGATAATGCAGAATAAATTATCATTAGCCTTAAACAGTGTTAAACTGATACAATATAACAAACATCAAGTTTAACTGCAGCGGAACAAGCAATCCATTAAAAGAGTCAAGTAGAGAATAAAATCTACTATCTTTTATGATTTAAAAGGTTTTTCATCACTTTTATCGCTGGGACTCAGCTTAATAAATAATCCACATCATCAAATCACCCTTGCACTACGGCTAAGGATATTCTTTAGTATCACGACCACAATTATCCATGCACTACGGGCCAAGAATATTTGTGTATTCATTAATGGTCATGATCATGCCAACAACTGTCCATCAATGCACTACGGCCAATGAGGACTTTTACCACATCATTTGTAACATTACGGCCATGATTACACCGGATAATCCTCGGTCATAATCATACCGAGTCCATCTATGCACTACTGAGCCACGAGATGACTTTCAATAAAATATAAACATGAGGATGATGACAATGATATAAGAATTCAATAAAACAAGTTCAAGAATTAATTTATCCAGAACCAATAACGCCCAAACATCAACATGATATTGCTTTGTAGAGTAAAATTCAAGAATGCTCGGAAGAATATTTCCATGAAAAGATATTGGATGAAGCGCAAATATCAAGGATATTCCACTAATTTCATGGAGTATAGAAGTCAAAGTTTTAACCAACCGAGTATAATAAAGAATGGAATAACAAAAGAAATCACCATGCATGCGATAGGATCGACATGCAGCAAAAGTTATTCCAATGTAATAATAAATAACGGAACCGTGTCCGTACAAAAATGCATGTGAGGATATTCCAACAGAATAATAAAGATGGAACCAGTCCAACGTAAAATGCATGCATGAGGATATTCCCAATGAATAATAAAGACTGGAATAATGTAAGAATTTCACCAAGTATAGGGTAGCTTGGCGATATCTGAGTTATTCCAATGTAATAATAAATAATGGAATAATGTAAGTTCTCTTCATGAATACAAAAGATATAACACCCTTATATTAGTAGGAGATTGAATCTGCAAAGAATGTAGTAATGAATACTCTTCTTCTTTCTCTCTTATTCTCTCTATACTTTCTCTCTTTATAGCTTGAATGAATTCGTGAAAAATAATGAAGAACTAGGCCTCTATTTATAGAAGATTTCTAGCTTAGCACTTGCAATGTGAAAAGGCAAGCTACTTAACGACTGGTGATGTGAAAAGAAAAGTGGTTTGACGCCTGTAATGTGAAACACCAAGTGGTTTGACGCCTTTAATATGAAACGACAATTGGTTCGACGCCTGTAATGTGAAACGACAATTGGTTCAACGCCTGTAATATGAAACGGCAAGTGGTTTGACTTCTGGTAAAGGTAATTACTATTGGCAAAAGAGACTCTTAGATAATGACATATGGGCCCCCATAGAATAACCAAATTTACCACAAACATCTCATAATAGACTCTTTATATACATCAAGGATTGAATAAATATTACCACAAATCATTTTATTTTTAATCAACACATATTTAATCTTTCAACAATTTTTTATCATTAATATAATAACTTGTCATCTCAATTATTGATTTAATAATATAACATATTATACAGATGATACTGTGACAATAATTGAATCAATAATATAAGAGATATGATGCAGCAATTACTGTAGCAATAATTGAGTATAACTAAGTGACTTCTCACGTAAGCATCAATAATCAATACCGTGTGCTACTATGCAACCATGCGTATTACTATACTTTTACTACTGGGTAGTTCAACAGTGTTAACGGTAACACCTCCGTCGTTATTTTTATAGAAAGATAATTTTGTTGTTTTCTAACTACGACAATACTTCCGTTGTGGGGTCCACCAATGATTGTATCGTCGTACGAATATTCCCTGACAAAAAGAATATTCCCCGAAAAATCGAATATTATATAACCACTTGCTTACTTTGCAAAAATTGTTAATATTACGCACAACTATAACATTATATCAAATCAACACCATAATATTCAAAAATATAATTCGAGAAAATTATTCTTTATTCATAAAAGTTGGGGTCTTGCAAATGGTGTATGTGAGAGGAGGAATCGAACCTTGTTGGACATGGTACGATCAATGATGAGTCATGCAGATCTTCTAATAAGCTTCTGGGGTCATGCCTTAGAGACAGCTACATTCACACTTAACCGTGTTCCTACAAAGACGGTTCAGAAGACACCATATGAGATGTGGACAGGGAAACGTCCTAGTATGTCGTTCATGAAGATTTGGGGTTATGAGGCGTTCGTAAAACGTCTAGATTCTGACAGGCTCGGACCCAAATCTGACAAATGTAATTTTGTGGGATACCCAAAGGAAACAAAAAGGTATTATTTCTACAAATCTTCTGAGAACAAAGTATTTGTTGCTCAAACTGGTATTTTTCTAGAAAGAGAATTTATCTCTAAAGGAAACAGTGGGAGGAAAGTAGAACTCGAAGAAATTCGAGAACCACAAAATTTCATTGAACCTGAGTTGGAACGTGAGCAGGAACCACAAGATATTGTGGAAAGTGAACCTGCTCATATTACACAAGGCATTCGTAGATCTAGTAGGACACGCCAAGAGCCTGAGAGATATTATGGATATCTTGTGACTCAAAATGGTGATGTTATGCTCATAGATCAAGATGAGCTTGCTTCCTACCAAGAAGCTATGAATGGACCAGATTCTGAGAAATGGCTTGAAGCCATGAAATCTGAGATGGACTCCATGTATACAAACCAAGTATGGACTCTGGTTGATCCACCCGAATGGGTAAAACCAATCGGGTGCAAGTGGGTTTTCAAGAAGAAAACTGACATGGATGGTAATGTACAAACCTATAAAGGCCGACTGGTAGCAAAAGGTTACAAGCAAGTTCAAGGTGTTGACTATGATGAAACCTTCTCTCCAGTGGCAATGGTTAAATCCATCAGGATCTTACTTGCTATTGCAGCTTTTTATGATTACGAAATCTGGTAGATGGATGTCAAAACTGCTTTCCTTAATGGAAATCTCCTTGAGGATGTGTACATGACACAACCTGAGGGTTTTGTCAATCCAAAGGATGCTGGAAAGGTATGTAAGCTATAGTGATCCATTTATGGATTGAAGCAAGCCTCTCGGAGTTGGAATCTTCGATTTGATGAAGCAGTCAAAGAATTTGGCTTTATTAAAAATGAAGATGAACCTTGTGTATATAAGAAGGTTAGTGGGAGTCACATTGTATTCCTAGTATTATATGTTGATGACATATTAATTATTGGGAATATTCCTTCTTTAAAGGCTGTAAAAATATGGTTAAGAAAATGTTTCTCCATAAAAGATTTGGGCGATGCTGCCTACATTTTAGGTATCAAGATCTATAGAGATAGATCGAGAAAAATGCTCGGCCTAAGTCAAAGTACTTATATTGATAAAGTGTTGAAATGGTTCAGCATGCAAGAGGCAAAAAGAGGAAAATTACCCATGACTCATGGTGTAAAGATCTCTAAGGCCCAATGTCCTAAATCACAAGATGATGAGGAGTGTATATGAGAAATATCCTTTATGCTTCGGCAATTTGATCTATCATGTATGCAATGATATGTACTCGTCCAGATGTCTCGTATGCTTTGAGCATGACGAGCAGATACCAGTCAAATCCAGGTGAAGGTCACTAGACAGCAGTCAAGAATATCCTCAAGTACCTGAAAAGGACTAAGGATTCATTCTTGGTATATGGAGGTGAAGAAGAACTAGCAATAAAGGGTTACACAGATGCTAGTTTCCAGACTGACAATGATGACTATAAGTCTCAGTCAGGTTTTGTATTTTGCCTTAATGGTGGTGCTGTTAGCTGGAAAAGTTCGAAGCAAGAGACAGTAGTTGATTCTACAATAGAGGCTGAGTATATTGCTGCTTCTAGTGCAGCCAAGGAGGCTGTATGGATTAAAAAGCTCATCACTGAACTTGGTGTTGTTCCAACCATTGTTGATCGGTTGTTTCATATAGAGATAATAATGGAGCCATCAGACAAAAGGCTAAGGAACCCGGATCTCACCAACGATCCAAGCATATACTTAGAAGCGGTACCATCTCATCCGTGAAATCATTGATAGAGGAGATGTACATATAGGAAGAGTGCCAACAGATGATAATGTTGCGAGATCCATCGACCAAGGCTATGTCGCAGCGAGAGGCTAACGAAGGTCACACTAGTTCCATGGGTATTAGATACATGAGTGATTGGCTCTAGTGCAAGTGGGAGACTGTTAGAGTTTATGCCCTAGAGGCCAATTATTTGATATAATTGCTTAACATTTTGATATTATATTTGATTGAATAAATGAATGATTTTATTATGGTTTTATTTACTGCGTTATATAAATGTAAACATAATAAAATTCCTTAGAATAGTGATACAATTTATATAGTTTCAAGTATGTGACTTGAACATGAGATTATATAATTACAATTAGTATCATTGCTCTTAAATGTCCCTGGTCGAGTACCATTGTTGATAGGACAACAATGATGCATTGAGACTAGTATGTTGATTGACTGATGACCAAATCTCATTGGTCATAAATATATGAGATATTAAGTCAATGCATAGGTATGTGTTAGAGAACGATGTACTGGACAGACCCACCATGAGAATTCTACGTGGAACATTATGCAAATTGTCATCAGCAATTCTCATAGTGACAATGATGTAATGGTCCTCCGACCTGAAATCACTATATTACTACACGAGAATTTATGTACTTTGATATCATCAAATGTCACCTTTAATAGGGTGGACTATAAAGATGATTATTGGGTACATCATGAATCGTGTGAAGAATATTAGTGATCTAGATGGAATTTAACCCTCCTATATATTAGGGGTGATATCCATAGGCCTCTTGATTGAGTAGGACTATGAAATGCATGGTCATGCTCAAATAGTGATTTGTTTCATATAGTCTACTCATTGATCAAGAAAACTCAGATTAAATTATGAAGAGTATGACATATTCCATGACTCGAGCTTAATCTGGGATGTCAAGGTTAAAAGGATTAAATTATATTGAAAAATTGGTCACGAAAAGGTTGCATCGAATCATCGATCTTATTATTACTTGGGTAGCAGTGATGCATTACTAGATGCCGCTCACGCATTTATAATTTTATAATATGATTATAAAATTATTACCGGTAATAATAATAACATATATAGGTCACACACATAGAACGTAATTTTAAAGGGAATAAATTTAAATTTTAAGGATTTAAATATATTAATATGATTAATATTATTTAAATCACTTAATTTAAATTAAAAGATAATTTGTATATATATGTATATTAATTAAGTAAGACTTAATTAAGATATATATATATATATATATAAATTGGATTTTATGAAATTAGGTTTTGATTTGTTTAATTCCTTTTACTACTATATATATGATATATATAAACTACTTTAGGTTACATCATAATTAAAAACCGTAGCGCAGCTTAGAGAGAGAGACTAGAGAGAAAACAGTTTCATAATCGTTCCTTTGGTGGCTAGTACCGCAAGTCCCTCTTATTTGCAGAATCGTTCGATGGTTCGTGCGGCGTTCGTGTGGATACCGTAGAGACGTGGTTCTAATTGGATTGCGTAAAGGATTCGAAGCTATTTCAGAACTTTTTCATAATCGATATAATATCTAAACCACTGAATTAATTTCAGTTTCGCTTGGATCCTGTTTTGGGTTTCGGAATTGCTTTGATTAATTTTAAATTTCTGCTGCATTTTTGTGCCGAAAACTTAACTGTAGAGTGCAGAACTAAGACCTCAACAGATGTGCTCACAATGCCAAGGCAGAATCGTAGAGCAAGTACGATTCTCAACGAATGAGCACTCCCAGAATATCCAAAGGAATGAAGCCTCTGGTTAGCACTGCAAAGATACATCCCATCTTGAAGAAAACTAGAGAGCACTCAACGAATGGCATGCAAGCTAACAGAATATCTAAGCACCAACCCAATCAGCATCGAGATTGAGTTGTGAAGCCATTAAAGATGAAGTCTTCTACAAGGAGATCAAAAGAAGACTTTAGTAACTGACTAAGGAAAGTCAAGAAGTGTGAGAGCTATCAAGTGAGATGTAAGACGGTGATCTGGAAGTAACCAGAATCGTAGTGTTTGCCAAACAAAGAAAGAACTGATGGAGTGCACACAGAGATACTGGACAACCTCTGAAGAACAAGGCCAAAGTGATTAAGCATTGGGTCAGTCCATTGATGATAAGTGAACGGGAGATCACAAGGAGAAAGCGAGCTGGACACGCCACAAATCTAAAGTGTCTTACTATTTAGAAGAGGCCAGAACAAAGGATTCAAGCCATCAGTATCTGAAAGTTGTTGAGGTAAACAGAAGTGTTGAAGCATTGCACAAAAGAAGGAAGAGGTGTTCTATATTG
This sequence comes from Panax quinquefolius, assembly GCA_020205615.1. Lineage (NCBI taxonomy): Eukaryota > Viridiplantae > Streptophyta > Magnoliopsida > Apiales > Araliaceae > Panax > Panax quinquefolius. Next base: position 37,616,980 of record CM035164.1, read on the forward strand.
AAGTTCCAATCAACACTCTTCAAGATCGTAGTGTTGTCTCTATCAGTCAACAAGACACTACGATCAGGTCCATGAAGACATACATCAGAATCGTAGAGTTCAAATAGCTGATGACTGAAGCATTGGCAACGGTTCAATCTGAAGGGTAATATTCGAACAAAATCTTATTGAGAGCATCGATGCAAAAGGACAACCTTTGATCGAGAGATCAGAAGGAGGAAATAAAGTCTTCGACATGCCCAAGACATTAAAGTGACATCTCTGATGGGGTAGGTAAAACAGTAGACTACAATGTCAGAGAAAGTATGACTTGTCACATCAGTAGTCTACATCTGTCAACTCGAGATCTGTGAAGATATTTGAATAGCCTTCAACGGCTAGTTTCCAATGGAAGGATTGGGAAGGAGTATAAATCAGCAAGAGCTTCAAAGATCGAGGGTTACTGGAGTTACCGAGTTTAAAGAGATGGTGGACTGATCTACCCAACGAAAATAATGAGTGACCAATGAAGGTCAGAAGACTCACTCTACGATCCACCAAGAACACTTAGAGACAGACAAAGAAAGAAGTAGAAGTGAGAGTTCTACAATGTAGAAGTGAGAGTTCTACTACATGAAGAGTGTTTTGAACTGTCGAGAGTAAGAAGAGCATCATGTCATCTTGATATCCATCATGGGAAGACGAATAAGTTTTCCATCTTCATTCACTGGTAGTGCAAGACATATATTTGAAATTTTTCAAGATTCAATGGCTATCACGCGGTATAATCAACACCCAGATATTTTTCTAACTATGACTGCAAATCCCAAATGGCCTGAAATTACTAAATCACTATTGCCAAATCAGATCCCTACTGACCGTCCTGATTTAGTGGCCCGTGTTTATGAGTTGAAGCGGAATTGTTTGATGCAGGAGATAGAAACAAACAACGTCTTTGGTAGAAAAGTGGCGCATGTTTTTACAATTGAATTCCAAAAAAAGGGGTTACTGCACATGCATGCACTTTTGTTCCTTCATGGTTCAGATAAAATTCAAACATGTGCTCAAGTGGACAGAGTAGTGTGTGCTGAATTTCTGGATTGTCAAACTGACCCATTGCTTTTTGAAACAATTATAGGTTGCATGGTACACGGACCATGTGGTGCTCGAAATCCACAAGAACCGTGTATGGCAAATGGGGTGTGTACCAAGCGACACCCTCGATCATTTTTTGAATCAACAAGTATGGACTCTGATGGATATCCTGTCTATTGTCATCGTAATACTTCTCTGAAGTACATCGTGAGGGGACAAGAAATTGATAATAGAGACGTGCCACATAATCTGTATTTATCAAGAATGTTCAATTGTCATATCAATGTTGAAGTTTGTGCAGGAGTCAGATGTGTAAAATACATTCACAAGTATATTTATAAAGGACATGATCGCGCAACAATGGTACTTGAAGGAATTAATGAGATCTGACAATATCTTGATGCTAGGTATATTGGACCTCTAGAAGCCGCGTGGCGATTGTTTGGTAATCCTTTACATGAAGAGATTCTTCAGTTGTAAGATTGGCACTTCATTTGCCTGGGATGCATCGTGTGGTCTTTAACGCTTCTGAATCTTTTGATATGATCCTTTCTAAAGGTGCACATCAAAAAACAATTCTAACTGGCTTTTTGATTGTTGTGCTACAAATGAATCTGCCTGTGCATTAACTTATTAGGAATTTCCAAAAAACTTTGTTTGGAATAAGTCTATCAATAAATGGACTCCAAGACAAATGGGTTATGCAATTGGTAGAATGTACTTTGCTAGTCCTAATTCAGGTGAGCGGTTTTATTTGCGTTTGCTTCTAACTGTTATTAGAGGACCTACTTCATTTGACTGGCTACGCACGGTAAATATGTTATGCATGATACATTCAAGTCACCATGTGTTGCAAGAGGACTTCTTGAAGATGATGAAAAATGGATGCAATGTCTTCAAGAGGCTGCAATTATGAGAACGGGATACCAATTAAGGAGACTATTTGTTATAATTCTAACGGAATGCTTTCCATTTCATCCATTTGAATTATGGAAGCAATTCTCAGCACATATATGTGATGATTTAGCACACAGGATTCGTACTATGTTTGGTATTTTGAATCCAACTGATGATCATATTGAAGATTATGGCTTATATTTGATAAATCAATTACTCTATGAATCGGGGAAGAGTTTAGTTGACTTTCCATCCATTCTACAACCAATTGGAAATTGGACTGCAATAGTTGGAAATAGATTATTGTTTGAGCAACAACAACTTGAGAATGAAGCACAACAGTCTGATGCACAAATTAATGTTGACATACTTAATGATACACAACTTGCTGCTTATACTGCTATCGCAACTTCAGTATGTGAAAACATAGCAACTACTTTCTTTTTGAGTGGAGGTGTTGGGACGGGAAAGACATTTTTGTACAATACCATTGCAACCAAATTGCGTAGCTATGGACATGTTGTTGTTACAGTGGCTTCTTCTGGTATTGCATCATTGTTATTGGTAGGAGGCGTACTGCACATTTTAAATTTTGTATTCCTTTGGAAACCCCAGATAATTCAATATGTGGGTTCACTAAACAATCAATGCATGCCGAATTGTTTAGAAAAATAAAGCTGATAATATGGGATGAAGTTCTTATGCAACATCGATACTGTGTTGAGGCAGTCGATCGCACCCTTCAAGATATCAGAGACGATAAAAGACCTTTTGGGGGTAAAACTGTTGTCCTAGGTGGAGACTTTCGACAAATATTGCATGTTATTCCTAAAGGCATTCGCGAGCAAATTGTGGGTGCATTATTGAGACGGTCTTCGCTATGGAAAGATATATGTGTTTTGACTCTGGGTTTAAACATGCGATTAACTCGCACAGACGTTCGAAATATTAATTTTGCTCAATTCTTGATGGAGGTAATATTTCATTCAACCTTGAATTAAATTTTTATAACATGATACTTTGAATTAAATCTCATTTTGTGAATAATTATACTTTTATTTTTTAGATTGGGACCAATCCACAAAAAATTGTGCAACTTTAATCTACAATAAACCGATGTCATAATCTAAATAAATTGATATTTAGAATCTATCCACAATTGGATGCGGTTGGTATAGTGACTCCAACCTTTCTCACTGAACGGACAATTCTATCTGCTCGCAATGATGACGTCAGTGATATAAATGCTGTAGCACTGAATATTACTCCAGGAGAAACAATTATTTTTTTTAAAATATCTGAAGGTGATGAGCTTGATCATACCATTAGGAATCGATATCCTAACGAGTACTTAAACTCGCTAAATCCTTCAGGGTTGCCACCGTTTAAATTGGAGTTGAAAGTTGGATGCCCAATAATGTTGTTACGAAATATTGCACCGAAAGATGGACTTTGTAATGGCACGCGATTGATGTTTGTTAGATGTGCCTCAAGGGTAATCGAAGCTCAAATATTAAATGGAGATAAAATTGGAAATTTAGTCTTCATTCCGAGAATATCATTGACACCAACATCTTTGGACTTGCCTTTTCGAATGACAAGATGTAAGTTTCCTATCCGATTAACTTATGCTATGACAATTAATAAAGCCCAAGGACAATCTGTCAAGTTCGTTGGGATTGATTTGCGGACACCTATTTTTAGTCATGGATACCATTATGTGGCACTATCTAGATGCACATCTGCGGATCAGACATCGCCTCCTCCTTAGGAAGATGGGTCGAATTGCACCACAAATATTGTTTACCCAGAAGTTTTATTATGATATTCTTACGACAAGTAAATGGTATAGTTTAAACAAGTTTATTTCTACTAAATTATGTAATCTTTTCAACTTTTAATTTTACAATTAAGTTCATTCTTTGTAGGATTTGAGTGAATTTGTCAACAACAACAATAGAGAATGTCAGGAATAAGCATGTGAATGTTATTCCTATTTATATATGATTTGATTATGATATATATGAATGAATATGCAAGTATGCTTGCATTAAGAAAAGCTGTAAAATCCTTTGATAGATAATAGAAACATGTGTACAAGAAATTAGAATGAATTAATCAAGTATGTTAGGTTGATCCTACATAAGCAAAACAGCTTTGTAAAGTCCTTAAAAAGAAATGATGTGCAAGGACTATAAACATAGAAAGATCAAGCATGTTAGGTTGATCTTATGGTGTAATAGATAGGCTTGTCTAATCATCGAGCATTGCACCAAAAATCGTAGTCTGCCAGGAGAGTCAAGGAAAACTCGAGAGCTATCGAGGCAGAATCGTAGTCAGCAAAGTAGTAGATCTCGGATTTCGTAGACTGCTAGGAGAGAGACGAGGAAGGATCGAGTGTGTCGAGGAGAACTTCCTCGAGGTGGTAGCTTTCGCCGAGGAAGTCATGTTCAAAATCGTGAGAGACGACACCTTTCACGAAGTCGACCGAGTATCTGCCAAGCTAAGTCAAGAATCGTAGACTACACTCGAGTCGTGAAGTCTCATCGATCATACTAGGGCGTAGATCGTAGTCGAGGAAGATCGGATGAAGACAACAAGCACAAGGCAGAAATCGTAGAGTGTCAAGATCTGATCTTGGAGTCGTAGTGTCTTTATAGCCAAAGCTGAATCGCAGAGGGCAGAACTAAGACCTCAACAGATGTGCTCACAATGCCAAGGCAGAATCGTAGAGCAAGTACGATTCTCAACGAATGAGCACTCCCAGAATATCCAAAGGAATGAAGCCTCTGGTTAGCACTGCAAAGATACATCCCATCTTGAAGAAAACTAGAGAGCACTCAACGAATGGCATGCAAGCTAATAGAAGATCTAAGCACCAACCCAATCAGCATCAAGACTGAGTTGTGAAGCCATTCGAGATGAAGTCTTCCACAAGGAGATCAGAAGAAGACTTTAGTACCTGACTAAGGAAAGTGGCAAGTGCAGTAGTTGTCAAGTAGACAGAAGACAACGATCTTGGATGTAACCAGGATCGTAGTGTTTGCCAAACAAAGAAAGAACTGATGGAGTGCACACAGAGATACTGGACAGCCTCTGAAGAACAAGGCCAAAGTGATTAAGCTTTGGGTCAGTCCATTGATGATAAGTGAACGGGAGATCACAAGGAGAAAGCGAGCTGGACATGCCACAAATCTGAAGTGTCTTGCTATTCAGAAGAGGCCAGAACAAAGGAGTCAAGCCATCAGTATCTGAAAGCTGTTGAGGCAAACAGAAGTGTTGAAGCACTGCAAAAAATAAGGAAGAGGTGTTCTACATTGAAGATCCAATCAACACTCTTAAAGATCATAGTGTCGTCTCTTTCAGTCAACAAGACACTATGATCAGGTCCATGAAGACATGCATCAGAATCATAGAGTTTGAATAGCTGAAGACTAAAGCATTGGCAACGGTACAATCTGAAGGGTAATATTCGAACAAGAGCTTATTGAAAGCATCGATGCAAAAGGACAACCTTTGATCGAGAGATCAGAAGGAGGAAATAAAGTCTTCGACTTGTCCAAGACATTAAAGTGACATCTCTGATGGGGTAGGTGAAACAGTAGACTGCAGTGTCAAAGAAAGTATGACTTATCACATCAGTAGTCTACCTCTGTCAACTCAAGATCTGTGAAGATATTTGAATAGCCTTCAACGGCTACTTTCCAACAGAAGGATTGGGAAGGAGTATAAATCAACAAGAGCTTCAAAGATCGAGGGTTGGTAGAGTTGCCGAGTTTGAAGAGATGGTGGACTGATCTAACCAACAAAAATAGTGAGTGACCAATGAAGGTCTGAAGACTCACTCTACGATCCACCAAAAACACTTAGAGACAGACAAAGAAAGAAGTAGAAGTGAGAGTTCTACTACATGAAGAGTGTTCTGAACTGCCGAGAGAAAGAAGAGCGTCATGTCATCTTGATGTTCATCATGGGAAGACTCTAAGTACCATAGAGACGAGCTTACAGTCATCTTAGCAAGTCCATCATGAGAAGGCATCAAGTATCAAGAAGGGAGATCACAAACGCCATCATGGTGGCAAGCATGAGAAAGTTTCTAAGTACCTAGTAGAAGGGCTTACAGTCATCTTAGAAACCCATCATGTGCAGCCATCACGTATCAAGAGGAATGATCATCAAGGCAGTTCATCAAGGGATCATCAGAGGAGGTTGAGTAACTGAAGAAGCTGAGCATCATGCAACACTCAACTACACTTCAAGGATGATCATGCCAAGTTGCTAAGTACAGAAGATGTTTAGAGCATAATGACATCTTAGCAGCTCAGCACCAACTCCAACAAACAAACAACTCAACAACAAGAAGTCAGGGCCTGAGGGGTCCTTGTCCAGAGGGACTAAATGAAGTTCCAAGCCTACTGGGCTTGAAGAGTTCCTAGGGAACTAGATAAGTTCCAAGGCTACTGGCCTTGAAGAGTTCTTAATGAACTGAAGTCCCAAGGCTGCTGGCTTTGAAGAAATCTTAGTGATTCAGGGTGCTGCCCTTCCTTAGTGAAAATCCTGCTAGTTAAAAGTAGGAGAGTGGATTAGGAGCTTGAGTCTTTGAACCATTTAAAACCCCTTGTGTCTTTAATTTTAAGTCATTTACATTATGTATATTAACCGCTATAACTACTATGTATGTTTTAACTACTTACAACTAAACTAACTCTACGAACAATGTATGTACGATTATGAATATATCAATGAAGGGGGTCTTTTACTTATTCTGCTGTGCTTGAAAAGATTCTTATGTTTGTCATATGCTAAATTATTAGTAATACAAAATAAACCAGAAAAGTATTTGAAATTAAAAAGGATCTATTCAACCCCCTCCCCCTTCTAGATATATTGTGCCTACTGGTAACTAACAATTGGTATTAGAGCAAGTTCTCATGCTATACTCAAAAGCTAATCGCTTTGAGTCTGATCCTAGGCACAAACATTGTTCTATACTTAGTTCAGTAGTAAGTCACTTGTTATATGCAGATGAGCTTACACGTTGGAAATACTGCGAATAGGTTAAATGTGTATATACATCTGAAGCTGCTCAGATTGGTCCACGCTCTTAAGTATTATATCAACAAGACCAATCCCTACCAGCAGTCAATCTTGTAGTCTGAAGACTAGGCAAGATAGCCCAAGAGACATCAACAACAAAAAGTCAAGCATCCTCCAACCTGAAAGATGAAAAGGCCATAGATGTCAAGTAATGCTTATCCAGAGAAGAAAGAAGATCTTCTCAAACATGTGTCTGGCCAACTAACAGTTGGGTGCAAACTTTGTGAACTGAAGGATGTCAAAGAACTAAAGATGCTGAGATTCTCCTAGCCTGCATCTTCAAGACCACGACTGATTTATTAAAGGCCAACAAGAGCAACAAGCTGTCAGGAGCAAATGTGAAGCTACGCACATTAATGCCTAAACTCAATATATATTAAAGATAAATGACTATTAAGAAACTAAAAGTAAAAAGGTACGGTTCCTTACTATCATAAACGTGTACATCATGAATGAACCTCCTTATAAACTATGACAATATTCTGTCAAGGAATCATAATCTACCTAAAAAGGTGAAGAGAGAAAGTACCCTGAGGATGGAAACTCGAGTGTCTATAAACCTTCTCTTCATCCAAGTTTTAGGTTGAAAATGACATCTTGAAAGAAATCTGAAATGGGTCATAAGAGCATCACAGGCCAAATTTATTCTATGTGGAGTAATCTTTCTTCTTTGAGTTAGTATGTATATATGTAAAACCTATGTTCTAAGTGTTTAACAACACAAAGAGTATGATCAGTTCTACAAGAGTATCTTGATGATTTGTAAAAACTGATTACCTCCATAAATCAACTAGATACTCCTAAATCTTAGAGTTGATTCTCACTCTGTGAACACTTAAACCTTGTGAACATAACCCTGCAAATGACGAAACCATCAAGGAAAAAGAGTGTATGTTTAAAATGACGAATCTTACACACACTCACCATCATGCATCTCAAAATGTATTATCTAAAACTAGTTGCATGCATGAATATGACTATTGGTGATAAATGTGATGATTATCCAAATATGAGGAACAGGGGTTTAGAAAACTAACCTAGCAGGACCCATTTAACTGTAGATGCCAAAAATAGAAATGTATCTAACCTGTAGGTACTTGGTCTGTCTGACCATACTAAGGAATGCTGAAGCAGATGACTCCAATCAAGAAGACTTAACCAGCAGAAGGCTAAGGACTGTTCAGAAATAATTCTGATAAAATTCCATATGTTCAAGCCTGTCCTTGAAGACCCGCTGAGCTAACCAGAATGGAGCTTACATGGCTGCTAATCTGTATATGGAAGAAGGCCATTCAACCAAAGATGAAAAGGGTCTTATGTGATCAAAAGCAAGTAAGCATGTTATATAAGAATAATCCTCAAGGAAGCTCACATCAGAGGATCATCGAGCATCAGTCAAGAGGAACTCATTACGGGAGCATAACTTCATACGCACATGACTGTCAAAGAATACTACATTCGTAGTGCTGTCAAATGATCGTAGAGTGATCAGTCTTGAAAATATCCATGCCTACGATACAAGGAGATCTATGTGATAATGGTGATTCCAGTCAGAAGGAGATATGCAAGGCTGCCTTCGAATGAACCTAAAGAAAAGGGAATCACATCTATCTAAGAAGACAACATCAACCATGGGGGAGCAGTGATCTGTTGAGAAACTGAGATATATTACGAAGCAATGTACAGCTATAGAGTCCCAAAACTTTGTGGCTGATGAACTAAATGAAGATCCATAGTTAGTAGGAATTTCTAAAAATGTACTACTGATAACCTTTCAGCCACCCAACTCAAAATCGTGGAGTTACTACGATCAAACATCTGATCGTAGTGGAGAAGCAAGAGGACACCACGATTACCTCAAATGCAATTGTCTGAAGCTGGTAGAGGATCTCCCCAGTAGAAAAGGTTAAATGAGATATCAGTACAAATCACTTCCTAGGCACTTCATCTGGAAAGCACCTCAGGGACAAACCCGACCCTTAGCTCACTCTAAGAGGTTGGCCCTTCCTGAGCTACCTTGACCCAGAAGGAATGCTAAGTAAAGTTCATCTCAAGGACCAAGTCTGTCAACGATCGCAGAATTGAGGTTAAAGAGAACTCCACGATTGTAGTGCAACCTCAGCGATCATAGAAGCAGACTCAATGATCGCAGTCCTACCAAAGGATAATCTAGCTCGTGAGGAGTTCAGAAGAATCGGACAATTGCTCAACCATTCAGATTATGATGAGATAAGTTCGAATATATCAGTGATCAAGCTTTGCTGCATCAAGATGAGGATTAATGTCAAAATCATCCACTACAACATCTCTTAAAAATTGGTCCACTACTCCATCTCAGCGAGTTTAGCAAGAATTAGAAGCTAATTGAAGGTATATTCTACAAACTTAGATATTATTTATGTTATGAGTATTACGGCAAAACTTTTACATAATCTGTGAAATTCAATTTAATTAATTGTTGCTTTACAATGGATTACTTGTGGTTACACATGTTCATGATGATAGAGATTATATTTAAACAACAATTGTATGCTAAATTTCGGTTTGACAGTAGGAATTTTGACAGTATTTGCTTGTATATATATATTTTTCATATGTTCATGAAAAGTATCAATTCTAGTGGCCAATTTTTATGAGAAATTATAAATTGAAGATTGTATATATTACTTTAGTGAGATATGAGCATTATGTAATTTGAATGAGATGATTTGGCCAACTAGTGAGTTCACAGTGATGATTTCTATAACAATGTCAAGAAAAGTTGAGTTTTTGTGAAAAACATATTTTTGAGAAATTTAAATAGTTGTAGTTAGTGTTAAATTGTGCTAGTTGGTTGTAAATGTGAGCAATCATGTTTATAATTTTGTTGTATTTATTCTACGTGTTAATATTACTGTCTATTGGGTGATATTTATGTTTGTTGGGCTAAAGTCGGCTACTATTCATAGCCGACTCTGCGTCTATCTGAACACTGGCGCAGTTGCGCCGGTTCCAAGGCAAAAAACCAATCCCAAGCCTTTGTATGGCGCAGCTGTGCCATACCTTGGTTTGAGATTCTAACTTCTGCTATTTCAGCAGACTTGGGAAAGTGTCACAACATGGTCTGAAATTGTGTTAGCATGTTAAAAGTGTAATGTTAAGGTTAACATAACATAGTGAGTTGTGGTTAGTACGATCAAAGTTGCAAAAGTGATTAGTGAATCAAAAACGCGTTATGTGATAACATAGTTTATACAATGAACGATAGTTAAGTGTTATCATGATTAACACTTGGGAATTCTGAAATATAAAGCTTAACATAAGACTTGTGTTAAAATAACAAGTTTAACTAGAAATGCGTTTTATATTGAAACGTGAATATTAGTATGTCTAATAGATGTTATGGTTTTTAATATTGTGTTTAGGTGAACGTGAGTTTAATATTTTAGCTTACGCTCGAGGCAAGTTTTCTAACTCCATACTTTTATTTACTTAGTTTGTTATGTTGATGCAAGTTTTCTAACTCTACACTTTCGTTGAGTTAGTTCATTTATTATTACTTCATGCTTTTGATTGAGCAAGCTTTTATATTAAATGTTATTGAATAAGTAAATTATTTCCAAAATTCATTAGAGCAAACTCTAACTCTAGTATTATTGGAAATTCTCGATTGATTGTTTCATTCTAACTTGTTTATACTTAAGCAAGTTTCTTAAAGTTCAGGAATTCATTTCTAAATATTATAAACCTTGAACCTAGCTTATTTTACTGTTCAAGCAAAGGTTAACCATTTTATTGATTCTATTGAATACTTATGCTCTATAGTTATTTTAACCATGAGATAGATATATAGAATCAGTTCATTTATGATTCTCAAATGTTCTAAGTTATGCTGTTATTAAACAACTGTTGTATTATTCAAGCATTGTTAATTCAACTAGTTCCCTAGTTGATGATCATTAAACTTCAATTACTCTTGAAAGCTTATCCAAACCAAACTTTCTTTGGTGCGGACTTGTACTCTAAATACTGAGATGAACAACCCTATGTTTAGGGGTTTACGCTTAGCGTTGAAATGGTTGTGCACAATACATTGTACGAAGGATTGATCCCCCTGAGTACGTGGAGTCCTTATACTCATATGACTGTTAAAGTTAAAGTTGAAAGATTACTTATAACTGTGGACATGGATCATGGTCACTTGACCCTCAGTAGTTTATTTAAGAATGTTAATAGAACAAATTATTCAGTTCTATTAAGCCTATGAGTTCGCAAATGTTGAAAAGTTAATAGAACATATCATTCAGTTCTATTGAGCCGATTATTTGGCAAATGTTGTAAAGTTAATAGAACACATCATTCAGTTCTATTGAGCCTAGTATTTGGCAAATATTGTAAAGTTAATAGAACATGTCATTCAGTTCTATTTAGCCTATTATTTGGCAAATGTTGTAAGGATATTTATTCTTATCTCAAGTGAGCTTTGTTTGCTCACTCTTGCATATTTATACATTTATTGCAGCTATGAATGAGAAGGTAGATAAACCTACAACTAGCAAAGGAAAGGGAAAATGTACAAGTGATGAAGACTTGTAATTTTGTTTTATCATTAATGATAGACTTTTTATAATGATGTGATGTAATAATTTTATTTTCGCACTTGAATGATTGTATTAAAGGTTAGAGAACCTGGGAGATAATGTTTTTATTAAATTAATCCTGTATGGGCAGGTTTTTACTATTCAATTTATTATAATTGGGTAGTTAGATATGGATGTTTTGATTACGTGAACACCAAATCTTGAGGTAATGAAGTATAGGGATTTGGGGGTGTCACAAGTTGGTATCAAAGCCATAGGTTATGAACCTTAGGTGGGTGAAAAGCCTTAGGAATTAACCTTTGAAAAGATAGTGGTGATTAACTCCTAACGAGTTTTAAGGAAGAAATAATTAAATACTTATGTGATTATGTGCTTATACTTATGTACTTGTGAGTATCGAGTAGTAGTGATTAATGATTAAAACTTAAAATTTTGTTGACACGATGACTAATGTCAGAGAATCCAGTCAGGCTAGGGAGGATAGACCTCAGATGCCTATAGAGGAGGAGCCTCGAGACATTCATGTTAGTTGGGAACAACCATCGCCACGGAGTCGCCCTGTTGGTCACAAATGGTTGAAGACGAGGATGATGATGTGGAGACGGATGAGGAGGATCCCGTTGAGTTGCCACAGGAGGATGAGGAGGATGAGGATGACGAGGACGAGGAGGAGGAGACTCCACTAACCTCGAGAGCTGCTCGAATGTACGATGAAGTCTACGACCATAACATGGAACTTCAGGATACACTCGAGGAATTGCAAGAGATAGTAGCTGAAAAATAGACTGCAATGACACAGAAAGATGATGAGATCCTAGATCATGAGGAACGACTGACTAATGTCGAGGAAAAGCTAGAACGGACTGAAGGAGAGAAAGACCAACTGATCGAGGAGGTCGCTGAATTGAAGAATAAGCTAAGGGAAGAAGCTACGAAGAGGACAAGAGCCGAGGACGCATATGAAGTAATGTTTCAACGAGCCGGGATAGCAGTAAAAGACGCACAGGCAAAGAAAATGAAGATGGAAGAGATGAATAGAGTATTCAACACCATGGTTAATCGATCTTAGGATCAGGTCATGGGATATCTTATTCAGATCGAGATGCTGCCATCGTACATATTAGATCGCAGAACAATGTTCTGAGTCATGGAGGAAGAACGTAGTAAGGCTAAGCAGTATCTTAGTAGAACATCGTAGTTGTTGTACGATGAATAAAATGTTAAATAAATTATAAATCCCAAGTGTTATGAAACCTATGGGATATGAGGATGATGTTGTCCTGAAACTTTTTTTTAGTTTAGGAAAGTAATGTAAATGGCAGTAATGCTATTGTTTTATGTTTTCAAAGAGGTTATGAATAAATAAAAGTTGTTATTTTATTCAAAGTGTTATGTGATTTGTGGTTATTTCTTTTGTAGAAGCAAGTTAAGTATAAATTACTAAAAAGAGTTGAGTGATAATCTAATGGGTGTATTTTTAAACAGAAAATGCCTCCCAGACGTCAACCACCATGACAGAGAACCAACGATGGAACCAACAATAACGACAATGTTGATGTTAACCCAGTTCAACAATTAGTGACGTTACTGACAAGAGCGTTGCAAAATCAACCATAGAACCAAGGAACAACGTTTAAGGAGTTCAAGGCGGTTGGACCACCTGAATTTCGAGGGTCAGTGAATCCAGTCGAGGCACGGACTTAGATTATGGAAATAGAGAAGGTGTTCGATGTTGCTAGGGTAGGAGATGATCAGAAGACTGCTTTCACAACATTCATGTTGAAAGCAGAAGCTAGTTATTGGTGGCAGGCCAATAAAACTCGAGAAGGACCAGGGATGATGACCTGGGATAGGTTTAAGGAGATATTCTTCGAGACCTATTTTCCTAAGAGTTCGAAGGGTCAGCTGGAATTACAATTTCCATAACTGAGGCAGGGAACGATGACGGTATCTGAGTATGCCGCTAAATTCAACGAGTTGGTGAGGTTTGTGCCTTATCAAGTCAGCACGGACGAACGCAAGGCGAAGAGGTTTGAACAGGACTAAAAGCCACGGTTATGCAATGAGGGTTTCCTATTTCAATCGAAGACTTTTGCAAAGACCTTGATGGAGGAGAAAATATACCAAGGTGAAGGTGGAGGCGAGGCAGTGACAAAGTTCAATCAGGAACATAAGAAGAAGAAGAAGAAGAAGAAGAAGAAGAAGAAGAAGAAGAACGAGGTGGAAATCAAGAATGGAGGTGGTAGTGGTGGAAACAACAACAACAACTTGAAGAGGAAGTGGAATGGAAACGTGGGTGCTGGAAACCAGCAGGGTAACCAGCAGATCAAGAAGTTTAAAGCATGTGCTACATGTGGTAAGTTTCACAAGGGTGCGTGCCTGATGGGGAAACGAGTATGCTTCAATTGTGGCCAGGAGGGTCACATTGCACCAAATTGCACACAACCTAAGAAGAACATGTGCTTCACGTGCGGATCCAAGGATCATTTTGCTCATGAATGCCCTAAGAAGAAGGATAGAGTGACAACCAGAAGCAATGGAGGTACAGCATCAAACAAACCCACAGCTAGAACCTCCAACATGACTGTGCAAGATGCTTTGCAATCAAAAGATGTCATGTCAGGTATTATCCCAATCAATGATATTGATGCTTATGTATTATTTGATTCGGGTGCTACTTGTTCGTTTATCTCTGATGAATTTGCTAAGATGTTAGGATTGCCTAGAGAAGAACTGAATTTCCCTTTGAACATAGAGATTGCGAATAAAGAGATAATCCCTGTTAGATTCGTATACAAGAATAGTAGGGTGAACATTAAGGAGAATATCCTAATGGTAGATTTGATTCTGATTAGATTGGGAGAGTTTGATGTTATTTTGGGAATGGATTGGCTGTTCAAATATGGAGCGGTAATTGATTGCCAAAAGAAATGTGTAAACCTTATGACTCCGTCAAAGGTAGTATTTTATGGTAGCAAATCGCCTAGACAAATGAAATGTCTGACGATTATGTAGGCCAAGAAATTGTTGAGTCAAGGCTGTGTGGGCTATTTAGCTTACATAGTCGATACTCAGAAAAAGAACGTGAAACTAGAAGAGATGTCAGTGATGAGGGAATTTGAGGATGTGTTTCCAGAGGATTTGCTAGGACTTCTGCCTGACAAAGAAATTGAGTTCCTGATCGACTTAGTCTTTGGGGGAACGACCGATATGTCGAAGGCCCCGTGCATGAATGGCTCCAGTAGAAATGAAGGAACTGATGGTACAGTTGCAAGAATTGTTAGACAAAAAGTATATTCAACCAAGCGTATCACCGTGGGGAGCGCCAGTGTAATTCATGAAGAAGAAGGATGGGTCAATGCGTCTTTGTATTGATTATAGAGAATTAAACAAAGTCACTATTAAAAACAAATATCCATTACCAAGAATAGATGACTTGTTTGACCAGTTGAAGGGTGCTAAATACTTTTCAAAAATAGATTTGAGAAGTCGGTATCACCAGTTAAAAGTGAGGAAGGAGGATATACCACGGACGGCATTCAGAACTCGGTATGGACATTATGAGTTTTTGGTGATGTCTTTTGGTTTAACCAAAGCACATGCTGCATTCATGGATTTGATGAATAGGGTGTTTAAACCATTCTTAGATAAGTTTGTAGTGGTATTCATCGACGACATTCTAGTGTATTCCAAAACTCAAGAAGAACGCATGGAACACTTACGTTTGACATTGGAAACACTAAGAAAGGAAAAGTTGTATGAAAAATTCTCTAAGAGTGAATTTTGGCTAAATCGTGTACAATTTCTTGGGCACGTGATTGACAAAGATGGGATTTCCGTGGATCCATCAAAATTGGAAGCTGTAATAAATTGGGAACAACCAAGAACACCGTCAAAAGTGAGGAGTTTCTTGGGACTGGCCGGGTATTACAGACGATTTATTCAAGATTTTTCTAAGATAGCTACTCTATTAACAAATTTGACCAGGAAAGCTGTGAAATTTGTTTGGACGGAGAAATATGAAGAAAGTTTCTAGGATTTGAAGAAGAAATTAAGCATGGCACCTGTGTTGTCATTACCAGATAGTACATGTAACTTTGTGGTGTATAGTGATGCCTCACATGAAGGGTTGGGATGTGTTCTTATGTAGAACGGCAAAGTTATTGTGTATGCATCAAGACAACCAAAGGATTATGAGAAAGGCTATCCGACTCATGATTTGGAATTGGCTGCAGTAGTGTTTGCTCTCAAGATATGGAGAGAAATGTGAAATCTACACAGATCATAAAGTCTGAAGTATATTTTCACACAGAATGACCTGAATATGCGGTAAAGGAGATGGATGGAATTGAGAAAGGATTACGATTGTGAGATCTTTTATCACCCGGGCAAAGCGAATGTGGTTGCAGATGCTTTGAGCAGGAAAGGTCGGGAGAAGTTGATGTTGATAACTACTCAGGAGGAGCTTATTTCAGCAATGACAAAGCTAGAGTTAGAAATCAAATTTCCAAAGGAATTCGATGAACGACTATTCTAGATAGATACCAGTCCAACTTTGGTGGACAAAGTGAAGAGTGCTCAACTACAAGATAAAGAATGTGAAACGATCAAAGAGAAAGTGGTTGAGGGTAGCGATGTAAAATACAAGATCGACACCGAAGGACTACTATGATTCGAGGAAAGAATTTGGGTTCTAGCAGTACCAGAGCTTAAAGAAGAAATCTTAACCGAAGCACACAACACAAGATATTCGATTCATCCAAGAAGTACAAAGATGTATCAAGATTTGCGGCGACATTTTTGGTGGCCGAATATGAAAAGAGACGTTGCAGAATGCGTTGCAAAATGTTTGACGTGTCAGAAAGGAAAGCTCAGCCCAAGATTTATTGGACCGTTTGAGATACTACGAAGAGTGGGGGAAGTGGCTTATGAGGTAGCTCTACCCCCATAATTGGAAAACATTCATAATGTTTTTCACATTTCGGTGTTACGACCGTATAAACCCGATTACAAACACGTGATCGAGTACGAACCATTGCAATTAGATAAAGATTTGTCTTATGAAGAAGTTCCTATCCAAATAGTCGACAGGAAAGAACAAGTGCTCAGAAATAAAGTGATACCTTCTGTGAAGGTGATATGGAGAAACCACATTGTCGAAGAGACAACGTGGGAACTCGAAATTGAAATGATGAAAAGTTACCCTGAGTTATTTGTTTAATCTATGTCTTCGATTCTGGGGACAGAATCTTTGTAAGTAGGGAAGAATGTGACGATTTGGTTGTTTGAATTGTGATTCTGAGGACAAAATCCTTTTAAGGAGGGAATGATGTAACATTCCAGAATTTTTAAATGTAATATTAAATATTTATTGAGTTATTTAAATATTTAGTGGATGTGACTATCAGTAAATGAATATTTATTTTATTGATTTAATACTATTTGGAGAATTATTTGTTAAATAAATAATTGATGAATTAAGGAAATGATTATTATATTGATATTTCAATTAAATGATATATTATTTGTATTGTGTTATGTGATTAAAGGATTTATTTAATTAATTGCAATTTGAATTAATTAAGATAAATATGAAAGCTTGATTAAATATAGTGTGACAAATAACTATATTATAAGATGAGTCGTTAAAATAAATTAAAGTAATTTAATTTAGTGTTTACTAAACAAGGCTTAATATATTAATTATTTAATATTTTAAATGATTTGCCAAACAAGCCTTATAGCTTTTGAGATTTCTAGATAAATAAAATCAAATCAAATCAAATAATAAATATAATATATTTATGTTATATATCGTTTATCCTAATAACTGATGTTACTTATTATACGTATTAAGTCATATCGGCTTTTCTTTGTTATTATATTAGTACGCATATCAGTTTAGTTTTCTTTTACGCATTCTATTTGCTAGCTTAGAGATTACAGAGGGTTGAGAGAATTGTGAGCAAACTTAAGCAAATTTCAAATGAGTTTAGCAAGAATTAGAAGCTAATTGAAGGTATATATGTTCTACAAACTTAGATATTATTTATGTTATGAGTATTACGACAAAACTTTTACATAATCTGTGAAATTCAATTTATTGAATTGTTTCTTTACAATGGATTACTTATGATTATACATGTTCATGGTGATAGAGATTATATTTAAACAGCAATTGTATGCTAAATTTTGGTTTGACAGTAGGAATTTTGACAGTATTTGGTTGTATATATATATTTTTCATATGTTCATGAAAAGTATCAATTCTAGTGGCCAATTCGTATGAGAAATTATAAATTGAAGATTGTATATGTTAGTTTAGTGAGATATGAGCATTATGTAATTTGAATGAGATGATTTGGCCAACTAGTGAGTTCACAGTGATGATTTCTATAACAATGTCAAGAAAAGTTGAGTTTTTGTGAAAAACATATTTTTGAGAAATTAAAATAGTTGTAGTTAGTGTTAAATTGTGCTAGTTGGTTGTAAATGTGAGCAATCATGTTTATGATTTTGTTGTATTTATTCTACGTGTTAATATTACTATCGATTGGACGAAATTTGTGTTTATTGGCTAAAGTCGGCTACTGTTCATAGCTGACTCTGCGTCTATCTGAACACCGGCGTAGCTGCACCGGTGCAAAGGCAAAAAATGGCGCAGTTGCACCGGTCCCAAGCCTTTATATGGTGCAGCTACGCCATACCCTAGTTTGAGATTCTAACTTCTGCTATTTCACCAAACTTGGGAAAGTGTCATAACATGGTCTGAAATTGTGTTAGCATGTTAAATGTGAAATATTAAGGTTAACATAACATAGTGAGTTGTGGTTAGTACGATCAAAGTTGCAAAAGTGATTAGTGAATTGAAAACGCGTTATGTGATAACATAGTTTATACAATGAACGATAATTAAGTTTTATGATGATTAACACTTGGGAATTCTAAAATGTAAAGCGTAACATAAGACTTGTGTTAAAATAACAAGTTTAACTAGTAATGCGTTTTATATTGAAACGTGAATATTAGTATGTCTAATAGATGTTATGGTTTTCAATACTATGTTTAGGTGAACGTGAGTTTAATAATTTAGCTTACGCTCGAGGCAAGTCTTCTAACTCCATACTTTTATTTACTTAGTTTGTTATGTTGACGCAAGTTTTCTAACTCTACACTTTCGTTGAGTTAGTTCATTTATTATTACTTCATGCTTTTGATTGAGCAAGCTTTTATATTAAATGTTATTGAATAAGTAAATTATTTCCAAAATTCATTAGAGCAAACTCTAACTCTAGTATTATTGGAAATTCTCGATTGATTGTTTCATTCTAACTTGTTTATACTTAAGCAAGTTTCTTAAAGTTCAGAATTCATTTCTAAATATTATAAAACTTGAACCTAGCTTATTTTCTTTGTTGAGCAAAGGTTAACCATTTTATTGATTCTATTGAATACTTATGCTCTATAGTTATTTCAACCATGAGATAGATATATAGAATCAGTTCATTTATGATTCTCAAATGTTCTAAGTTATGTTGTTATTAAACAACTGTTGTATTATTCAAGCATTGTTAATTCAACTAGTTCCCTAGTTGATGATCATTAAACTTCAATTACTCTTGAAAGCTTATCCAAACCAAACTTTCTTTGGTGCGGACTTGTACTCTAAATACTGAGATGAACAACCTTATGTTTAGGGGTTTACGCTTAGCGTTGAAATGGTTGTGCACAATACATTGTACGAAGGATTGATCCCCCTGAGTACGTGGAGTTTTTATAGTCATATGACTGTTAAAGTTAAAGTTGAAAGATTACTTATAACTGTGCACATGGTTCACGGTTACTTGACCCTCAGTAGTTTATTTAAGAATGTTAATAGAATAACTTATTCAGTTCTATTGAGCCTATGAGTTCGCAAATGTTGAAAAGTTAATAGAACATATCATTCAGTTCTATTGAGCCTATTATTTGGCACATGTTGTAAAGTTAATAGAACACATCATTCAATTCTATTGAGCCTAGTATTTGGCAAATGTTGTAAAGTTAATAGAACATATCATTCAGTTCTATTGAGCCTATTATTTGGCAAATGTTGTAAGGATATTTATTCTTATCTCAAGTGAGCTTTGTTTGCTCACTCTTGCATATTTATACATTTATTGCAGCTATAAATGAGAAGGTAGATAAACCTACAACTAGCAAAGGAAAGGGAAAAATGTACAAGTGATGAAGACTTGTAATTTTGTTTTATCATTAATTATAGACTTTTTATAATGATGTGATGTAATAATTTTATTTCTGCACTTGAATGATTGTATTAAAGGTTAGAGAACCTGGGAGATAATGTTTTTATTAAATTAATCATGTATGGGCAGGTTTTTACTATTCAATTTATTATAATTGGGTAGTTAGATATGGATGTTTTGATTACGTGAACACCAAATCTTGAGGTAATGAAGTACAGGGATTTGGGGGGGGTGTCACAATCACTAATGGTACCTCCACCACTGGCATAGGTACAGACTCCACTCTGTTCACAATTCTTCACTCAGCGTGTGTATATCTCTATACATCAAACTATCGATCGACATCCTACAATAACACATAACATGTTGATTAGTACATAACACACAATAGTATAAGCACAAATCACATTTAATTTATTTGGGGTTACGTTCCATCTTTTAAATCTTTCGGTACTGAGTTTCCTCAATACCTTATTAACTCATTCGTCTTAAGTAAAGCTCAAGTTTACTTTCTTCAGACTTCTCTTCCTTAACGAGGTTATTGTTAGGTTTGTAATATTCAAGAACGCAATCAAATTGCATAAATTAGCGAAAACGTGTAAAAAAGAGAGTTTAAAATTTTTACAAACCATATACCCGGATCACCCTTTATGCACAATTATTAATTAAACGAAGAATAAGAAATTATGAAATCATACCCTTGTAGAAACGAGCTTCCTCAGGTACGAGTTCACCTCCTACTTCTCCGCGATCTCCTTGAATCTCCGGGTAGATTCCTTCCTTTGATCAATGTAAACCACCCAAGTGTATGGCCTCTATAGGTGATCCACCAAAGAAGAAGAATTTTCAAGAAGAAGGGGTATTGGCTCAAACCCTAGTTTTTCCTATCTCTCATAGAAAAAGGCGTACTCTACCAACTATTGGAATTATTACGTATATTTGATATCTGATATAAGACTCTTCTTATAAAGATATCAAGTAACCCTATTAAAAATAAGGTATTATTTAATTAAACCCTTTTAATTAAATGGGCTCCCTAATCTTATTAGGGATAATTAATTAAACTCCTTTAACTAATTTTCCCTCCTAATCCTATTAGGAATAAATGAGAGTACTTATATTAAATTAATTTCTAAACTCTTTTAGAAATTAAAATAATAATAATAATTGTAATGATATTAATAAGACTCCTCTTATTAATTTATATTTAATATTTCTAAAATATTAAATAATAAATATTAAGCTATTTAATTTATTTTATCACCATAGATTAAATTAAATATACATAACATATATTATTACGATTATGCCATTAACTTCTTAAATAATTATTCTTCCTTTTATGGTGTGACCCTTTAGGTTCTCCATATTAAACCAGGTTGTGAATAAATCAATTAGAACAATTCTAATCTTATTTAAATAAATAAATTAAACAATTAATTTATTTAAATAAATAATATTTTTTCTACAATAGGGATAAGCCTCCCTAGCGATCAACGACTTTCCTGATAATATAGATTTCAATATTAATCATAAAAGAACATTTGAGTAAATAGTTACCGTACAATTCAATCCTTCCACCATCTGATGTCCCAATTAAATATAAGACATGGAATTACTTGTCAAGTCTTATTTTATTTAATTATATGTATTTCAACTCTTAAATGCACAACTCAAATAATGCAAATTAGAAACTCCTTTCTAATTTCATTACGCCGCCAAGGACTCTTTGGGTTGTCATTTATCGAATCACATAGGACATTTCTCTTCTTTTATTATAAGTGGTAGATTCTTTATTGATCATATATTATCTTCATGTACAACTTGTTATACCCAAGCATACCCTTTGATATACCCTAAGGATCTTAAGGAATAAGTCAAAGTATAACTCATCATACACAAGATACTATGATGATCTCAAGTCCAAGGATTACTTGACTACTATCACTACTGAGAATTCTATTCGACAGCAAGTAAAACTCCATTAGGTATTCCTTAGCGAGCCACGTTCAGTGAACTTATTCTCTAATAAGCACCTACATACTTGCTTTAGTGTCTCCACACAAATGATCAGGAGATCAATCATCCTCATCCAATGAGCAAGCAACGTATGTACCAATATATCTGGATTCACTAATCCCCAATTTAGTAATCCAATGATTGGGAACTATTTTAGTTTTAAGCTTTCTAAGAATTTAGATCTCATTAGAATGATCATCATCATTATTCTAAAAACATTGCTTAAAACTATGGGTTTATCACATATAATAAAACAGCATCATGTAGATAATTAAAAGCCTTTAATAAATTAATACTTTTTATTTAATAAATGAATAAGATTGTTACAAAGTATATGCTTTATCATCAAACATGATTGGCTTGTGTGCATACTACTTTCAGTTATTAGCCTAAGGTTCTTCCCCCCTTAAGTTTTATAACCTAATGCTTTGATACCAACCTGTGACGCCCCCAAATCTGGGTCTCTTCCAATCTGACATATGGTGCTCCACGGTGCTACAGTTCACACAAACATTCAATTGAAATGCCTCAAAAAGAATGAATATGTCTTATATATATTCCAAAACAATACTACTATTCCTGTAAAGCCCCCAAACTCGGGTACTTGAAACCAGAACTCGGTGCTTCACGATGCCATTTCTATGAGCGGAATAATACTAATAATAATAACAATAATATAAATATCAAACTTATCTTACATTTATCACAGTCTAATCCCAATTATGCAAAACTCTAATTCTTTACATGATATATAATACATATCATTGTCTATATATTGTCTAACTATTACAAAAGATATCATTAAACAAGTTCTGTTTTCTTTCCTTTTCACTTGTTCTTGTCTGAACCTTCAAGTTGTTCATGCCTAGCTGAAAACATTTATATTTAAGCAAGGATGAGCATTTGGGTGCCCAACAAGTAATAACAATTAGAAATATAATTAGCTGAAAGAAATAAATATTTTCTTTGTACATCACTTCTATAACGAATTTATAGTTGTGAAGTAAACTGAACCGATAATAATAACATAACAATTCTATCTCAAATTTTTGAAACTACGTATAGACTATATATATAGGGTAGTCGACATACTATGAACATTGTTTTAAATTTTCGATAAGGTTTAGCAGAACTTCATCTACAAACCGTCATAGCTTACGGGCACGAGGGTGTACATCCCATGGACCCTATATTGATCAATACTACATTACAAGAACGATAGGATCGTTCACTCTGTCCGCATTGGGCGCATAAAAGTTTTCCCGTGATCGGGATGTTCATACTTAGACTGGAATCCGAAAAAAAATAATTTGATTGGATACAAAAAGGTTTTTATCATATTCAACGGCATTTCAAAATTTGTGTCTAGCTGATCAAATAGCTTAGATGGCTTATATATATATATATATATATATATATATATATATATATATATATCAACATGTGATTAAATACAATGATTATCCAAGTGGGGACACTTGTGTAACCATATTTAGAAATTAAAGAACAGAATATATATCTGAATTACCATATACTAACATGTTGATAAACAATGATCAGATATAGAATATATCACAATAGGGTTAATAATATAGCATAATAATAATATAATTCTAAAACTTCTTACTCATGTCCATTGCATAAAAGAAATGCAAAGGTAAGATACTTGCCTGATGCGCTACTTACAGTTCGTAACTTAGTTCTATCTTTATATAACACCTATCATTAATAAGATCATTTGATCGATTAGAATAACATACTATAACACATAAGATCGCTTATTGTAATTGAAGACATAACCTAATCACATTGTCACATATGTACATGACCATTGAATCACAAATAAACACTAAAAGCAAATCAAAATACCTAAGTCCGGATCAATTTCGAAACATGTGCGATTGAAAAGCGGCTTTATCGAGGTAATTATCGAGTGCAAGACTCTATCCCAAAGTTCAATATCTATTTAGACTATTTAAGTAACAATATATTATTCTTAAATGACTTATAATAAATTTTAAACATTTATTATAATTTATTACGAATCTTCAAACAAGGAATCATTATTAAATAATTTAAATATTAAATAATTCTATTATCATTAATATTTAATTAATATCAAACTATTAATGAAACCATTGCCAAAATATTAAAGTTATTTATAATAACTTAGAATATTTTTAAAGTATTTATATTATCCTTCAAAGATTTTAAAACAATTAAAATCATTTTTAACTAATTACCATTAATATTTAATTATTAATGTCTTATTTATCAAAATATTAAAAGTCATTAATTATAACTTAAAATATTCTTAAGGTATTAATATTACCCTTAAATGATTTGTAAAAGAACTAAAATCATTTTCAAATAATTATCTTTAATATTAAAGTATTAATGTATTATTTATCAAAATATTAAAAGTCATTAATTATAACTTGAAATATTTTTAATTCATTTATATCCTTTTAAATGATTTTTAAAGTAATAAAACCATTTTAAAACTATTTATTTAATATAATTATTAAATAAATTTAAGATCATTAATATTAAATTAATAATCATTAATATTAAATTATTAATGAAATTATCCTTTAAATATTAAAAGTTATATTTTCTAACTTAAAATATCTTTAAACACTTTATTTTCATTTTAAATGATTTTTATAATATTAAAATCATTTTTAAACTAATTTATTTAATATGATTATTAAATAATTCTAATATCATTAATAGTAATTAATTAATAGAATTTTCCTTTAAATATTAAAAGTTATATTTTATAACTTAAAATATTTTTAAACTATTTATTTTCATTTAAAATGATTTTTCTATGAACAATCTTTAATTTTGAGCTTCTGATTTGTTTAAGGAATTCGTGGGGCTTGAATTGGGGACTGAAATACCTTAATATTTCGTGGGTTATAGTGAGAGAGGGTCTAGGATGATTGTTGTGCAAAAATCAAGTTAGCAACTGATTTTTCTCTCTTCAATCTATATATAGTACTTGTAATGCACATGGCTGATACACTTAGGTTGATTTACTGGATATAAAGGTCACAATTGTCAACTAAGTTGGTCACCAACTCCCATCTAATGTCAAAACCTATTGCTAGCTTCAATTATACAAGAGGGGCAAAATGGTCTTTTGTTTTTCCAATTTAATGGCACTTTGGTAACTTGTCAAACCCTTAGGGTTTAGGGTTTAGATTAGGGTTAAGGATTTGAACCAATTTAGGTTTTAAAAGCAAAAAAAATCTAGGATTTCCAAAATTAGGATTTAAAAATAAATAACAATTTAGTTTCTAAAAAAAATATAATTAGGGTTTTCTTAATTAGTGTAGGTTTTCTAATATTTAGAAATTAAACATTAAGTTCAATAATTTAATAATTATAATTAAACTTACTAATTTAACAATTAGAGCAAATACTTAGCAATTAGTATTACCCATATAACAATTAGGGTTACTAATTATTACTTAGGATTTTAATTATTTAATTAAGGTTTTTCTAATTTCATAATTAGGGTTTACAATTAGTAATTAGGGTTTATAATAACTAATTAGGGTTTCTAAATTTAGAAATTAGGTTTCCAAATTTAGTAATTAGGGTTCTCAATTAATTAGGGTTTCTAATTAATTAGGTTTCCAAAATTAGGATTTCTATATATAAATTAGGGTTCCTCTAATTAATATTAAATTTTAATAATCGTATCATATACCACATAATACTTGACATTTATAACATAACGTAATTACTTGAAATCTTACAGTCTTCTTTGACTATCAAATTAGGGTTTATTAAAATAATACTAGGGTCTTGCATGTTACATTAAAATTGTTTCACATATTAACCTTACACACATAACATAAATATTTATAACACCTGAAAAATAATAATATCCTCTTTCCTTGATCAAACTCTAAAATTAGGGTTTGGATTCCATATCTGATTTATTCTTCATATATAACATTATTAATTAAGTTAAAATAATTAACTTAATTAATCTTGCATAAATTCATATAATAAAATAAATAATTATTATAATAATTCTAAAATCATTTCATATATTATTTAAATAATATATAATTATATTTTCATGGAAAATAATTAATAAAAACATTTTTACTATAAAATTAATTATTAAAAGAATAAACTTTATAATAATCAATAATTCTAAAATAAAATTATTTGTAAACATTCATGTAATAAATATATTTTATTTATTACATAATTACATACACATTATCTTGTACAAATTCTCATCCTTAAAATAAATAAAAATTTATACTTAAAATTTACGATTTAATTATATTGAAAATATCGGGTTGTTACAATTCCCCAAGTTCTTTATAACCGTTACATATGTTCATGTCATAATATCAAATATTATCATTACAAACCAATACTATTACATAGGTAATCTACAAGTTCACTTTAGCCTTCCCTTTATCCTTGTCGAATCCTTTGGTCCATTCGGTGTAAGATCCATTCATATGGTTCAAGCAAGAATGAGCATAACAAGCTCAACAAGTACAACAAGTTCATTTAAAAATCATGCTTGAAACATAGGAATCGTATATCTTCAATAACTGAATAATAGTTATGAAGTACTATCAATAATTCAAAATAGCGTTCCTTTTCCTTCAAAACGTTTTACCATAACAATATTCAGTAAAACACCAAATCTGGTCCAAAACCATGAGCGTTTCATAAATTCCTTGAAAAGGACAACCCGGCACGAAGTCTGTAAGTCTGGCATATCTTACGAGCACTTCTAGGTGATCAGCCTATAGTACTCTATGTTGATCAACACTCAATCCATTAAACGTGTGTACGTTTAAGTTGTGGCAACCTCATATGCCCATCGAATACTCGATGAAAATACATTTGTTTATTCATATTCAGGCTTACCTTGAATCCGTACCAAACAATTGGCGTAGGATAGCGTTAGCAATTATATATTGAAAGACTTGTAATTAAATCAATCACTCTATCAAGATTAGTCTAGCCGGGTTAAAACTGGCATCGACTCTTTCTTTAAAACCATACATGCATCTCATACTTGAATCATTTGAAAACTTGGCTAACACGAAGGTTAGACAAGCGTTTAGAAAAACTTGCCTTCAGCGTCTGTTACAGTATAATTACTTTTCCTTCGAGTCTTTACGGTCTCTACAACACATAATCACATAGCATACCACATTAGGTCATGAATGAACATACTTAGTTCCTAAATAATCTTACCCTTCTTCTCAATCTAATCATGTATTAGATTTGTTATTATTGGTTTCAGCTTACCGTCGTTCTTTTATATCATTCTTACCATCTTAATTCCTTTCTATAACTTAATTAAAATTATTTCAGTAATACAACTCGGTTTGAGTTAAACATCCTTCCTCACAGTTTATTAATGTTCTTACGTTATTATTTGAAATTCGATCGTCATAAGTTAAGTATATTTATTGCATACCATTCATGTTCACATTCAACTTATCTTCAACCTTTAGTGTATTACTTAAGGTTTAATTATGTCTTAACAATGTTTCATTAAGATCCTTGATTAAGTGTTCATCAATTACCATTCATGTTCAACCTGTAAACATTCCTTATTGTCTAACTTATAAAAAATTTGGTATTTACAATGGCTAATTTATACTCTTATTAATGGTGTCGGCGTTACGGCGTCACACATTAGTGCTCAAAAATTGGACTCATGACTTATGATTTGAGTCCCTTGATTACTGTCGTCACTGGCTGGCTAAGTTTCTGAGGGACTATGGCCACTTTGGCACTTGTGGTATTTGGAACTTTTGGCTTGGAGTCGTCATGCATTGTGAGACTCGAGCCACGTAAATTTTGATGATTTTCAAACTTGTGAGATTCCCGGACTCATAACTTCTTCATTATAAGTCTGAATTGGCTCGTTCAAGAGCCTACGGTTCACAAATCAAATACTCTACGTGTTCATGCAAGAATTTTATCTATTCGACTTTGTTTGCTAAAAATTCACCTATTAGTCCATTTTTAACAAAAATGATAAATGTTCGTGAACATTCAATGCTCGTTTCCTCGTTCTATGTCGGAATCCGGTCATTTTTTGAGTCTGCAACTCTATAATGCCAAATAAGACTTGTCTCCATTGAAAACCAATGTTTCCAAGCTCAATATCAAAATTCGACTTCCATTCCAAGAATTTCACGAATTCAACGATTATCGTTTAATCGTGTGAATTCCGGCAAAACTTCGTTACTCAAGATTTGTTCTTCGTTTCAAATGGATTCATTCCATCATACTAACTTCTTAATATACATACTTCATTAACTTATTTACATGATAAGTTATTATTTGTTCTTTATGAGTTTATAACTTATAAAAATATAAACTACTTATATTTCCTTTTCTCATGACTTAGGATAGTTTATAACTTCTAACCATTATTCTTGCTTCATGTTAACATACTAACTTCATTTGTGTAAACATGATACTAGTTCGTATATGTTCATTATAATTTCATAACTTATTTATGTTTGAATTACTTATTCATAACTTACACAGCTTATTAAGACTTAAGCCCTTTAATTCATTATTCCAACCCCTTCTTAGCATACATGTTCTACCACCACCCACTTCTCTAACAATGGAAGAGAAAGAGAATCATGGTTCAAGATGGCTTACCCTTTTTGATTACTTGATTAAGCTTTGATCTTCTTCTTGCTTCTTGAAATATGAAAGACTAGCTTTCTAGCTTTTCTAGCTTATTCTCTTAAGCAAATAAGCACTTAACTTGTTGGAGTTTTGAACAAGGAACAAATGAGCTAGCAAGCTTCCTATTTATAGGAAATCCTAAGTTAGGGCATAAGGGTCATTAATCCATCCACCTCCTTACTATTCCTAGCTTAAGCACTAAGTAAACCTGGCCTCCACAACACTTAGGCATTAAGTTAACTTGCTTAGCACAACTTTTATCCTTTTCTTGCTCACCACATTTACTTAACCATTAAGTTATCTTGCTCCCCACTTTAATTACTTGGAAATTATATATCTTAGCCAATAAGTTACTTGCTCCCTACTTTGGATCATCCATGGTTTTCCCCATGGTTCACCCTAGCCCATTGGATCATAGCTTGGGCTTAGTTTTAATTAGCTTAGCTTAATCATTTGGGCTTTCATTAAATTACTTTAGAACTTTACCTTAACAACCACTTGGGCTTTAATATTACAAAATCTTGGGCTTGCTTATTAATTTACATTGGACTTAACCATACTTACATTTGGGCCTTATCACATTTCCCATTGAACAATACAATTTCCTACATAATTCAACAAATCCATTACATTTGGATTAAAGCCTTATAACGTATAATTTACGTATTAATCTCGTATTCCACATCGTATACTTATTCATCATACGTGATATACCATCATTCATACATACTCGCATAATATCTCGTATCATATCATTATTCATTACTTCGTATAATACCTACGTATTATACGATAATCGCTTAATTCATTACATGCGTTTAAATTCCTTCTCGAAAGTCACTTTCCCTAAACACTAGGTTTTAAGTCCGTAGGCGAAATATTACATTTTCCATAACTGAAATTTTATTGGATATTCCATCTCACCTCAATATTCTATCGTTACGTATTTCTTGGAAGTTCAAAAATAATTCCCGAGCAGAAATGCGTGAATAGTGTTTTCGAAAATTTCTCAGAAAGCTTTTATTTTCGTCTTGGAAATTCAAACACTTTAATTCTATCACGTAACCAAAATCCTACGACGTTCTGATATGTTTAGGTCATCAAACGACCTTCAATTAGCTTGCTCCTATAAATAATCAATAAAATTTATTTAATCCACATAATTAAATAAAATTTTAATTCTCCTAAAAATCCGATTTTCTCAGGCGTTACAGCGAAGAAGCAACAGGTTGCTTCAAGAGCCATTAAGAAAGAGAGCTAAGGTGGAAAACAAGCCAGCTCCAACTTCCCAAGAAAGTCCATCTAACAAAGTAGAGGACGTGAAATCGGGAAGAAGAGAAGGAAACCGATAGTCTCAATTTGAGTCCCTCGTAAAAAATCCAAAGAATGAAGGTGAAGCTCGAGTAATGGAAGAAAATGCATCATCTACTAATGAAGAAGAATGCTCAAGCCTTGTGGCTAACCCTCAGAGTATTCACTCTAACGATGAAGAAAAGATACAAGCTGGCCCTACTCCATCCCCAACTGCAAGTGCTCCAACAAGTCCAGATGATGGGTCAAATGATGTTGTCTCTAAAGAAGAAGAACATGCCCCTTCCAATCCTGAAAGCCCCCATGACGGCTCAAGAGGTGATGAGTCCAAGAAGAAGAAGGGTGCGCTTCTATCGTTGTTGAACCTCAAGGTAGTTCATCTGATGATCCAAAGGTTTCAGAGTCTGAAGAGGAAGAAGAATATGACACTCCTATAGGTGAACTTCCAACAAGAAGGACGAGCTACAGACTACAAGCCAAATTTGCCTCTAAAAAGAAAAGTGATCACTCTAATGCTGTCATTGATGATGAGTCTATATCATAGGAAGTAAGTGCTGAAGAAGGATCCAGTGATGAAGAAGATGAATCAAAAGAAGATCTTGTTGAAGAAGGTTCTGGAAATGAAATGGAGCAAGAAGGATTCATTGATGGAAATGATCAAACTAGTTCAGGCTCCGAAAGAGAAGAAATGGAGAATGATTCTAATTCTTCAAATCAAGAATCAGAGGAACCAGAATTCTATCCTATCCTCTCTCCAGCAAAAATCACCAGGAGAATAGTGGTAGAAGTTTCGAATGAACCACCAGAAATACCACCAGAAAGATGGGTGAACTATGGAGATGAACATCTCAAGGTGGTAAGGATGACTACCTTTGATATAGTTAAAACTAGAACAACATGGAGCTAGGCGCACGACCATCCTCTATAATCCACGATGATTTGCTAATGAGATGGTTCTTCAATGGATGACATGGCTAAAGGCCCATCTTTGAAAAGAGCGGAAGTTACTTCAATTTGGTCTTACTCTCATTTTCCAAGCATGGAGTTGGTGGCACAAAACTTCCCAAGAGTGAAGAGTTTTGCTACAATGATGATAAAAACCAAACCTCACTACAAAGTCTCTGAGACATGCTTGGCAACCACTATATCCCCACGATCGTAGAGTGGACTCTCGAGGAAGAAGGATCATGACCAAAGAGATGATCGTTGAGTCTGTTCACTCTACTGCTGATGATGTTCAAGTTCAATACCAGAAGCCTCCATCAGCCCAAGCACTGCTATCTGACACTCCCTTATCCTCAAATAGCTATTGGTACTCAACGATTGTTTAGATTCTCAAAGCTTTCGAAAATCTGTCCAAGGATGAAAATCGTGAGAGTCAATCGATGCCCATCAGGTCGCCCAACCGGATGAGCAAATCCCATGGAGGAGAAACTATTGAAGAATTATGATGGTGATTGAAAAGATATCTCTAATTAATGAAGAGACAAAGATGGTAATGGCAAAGAAGTAGGAGATAATTGATTTGTAATGGACTTCAAGCTACTATGGTTGATGTATCTCTCAAATCAAATAGAGAGATAACATATATCTGAAGGCCATACATGATCGAAGATGAAGCTTCCACGAGCACGAAGCTCTCACGAGCACGAAGGCCAATGAAGAGAGATCCAAGTCCCGATCTCGACAAGATTGATAACATGAATCGGTCTTTCTCGGTGCCACTTGAGCTAGGCCAACAGGAACTCAAGTCTGAAGTTGCTAAATCCTCCTACCTGATGGAGCAGCTTATGTCCAACATGGAGTAGCTCTCCCAAATGATTAATGACAAAAAGGGAGAGAAAAAGAGGCATAGAAAGAGGCAGTCAAAGAAGAGCAAGAAGAGTAGAAGGAAAGAAGAAAAGAAGTTAAAGAAGAAGACAGCAGAAGAAGAGGCAGAGTCATCATCTAAGGGGGAGCCAAAGAATGATGAGCCTATGTATGCCGAAGCTGAGGGGGAGCCAGGAGGAGAAGAGAAGCATACATCTGAGGGGGAGCAAAGCAAAGCAGAAAAGTCATCATCCCAAGGGAAGCAGGAGCAAGAAGGTCAAACAGATGATGAATAGATGATCTACAGACATCCTGGAAACATACATGGAGCCAAAAGAGGTACATCTCTAACTAGTTAGGTATGTTCTGGATCCATGATGTAAAATGTCAGTGTATTAAATTCAACGTCATTATAAATGACATTCATGATTATCTGTTTTAGAAATACAGTTGCTCACTGTATATAAGATTCATTCATAACATTCATATGCACTTATTGTTTTTGTCATAATCAAATAGGGGGAGATTGTCAGGAATAAGCATGTGAATGTTATTCCTATTTACATATGATTTGATTATGATATATATGAATGAATATGCAAGTATGCTTGCATTAAGAAAAGCTGTAAAGTCCTTTGATAGATAATAGAAACATG
The DNA here is from genome assembly GCA_020205615.1 of Panax quinquefolius. NCBI lineage: Eukaryota > Viridiplantae > Streptophyta > Magnoliopsida > Apiales > Araliaceae > Panax > Panax quinquefolius. The sequence goes on from CM035164.1 coordinate 37,649,377, forward strand.
TGTACAAGGAATTAGAATGAATTGATCAAGTATGTTAGGTTGATCCTACATAAGAAAAATAGCTTTGTAAAGTCCTTAAAAAGAAATGATGTACAAGGACTATAAACATAGAAATATCAAGCATGTTAGGTTGATCTTATGATGTAATAAATAGAAACATCTAATAAATCGAGTAATCGCACTGAAATCATAGTCGCCAGGAGACTCAAGGAAAACTTGAGAGCTATCGAGGCGTAATCGTAGTCCGCAAGATAGTAGATCTCGGAGTTAAGTGATCGCTAGGGAGAGAGCGAGGAAGGATCGTAGTGTGTCGAGAGGAGAACTTCCTCGGTACGTAGTCTCTCGAGGAAGTCATGTTCAGAATCGTGAGACAAATACCGCTTACTGAAATGAACCGAGTATCTCGCCGGGTTAAGTCAAGAATCGTGAGACTACACTCAGAGTCGTAGAGTCTACTGATCATACTAGGGGCAGAGATCATAGTCGAGCAAGATCATATGAAGACAACAAGCACAAGGCAGAAAACGTAGAGTGTCAAGATCTGATCTCAGAGTCGTAGTGTCTGCACAGCCAAGCTGAATCGTAGATATTAGAGTTTATGCCCTAGAGGCCAATTATTTGATATAATTGCTTAACATTTTGATATTATATTTGATTGAATAAATGAATGATTTTATTATGGTTTTATTTACTGTGTTATATAAATGTTAACATAATAAAATTCCTTAGAATAGTGATACAATTTATATAGTTTCAAGTATGTGACTTGAACATGAGATTATATAATTACAATTAGTATCATTGCTCTTAAATGTCCCTAGTCGAGTACCATTGTTCATAGGACAACAATGATGCGTTGAGACTAGTATGTGGATTGACTGATGACCAAATCTCATTGGTCATAAATATATGAGATATTAAGTCAATGCATGGGTATGTGTTAGAGAACGATGTACTGGACAGACCAACCATGAGAATTCTACGTGGAACATTATACAAATTGTCATTAGCGATTCTCATAGTGACAATGATGTAATGGTCCTCCGACCTGAAATCACTATATTACTACACAAGAATTTATGTACTTTGATATCATCAAATGTCACCTTTAATAGGGTGGACTATAAAGATGATTATTGGGTACATCATGAATCGTGTGAGGAATATGAGTGATCTAGATGGAATTTAACCCTCCTATATATTAGGGGTGATATCCATAGGCCTCTTGATTGAGTAGGACTATGAAATGCATGGCCATGCTCAAATAGTGATTTGTTTCATATAGTCTACTCATTGATCAAGAAAACTCAGATTAAATTATGAAGAGTATGACATATTCCATGACTCGAGTTTAATCTAGGATGTCAAGGTTAAAAGGATTAAATTACATTGAAACATTGGTCACGAAAAGGTTGCATCGAATCATCGATCTTATTATTACTTGGGTAGCGTTGATGCATTACTAGATGTCGCTCCATCATTTATAATTTTATAATATGATTATAAAATTATTGCCGGTAATAATAATAACATATAGGGTCACACATATAGAACGTAATTTAAAGGGAATAAATTTAAATTTTAAGGATTTAAATATATTAATATGATTAATATTATTTAAATCATTTAATTTAAATTAAAAGATAATTTGTATATATATATGTATATTAATTAAGTAAGACTTAATTAATATATATATATATATATATATATATATATATATATATATAAATTTGGATTTTATAAAATTAGGTTTTGATTTGATTAATTCCATTTAACTACTATATATATGATATATAGCAGCTACTTAGGGTTACATCATAATTGAAAAACCCTAGCCGCTCTTAGAGAGAGACTAGAGAGAAAACAGTTTCATAATCGTTCCTTTGGTGGCTAGTACCGCAAGTCCCTCTTATTTGTAGAATCGTTCGACGGTTCGTGCGGCGTTCGTGTGGATATCGTAGAGACGTGGTTCTAATTGGATTGCGTAAAGGATTCGAAGCTATTTCAGAACTTTTTCATAATCGATATAATATCTAAACCATCAATTAATTTGATTTCGCTTGATCTGTTTTGGGTTTGAATTACTTTGATTAATTTTATATTTTCAACATTGCGTTTTGGGCCGAAAACCCAACAAAGAAGTGCGTAACTAAGACCTCAACAGATGTGCTCACAATGCCAAGGCAGAATCGTAGAGCAAGTACGATTCTCAACGAATGAGCACTCCCAGAATATCCAAAGGAATGAAGCCTCTGGTTAGCACTCCAAAGATACATCCCATCTTGAAGAAAACTAGAGAGCACTCAATAAATTGCATGTAAGCTAACAGAAGATCTAAGCACCAACCCAATCAGCATCAAGATTGAGTTGTGAAGCCATTAAAGATGAAGTCTTCCACAAGGAGATCAAAAGAAGACTTTAGTAACTGACTAAGGAAAGTCAGCAAGTGCAGTAGCTATCAAGTAGACAGAAGACAGTGATCTTGGAAGTAACCAGAATCGTAGTGTTTGCCAAACAAAGAAAGAACTAATGGAGTGCACACAGAGATACTGGACAACCTCTGAAGAACAAGGCCAAAGTGATTAAGCATTAGGTCAGTCCATTGATGATAAGTGAACGGGAGATCACAAGGAGAAAGCGAGCTGGACACGCCACAAATCTGAAGTGTCTTGCTATTCAGAAGAGGCCAGAACAAAGGATTCAAGCCATCAGTATCTAAAAGTTGTTGAGGTAAACAGAAGTGTTGAAGCACTGCACAAAAGAAGGAAGAGGTGTTCTATATTGAAGATCTAATCAACACTCTTCAAGATCGTAGTGTCGTCTCTACCAGTCAACAAGACACTACGATCAGGTCCATGAAGACATACATCAGAATCGTAGAGTTCGAATAGCTGAAGACTGAAGCATTGGCAACGGTTCAATCTGAAGGGTAATATTCGAACAAAATATTATTGAGAGCATCGATGCAAAAGGACAACCTTTGATCGAGAGATCAGAAGGAGGAAATAAAGTCTTCGACATGCCCAAGACATTAAAGTGACATCTCTGATGGGGTAGGTGAAATAGTAGACTGCAATGTCAGAGAAAGTATGACTTGTCACATCAGTAGTCTACATCTGTCAACTCGAGATCTGTGAAGATATTTGAATAGCCTTCAACGGCTAGTTTCCAACGAAAGGATTGGGAAGGAGTATAAATCAGCAAGAGCTTCAAAGATCGAGGGTTGCTGGAGCTATTTCAGAACTTTTTCATAATTGGTATAATATCTAAACCACTGAATTAATTTCTGTTTTGCTTGGATCCTGTTTTGGGTTTCGGAATTGTTTTGATTAATTTTAAATTTCCTCTGCATTTTTGTGCCGAAAACCCAACCGTGGTATCAGATCTACTTGCGAAACAATTAATTCAGATAGTGTGTTTAATTGTTTTCGATATATATGATATGTGATGATCCAATTTTACCGGTCTGAAATTGATTATATTGTTTTCGATATATATGATATATGATGATACAATTTTACTGAATTGTTAATTGAGTATATGATATTCTGTAATCAACATATTCTGGTATTATGAATATCAGTAATAGGTATGCATGTATATGATGTTCTGTTAATTGAGTATATGATATTCTGTAATCGACATATTCTGGTATTATGAATATCAATAATTTATATATATGCATGTATATGACGTTTTATTAATTGTATCTTATATGGCGTAATAACAGTATACAACTTATGTTCTAATTGGATTAGAAGTATGCATATTCAGTTTAATATGATTAATTGAAACTGGACATATATGATATGTACCGGGTGTATTGTTATTGTGACTATTTTGGTTGATTAAATATATTATTAAAAGCTATTTCGGAGATTCAGTATGGAAAAATTCGCAATCTGATTGTAGTTGAAAATTTGCAATCTGATCAATGGGACCACTTGTGGGGAGACCCCCCTGGACCCCCTTTCGTCAGTAGTGCACGATGGTTGTGGCACCTATATGTTATATATAGTTTTCTTTAATTATATATAAATTGTTATGTGCTTATTGTGATATGCATGGGGCACATTTATGGCCTTTTGACCCATAGGTTAGTGGTTTTTGGTTTTGAAATATGGCTTTCATGTCGTGCCTTTCTATAAATTCTAATGTAATATTCTTTTCTCATCTAAATCCCCTCGAATGTAACTCGAGGTTTCTTTATGTCATGTAATAATCTATAATCGATGAAGATGTCAAGATGGAGAACACGATGGAAAGATGATGGAGAGGAGGCACATGCTTGAGAAAAATCCAGGGAAGCTATTTATTTTAAGATTTTTTACCACCTTAGATTGACCTTCAATCTTTCATTAGCTTGAAAAGATTGACAATGGATTGGGCCATAACTGTGACACATTTAATTTAACACTTTATTAATGCTTGTATGTGATATGATATGATAAATAATATGCGATAGGATAATTATGATATCCAAACTGTTAAAATCATTGGGCCTGACTTAACTAAGTTATCTCAATAAGATTGTGGACTTAGAGGCATGGAGTTTGGTAGGTACCATTAGATGGACTAGAAACAAATGTTGTTTACCAAACTATCCAGGAGTTATATATGATATAATTGACAAGGGGTTGTCTACCTAAATAATTGTGTTTTAAGAGATTAGCCAAAGCTAACTTAAGGCATAATGAAATATGGATCTTAGCTCACTAGAACGATTTAATAGAAAAATGCTTTCCGAATTAATGGTGGGGGCTATTAATTTGAATAAAATAGTGGGAGGTATATTTTGAATGTACTATTATCAATTACATAATATCAACTCTGCAATTTGACTTATTATTTTTGCACTTATAAATTGTAGATATCAATGGCAAACAACAACACGACAAATTGTCTTTCATTACGATCAGTCCTTGAAAAGGACAAGCTGAGTGGAATTAATTTCCTTGACTGGCATAGGAACTTGAGAATTGTCCTCAAACAAGAGCGCAACCTATATGTCCTTGATGGGCCCATTCCTGCAGCACTAGCTATCACTGCACCACGTGCGGAGCATAATGCTTACAAGAAGCATCAAGATGATGCTCTGGACGTGAGTTGTGTTATGCTAGCAACCATGAACGCTGAGCTTCAGAAGCAACATGAATTGATGGATGCTTATGAGATGATTGAGCATCTCAAGAAATTGTTTAAAAGGCATGCTCGACAGGAGAGGTATGATACAAGCAAGGCATTGTATCACTGCAAAATGGGTGAACGTGATCCAGTTGGTCCACATGTGCTGAAAATGATTGGGTATATTGAGTACCTTGATAGGTTGGGTTTTCCAATCACTCCGGAAGCCCAAATTGATCTTGTTTTGCAATCTTTGAACAGCAGCTACTCTCAATTTGTTATGAACTATCTTATGAATGAAATTGAGAAACCCCTCACTGAGTTGTTGAGCATGTTAAGAACTGCCGAGAACAACATGAAAAAGGCAGGACCCGCTCGCATAATGATGGTGCAAACGGGGAATGCTAAGGGAAATTGGAAAGGCAAGAAGAAGATAGGATCTAAATCTTTTGTCAAACCCAATTCCAAAACCAAACAAGCTTTAAAACCTAAAGGTGGGGTAGCTAAAGAAGGTGAGTGTCACTTCTGTGGAAAACCTGGACACTGGAAAAGGAACTGCCATGCTTATTTGGAAGAAGTGAAGAAAAGGAAAGGAAGTACGACTTCTGATTCAGGTATATATGTTATAGAAGTCAACTTGTCTACTTCTACATCATGGGTATTGGATACTGGATGTGGTTCTCACATTTGTGTTAATGTGCAGGGACTCCGAAGGAGTAGGACTTTGGCAAAAGGAGAGGTTGACCTATGAGTTAGGAATGGAGCAAAAAAGTTCTTTGCCTTTGGCCGTAGGAACTTATCATTTATCTTTGCCCACTGGGCTAGTTTTAGAATTAGAAGATTGTTATTTTGTGCCTACTATAAGCAAAAACATTATTTCTGTTTCTTGTTTGGACAAGAAAGGTTTTTCATTTATAATAAAGAACAATCGTTGTTTGTTTTACTTAAATGATATTTGTTATGGTGTTTCACAATTGTTTAACGGTCTCTATATTCTTGATTTAGAAATGCCTATCTATAACATAAATACAAAACGATTTAAATCAAAAGATTAAAATCCGACATATCTATGGCACTGTCGTTTAGGCCATATAAATGAGAAGCGCATATCCAAACTCCATAAAGATGGGTTCTTGGATTCATTTGATTTAGAATCATATGAGAAATGCGAGTCTTGTTTATTAGGCAAGATGATTAAAAGCCCCTTTCATCTTGGGACGATTGAAGCAAGCTAGCGATGTATTGGGACTTATACATAGTGATGTATGTGGACCCATGAGTTAGATTAGCAAGAGGTAGGTTTTATTACTTCATTACATTTCTTTGGCGACTGATTTTAGTAGATATGGATATGTGTATCTTATGAGACACAAATCCGAATCCTTTGAAAAGTTCAAGGAATTCAAAAATGAAGTTCAAAACCAATTTGGCAAAAGCATAAAAGCCCTTCGATCCGATCGAGGAGGTGAATACTTAAGCCAAGACTTTGATGACCTTCTAAAGGAGTGTGGTATTATATAACAGCTCACTCCACCTGGAACACCACAATGGAATGGTGTGACACCCCTAAAATTAGGTATACATCACCCATCTTGAGTCGCCAGATACGTGGTACAGAATTCAAATACAACTTAATAATACAATTGTCGTGTACAATACGACAAAACATAAACTATGAGTTTGAATACAAATATTGTCTACTAGAGAGTATACAAACTTAAAAGGAGTCCTCATTACAATTATTATCACACTATATCACAGAATAGTGAGGACTACTAATGCACCATCTAGGACCATCACTCCGTTCCCCGACTCGTCCCAGCTATATTCTCATTTCATGAAGAGAACAGTGAAAGAAAGGGTGAGTTCAACTAGCCCAGTAAGAAATATTATGACTAAGATAATGCAGAATAAATTATCATTAGCCTTAAACAGTGTTAAACTGATACAATATAACAAACATCAAGTTTAACTGCAGCGTAACAAGCAATCCATTAAAAGAGTCAAGTAGAGAATAAAATCTACTATCTTTTATGATTTACAAGGTTTTTCATCACTTTTATCGTTGGGACTCAGCTTAATAAATAATCCACATCATCAAATCACCCCTGCACTACGGCCAAGGATATTCTTTAGTATCACGACCACAATTATCCATGCACTACGGGCCAAAAATATTTGTGTATTCATTAATGGTCATGATCATGCCAACAATCGGCCCATCAATGCACTACGGGCCAATGAGGACTTTTACCACATCATTTGTAACATTACGGGCCATGATTACACGGATAATTCTCGGTCATAATCATACCAAGTCCATCTATGCACTACAAGCCACAGATGACTTTCAATAAAATATAAACATGAGGATGATGACAATGATATAAGAATTCAATAAAACAAGTTCAAGAATTAATTTATCCAGAACCAATAACGTCCAAATCATCAACATGATACTACTTTGTAGAGTAAAATTCAAGAATGCTCGGAAGAATATTTCCATGAAAAGATATTGGATGAAGCCTTAAATATCAAGGATATTCCACTAATTTCATGGAGTATAGAAGTCAAAGTTTTAACCAATGAGTATAATAAAGAATGGAATAACAAAAGAAATCACCATGCAAGCGATAGACCAAATGCAGTAAAAAGTTATTCCAATAGAATAATAAATAACGGAACCAGTCCAAGCATAAAATGCATGCATGAGGATATTACAATAGAATAATAAAGAGCTGGAACCAGATCCCACAGAAAAGCAGATGATGATGAGGATATTCCAACAGAATAATAAAGACCTGGAATAATGAGAAGAATTTCACCAAGTATAGGGTAGCTTGGCAGTATCTGAGTTATTCCAACAGAATAATAAATAATGGAATAACAGAAGTTCTCTTCATGAATATAAAAGATATAACACCCCTTATATTAGTAGGAGATTGAATACTGCAGTAGTGTAGTAACAGAATACTCTTCTTCTTTCTCTCTTATTCTCTCTATACTTTCTCTCTTTATAGCTTGAATGAATTCGTGAAAAATAATGAAGAACTAGGCCTCTATTTATAGAAGATTTCTAGCTTAGCACTTGCAATGAGAAAAGGCAAGCGACTTGACGACTGGTGATGTGAAAAGAAAAGTGGTTTGACGCAAGTAATGTGAAACACCAAATGGTTTGACGCCTGTAATGTGAAACGATAATTGGTTCGACGCCTGTAATGTGCAACGACAATTGGTTCGACGCCTGTAATATGAAATGGCAAGTGGTTTGACGTCTGGTAAAGGTAATTACTATTGGCGAAAGAGACTCTTAGATAATGACATATGGGCCCCCATAGAATAACCAAATTTACCAAAAACGTCTCATAATAGACTCTTTATATACATCAAGGATTGAATAAATATTATCACAAATCATTTTATTTTTAATCAACACATATTTAATCTTTCAACAATTATTAATCATTAATATAATAACTTGTTGTCTCAATTATTGATTTAATAATATAACATATTATACAGATGATACTGTGACAATAATTGAATCAATAATATAAGAGATATGATGCAGCAATTACTGTAGCAATAATTGAGTATAACTAAGTGACTTATCACGTAAGCATCAATAATCAATACTGTGTGCTTATATGCAACCACGCGTATTACTGTACTTTTACTATTGGGTAGTTCAACAGTTTTAACGGTAACACCTCCGTCGTTATTTTTATAGAAAGATAATTTTGTTGTTTTCTAACTACGACAATACTTCCGTTGTGGGGTCCACCAATGATTATACCGTTGTACGAATATTCCCTGACAAAAAGAATATTCCTCGACCAATCGAATATTATATAACCACTTGCTTACTTTGTAAAATTTGTAAATATTATGCACAACTATAACATTATATCAAATCAACACCATAATATTCAAAAATATAATTCGAGAAAATTATTCTTTATTCATAAAAGTTGGGGTCTTACAAATGGTGTATGTGAGAGGAGGAATCGAACCTTGTTGGACATGGTACGATCAATGATGAGTCATGCAGATCTTCTAATAAGCTTCTGGGGTCATGCCCTAGAGACAGCTACATTCACACTTAACCGTGTTCCTACAAAGACGGTTCAGAAGAAACCATATGAAATGTGGACTGGGAAACGTCCTAGTATGTCGTTCATGAAGATTTGGGGTTACGAGGCGTTCGTAAAACGTCTAGATTCTGACAAGCTCGGACCCAAATCTGACAAATGTAATTTTGTGGGATACCCAAAGGAAACAAAAGGGTATTATTTCTACAAATCTTCTGAGAACAAAATATTTGTTGCTCAAACTGGTATTTTTCTAGAAAGAGAATTTATCTCTAAAGGAAACAGTGGGAGGAAAGTAGAACTCGAAGAAATTCGAGAACCACAAAATTTCATTGAACCTGAGTTGGAACGTGAGTAGAAACCACAAGATATTGTGGAAAGTGAACCTGCTCATATTACACAAGGCATTCGTAGATCTGGTAGGACACGCCAAGAGCCTGAGAGATATTATGGATATCTTGTGACTCAAAACGGTGATGTGATGCTCATAGATCAAGATGAGCCTGCTTCCTACCAAGAAGCTATGAATGGACCAGATTCTGAGAAATGGCTTGAATCCATGAAATCTGAGATGGAATCCATGTATACTAACCAAGTATGGACTCTGGTTGATCCACCCGAATGGGTAAAACCAATCGGGTGCAAGTGGGTTTTCAAGAAGAAAACTGACATGGATGGTAATGTACAAACCTATAAAGGCCGATTGGTAGCAAAAGGTTACAAGCAAGTTCAAGGTGTTGACTATGATGAAACCTTCTCTCCAGTGGAAATGGTTAAATTCATCAAGATCTTACTTGCTATTGCAGCTTTTTATGATTACGAAATCTGGCAGATGGATGTCAAAACTGCTTTCCTTAATGGAAATCTCCTTGAGGATGTGTACATGACACAACTTGAGGGTTTTGTCAATCCAAAGGATGCTAGAAAGGTATGTAAGCTGCAGCGATTCATTTATGGATTGAAGCAAGCCTCTCGGAGTTGGAATCTTCGATTTGATGAAGCAGTCAAAGAATTTGGCTTTATTAAAAATGAAGATGAACCTTGTGTATATAAGAAGGTTAGTGGGAGTCACGTTTTATTCCTAGTATTATATGTTGATGACATATTAATTATTGGGAATGACATTCCTTCCTTACAGGCTGTAAAAACATGGTTAGGAAAATGTTTCTACATAAAAGATTTGGGCGATGCTGCCTACATTTTAGGTATCAAGATCTATAGAGATAGATCGAGAAAAATGCTCGGCCTAAGTCAAAGTACATATATTGATAAAGTGTTGAAACGGTTCAGCATGCAAGAGGCGAAAAGAGGAAAATTACCCATGACTCATGGTGTAAAGATCTCTAAGGCCCAATGTCTTAAATCACAAGATGATGAGGAGCATATGAGAAAGATCCCTTATGCTTCGGCAATTGGATCTATCATGTATGCAATGATATGTACTCGTCCGAATGTCTCGTATGCTTTGAGCATGACGAGCAGATACCAGTCAAATCCAGGTGAAGGTCACTGGATAGCAGTCAAGAATATCCTCAAGTACCTGAAAAGGACTAAGGATTCATTCTTGGTATATGGAGGTGAAGACGAACTGGCAGTAAAGGGTTACACAGATGTTAGTTTCAGACCGACAATGATGACTATAAGTCTCATCAAAGTTTTGTGTTTTAAGCTTAATGGTGGTGTTTGTTAATGGAAAAATTTGAAGCAAGAGATGAGTTGATTCTACAACGGAGAGGCCGAGTATATATTGTTGCTTCTAGATGCGACCCAAGGAGGTCGTATGGATTAAAAGATCATCATCGAACTTGGTGTTGTTCCAACCATTGTTGATCCGGTTGTTTCTATCATTGTAATAATAATGGAGCCATTAGACAAAGCTAAGGAACCCGGATCTCACCAATGATCCAAGCATATACTTAAGTGTACCATCTCATCCGTGAAATCATTGATAGAGGAGATGTACATATAGGAAGAGTGCCAACAGATGATAATGTTGCAGATCCACTGACCAAGGCTATGTCGCAGCAGAAGCACGAAGGTCACACTAGTTCCATGGGTATTAGATACATGAGTGATTGGCTCTAGTGCAAGTGGGAGACTGTTAGAGTTTATGCCCTAAAGGCCAATTATTTAATATAATTGCTTAACATTTTGAAATTATATTTGATTGAATAAATGAATGATTTTATTATGGTTTTATTTACTGTGTTATATAAATGTTAACATAATAAAATTCCTTAGAATAGTGATACAATTTATATAGTTTCAAGTATGTGACTTGAACATGAGATTATATAATTACAATTAGTATCATCATTCTTAAATGTCCCTAATCGAAAGTACCATTGTTCATAGGACAACAATGATGCATTGAGACTAGTATGTGGATTGACTGATGACCAAATCTCATTGGTCATAAATATATGAGATATTAAGTCAATGCATAGGTATGTGTTAGAGAACGATGTACTAGACAGACCCACCATGAGAATTCTACGTGGAACATTATGCAAATTATCATTAGCAATTCTCATAGTGACAATGATGTAATGGTCCTCCAACCTGAAATCACTATATTACTACACGAGAATTTATGTACTTTGATATCATCAAATGTCACCTTTAATAGGGTGGACTATAAAGATGATTATTGGGTACATCATGAATCGTGTGAGGAATATGAGTGATCTAGATGGAATTTAACCCTCCTATATATTAGGGGTGATATCCATAGGCCTCTTGATTGAGTAAGACTATGAAATGCATGGTCATGCTCAAATAGTGATTTGTTTCATATAGTCTACTCATTGATCAAGAAAACTCAGATTAAATTATGAAGAGTATGACATATTCCATGATTTCGAGTTTAATCTAGGATGTCAAGGTTAAAAGGATTAAATTACATTGAAACATTGGTCACGTAAAAGGTTGCATCGAATCATCGATCTTATTATTACTTGGGTAGCGATGATGCATTATTAGATGTCGCTCCATCGCTTTTATAATTTTATAATATGATTATAAAATTATTGCCGGCCATAATAATAACATATAGGGTCACACATATATAGAACGTAATTTAAAGGGAATAAATTTAAATTTTAAGGATTTAAATATATTAATATGATTAATATTATTTAAATCACTTAATTTAAATTAAAAAGATAATTTGTATATATATGTATATTAATTAAGTAAGACTTAATTAAGATATATATATATATATATATATATCTAAATTTGGATTTTATGAAATTAGGTTTTGATATGATTAATTCCTTTTAACTACTATATATATGATATATAGCAGCTACTTAGGGTTACATCATAATTGAAAAACCCTAGCCGCTCTTAGAAAGAGACTAGAGAGAAAACAGTTTCATAATCGTTCCTTTGGTGGCTAGTACCGCAAGTCCATCTTATTTGCAGAATCGTTCGACGGTTCGTGCGGCGTTCGTGTGGATATCGTAGAGACGTGGTTCTAATTGGATTGCGTAAAGGATTCGAAGCTATTTCAGAACCTATTCATAATCGATATAATATCTAAACCACTGAATTAATTTCAGTTTCGCTTGGATCCTGTTTTGGGTTTCGGAATTACATTGATTAATTTTAAATTTCCGCTGCGTTTTTGTGCCGAAAACCCAACAGTAGAGTGCAGAACTAAGACCTCAACAGATGTGCTCACAATGCCAAGGCAGAATCGTAGAGCAAGTACGATTCTCAACGAATGAGCACTCCCAGAATATCCAAAGGAATGAAGCCTCTGGTTAGCACTCCAAAGATACATCACATCTTGAAGAAAACCAGAGAGCACTCAATGAATGGCATGCAAGCTAATAGAAGATCTAAGCACCAACCCAATCAGCATCAAGATTGAGTTGTGAAGCCATTAAAGATGAAGTCTTCCACAAGGAGATCAAAAGAAGACTTTAGTAACTGACTAAGGAAAGTCAGCAAGTGCAGTAGCTATCAAGTAGACAGAAGACAGTAATCTTGGAAGTAACCAGAATCGTAGTGTTTGCCAAACAAAGAAAGAACTGATGGAGTGCACACAGAGATACTGGACAACCTCTGAAGAACAAGGCCAAAGTGATTAAGCATTGGGTCAGCCCATTGATGATAAGTGAACGGAGATCACAAGGAGAAAGCGAAATGGACACGCCACAAATCAAGTGTCTTGTTATTCGTAAGAGGCCGAACAAAGGATTCAAGCCATCAAGATCTAAAAGTTGTTGAGGTAAATGAAGTGTTCAAGCCATCGCACAAAAGAAGGAAGAGGTGTTCTATATTGAAGATCCAATCAACACTCTTCAAGATCGTAGTGTCGTCTCTACCAGTCAACAAGACACTACGATCAGGTCCATGAAGACATACATCATAATCGTAGAGTTCAAATAGCTGAAGACTGAAGCATTGGCAACGGTTCAATCTGAAGGGTAATATTCGAACAAAATCTTATTGAGAGCATCGATGCAAAAGGACAACCTTTGATCGAGAGATCAGAAGGAGGAAATAAAGTCTTCGACATGCCCAAGACATTAAAGTGACATCTCTGATGGGGTAGGTGAAACAGTAGACTGCAATGTCAGAGAAAGTATGACTTGTCACATCAGTAGTCTACATCTGTCAACTCGAGATCTGTGAAGATATTTGAATAGTCTTCAACGGCTAGTTTCCAACGGAAGGATTGGGAAGGAGTATAAATCAGCAAGAGCTTCAAAGATCGAGGGTTGCTGGAGTTACCGAGTTTGAAGAGATGGTGGACTGATCTACCCAACAAAAATAATGAGTGACCAATGAAGGTCAGAAGACTCACTCTACGATCCACCAAGAACACTTAGAGATAGACAAAGAAAGAAGTAGAAGTGAGAGTTCTACAATGTAGAAGTGAGAGTTCTACTACATGAAGAGTGTTTTGAACTGTCGAGAGAAAGAAGAGCATCATGTCATCTTGATATCCATTATGGGAAGACTCAAAGTACCATAGAGAAGAGCTTATAGTCATCTTAACAAGTCCATTATGAGAAGGCATCAAGTATCAAGAAGGGAGATCACAAACGCTATCATGGTGGCAAGCATGAGAAATTTTCTAAGTACCTAGCAAAAGAGCTTACAGTCATCTTAGAAACCCATCATGTGCAACCATCACGTGTCAAGAGGAATGATCTTCAAGGCAATTCATCAAGGGATCATCAGAGGAGGTTGAGTAACTGAAGAAGCTGAGCATCATTCAACACTCAACTACACTTCAAGGATAATCACACCAAGCTGCTAAGTACAGAAGATGTTCAGAGCATAAAGACATCTTAGCAGCTCAGCACCAACTCCAACAAACAAACAACTCAACAACAAGAAGTCAGGGCCTGAGGGGTCCTTGTCTAGAGGGACTAAATGAAGTTCCAAGTCTGCTGGGCTTGAAGAGTTCCTAGGGAACTAGAGAAGTTCCAAGGCTGCTGGCCTTGAAGAGTTCTTAGTGAACTTAAGTCCCAATGTCTTTGGCCTCAAGGAATCTTAGTGATTCTGTGGTGCCGCCTTCCTTAGTGGAAATCTCGCTAGTTGAAAGCGTAAGAGTGGATTAGGCTTGAGTCTCTCGAACCACTTAAAACCCCTTGTGTCTTTTACTTTAAGTCATTTACATTATGTATATTAACTGGTATAACTGCTATGTATGTTTTAACTGCTTATAACTAAACTAACTCTACGAACAATGTATGTACAATTATGAATATATCAATGAAGGGGATCTTTTACTTATTCCGCTGTGCTTAAAAAGATTCTTATGTTTGTCATATGCTAAATTATTAGCAATACAAAATAAACCAGAAAAGTATTTGAAATTAAAAAGATTTATTCACTCCCCTGGGCCTAGATCTATTCAGGCTCATGGGAACTAACAAGAGTATATACAATGGACCTTTGTGGATGGAAATGGCGTAATCGTGTAAATCTACTTTTATGTCACTGCATCAAAATAACTTTACTATTCCTATAATATAAATAGTGTTAATTTTATTTTTTATGTAAATAATATATGTGGTTGTACATTCTCCTCATTGGGCAAAGTGTGTTCGTATTGATACGAGGACATTTTGATGAAGAGAAGGTTTAAAGGGATGAAAAAAACATTTAAGAGAGTTAAATGATATGCAATCCAGTACTGACATATCCACCTTTGGCGATTACTAACCTACCACTGACCAAACAATTGTCTAGGTGTGAAAGTCTCTCTTACTAAGACTATATTTCTCTATTTCTCATGCATACACACAACACACATAATACATGCACAAACACACACATAACTGTAACCAATCAAACACTCACAAATCAAACTCACACACCATTATATTGCCACCAATACAAATTTATGATTTAAATCATTAAGCAAATGAACCGTTTGTTGAAATAGTACTAAGAAAACTTTATTTGATTGTAAGTCCATATACATACCTAAAAAATTGATTATTTGTTACAATATCTCTAAATTCATTCCCCCTACATTCAAATATGTGTGTTCATTTATTTTTAGATAATTCAGGGTAAAGTAAGGGGTCTTATGTTTCAAATTTACAATTATTTTTATTTTGACTCACATATTTCGATAATTTTTAAATTTCAACTATTTTCATGTATATATTGAAGGATACATGATGTAAGGTGTAAAGAATATACTTGGTGTAAGCTGTAAAGTAAAGGGTCTTATGCTCAATATGTTGTTTCTCTATTTTATGCATGTACGTATTTTTTGTGTTCCGTTTTTTGTAAAGTTAGCTAATTATACTTGATTATGATGATTTTGGGTATGGAATGATGTTTTTTTGGTGGTTTGGATATGTATGGATGATTGTAAGTTTTGTAAACATGTTTAGATTTTTTTGGATATCTATTTTTAAAGGGAACTCTGCCGACATTTCTTGAAATTAGTAGCGACTAGCTTGATATTTTGGTGGTTGGATGTGTTGATGATTGACTGTGTATTAATTTCTTCATATATGTATTTTTTTTGTTCCGTATTTTGTAAAGTTAACTAATTATACATGGTTATGATGATTTGGGGTATGGAATGATTGTTTTTTTGGTGGTTTGGATATGTATGGATGATTGTAAGTTTTATAGACATGTTTATATTTGTCTGGATATCTATTTTTAAAGGAAACTTTGTCGAATTTTTTTAAAATTAGTAGCAACTAGCTTGATGTGTGTATTTTGCCCGTTACGTCTTTTGTAAAGTTAACTAATTATACATGGTTATGATGATTTTTGGGTATGGAATGATAGTTTTTTTGGTGGTTTGGATAGGTATTAATGATTGTAAGTTTTGTATACAAGTTTAGAATTTTTTAGATATCTATTTTTAAAGGAAATTCTACCGATTTTTTTTTTAAATTAGTACCGACTAGCTCGATATTTTGGTAGTTATACATGTGTAAATAATTGAGTATGTATTAATTGTTCAATAATAGTATGGTGAATTGTGGTGGTATGTGTCTTTAGGTAATGTAATATTTTTCGAATTTTAATTAATTTATTTTTTACGACGTGCCTTTAGGCACGGGCATATACTAGTATATATATATATATTCTAATTATACAAGTCTAATTGTTATAAACCAAAAAATATTATTAGCTTTATTATTATTATTATGTAAACTAATTATTTTTATTATTATTGTTATCATTATCAAATAGATTTGCAAATGAAAAACAATCTCACATATTAATTATTGTCATTTTTAGACATTTTATAACATTTTAGTATTAAGGATGTGTTTGAATACCTCTTAATAGATTAGCCTTTGATTCAGAGGTTAATCTTGTTTGATAAAAAAAATTTGTCTCTTAATACCTCTTAATCGGTAAGATTTAAATCTATTTTTAAACCATTTAGAGGCGAGTCTAAACGAAATTTACTATTTTTGGACAAAAATAACCTTATCAATATTTCAAAATTCCTTTTATATCCCTCATCTCTCTAATTATTTTTCAGACCATCAGCTAGGCAATCTTCTCATCTCTTTCTACTTCATTGATGAGAGAAAGCTTCAATCAATTTCACTGGGACAAAAAAATGTATTGGGTCCTCCACTTTTCTTTCTCGTCCTCTCTCGTCTATTAATTCTATGGTTTGTACTAACAACAAAATCAACTCACTTTTGGCACAACTCCCCGAAGTTCTCATAGATCTGTTTGGGTATAATCAAACAAAAACAACTTTTTTTCCCCTGTTTTTTTCCCTTCTTACCAGATTTTTGAGTTGCTTTTTGACCGCGAGAGACTTGTATTTTCTTGTATTTGGACTGCTCGCTGGTGACTAGCGATTTAAGGAATAAAGGGTTTGGGGGAGGAGAGAGAGTGACGGGAAGAAGATAAAAAGAGGAGTTTTAAAATAGTAGAATATTTAGTGAATAAGAAGTTTCAACTTAAAACATGTTTGATTCTACTTAATTTTATATTTAGCAAAAAAAATGAGTTTTTTTTGTTGAAATTGAATATGGTGGGTGGAGGGTTAAAATAGTAAAATAATATTATTCAGACATTTAAAAAAAATTAATGATCAAACAACATTTCTTTATTCAAATACAATTCTAAACAGATGCTCTATATTATTCAGATGTCTAAGTATTTAGATCTTAAAATTCAATTTTATCAAACACAACTTAAAAGCTACTATTCTAACCAAACAACAATTATATTTAGTTGCATAAATTGATAGTATTTCTACAAACACACTTTCAGTTGCCTTTACAAAATGATGCTGCTGCTACTGAATAAACCCTTTACAAAATGCCTTCTTAGTTCACACATCAACCAACCGTGGCATTTCATTTGATGATCAACTTTTTACTCCTGAAGAATAATAAATATATAACGAGTACAAGACAAAGAACTATATGCTACACATTTTGATCAGGTGTAGGTGTAGGTGTAGGTGTAGGTGTAGGGAATTTGAGATTTTTAAAGCAAGTGAATCCTCCATCCACTACAAGGTTATGACCAGTTACATACTTGGCTTCATCAGAAGCCAAATACAAGGCAGCCCGGGCCACATCTATCTCTTCACACTTTTCCCCCTTCAGTTCCCCCAACCCATTCACTATTTCTTTAATCTGTTCTTCTGTGGCGCCATGGAAAATTTAAAGCTGCTCAATCACAAGTGGTGTTGGAATTGGACTTGAGAGATACAGTTGATACGGACACCATGCTGGCATAGCTCACTGGCCACAGACTTCACAATGCCTGGAATTGCAAATTTTGATACCGTGTAAGGATGTGGACCAAGCCCACCCAGAAGCCCACTAATGCTAGCTGTGCAGAGAATGGAACCCGAGCCAGCAGGTATCATCACTCTGGCTGCATGCTTTATTCCAGCTAGCATGCCCCGGACATTGATCTTCATCACCAGATCAAACTCATCCAGGTCAAGGCTAGTAATGCCTGGTGGAATTGATGGGCCTGTAATTCCGGCATTGTTGTACAGTATATCCAGTTTTCCATGGAGGGCCAGGGTGGTGTCCACAGCTTCAGCTACCTGTGATTCAACTGCTACATCACATTGGAAAAAGTGGGCTTCCTGGCCCAGGTTTTTGGCAGCTGGTGGCCCAAGTTCGGTGTCGATATCAGCAATTACAACTCGGGCTCCATGTTGGATAAACTCACGGGCTGTTGCCTTGCCAAGTCCACTTGCACCTCCTGTTATCAAGGCCACCTTGCCTTCTAGTCTACCATCATCATCATCATCATATTATAGTAAAAAAATTTTACTACTCATCAGGATTCAGGGAAAAATGTAAATGAAAATGATAATTGAAGAAAACATAATGAAAATGATTGCTGTGACGACCAAATGTCAATAGGGGAGTGGGCCATTCAAGTTCCCAGATCCAATGGATCTGCGCACCAGGATTTTTAGTTGGGAGGGGCCAAAATATTTAAGAATAAAATTTAGTATATAGAACACTAAAACACTATACTAAATTACATAAATTACATAAAGACTAGAACATTATTTCTCAATTATATGTTATACCTCAAAACAGGGTCAGAACTAATAAGTGTCAAAACATATACTTATACGTGGAAAATTATTCAACCACATGCTCACTCTTAAGAATTGTAATTCAAATAAATAACTGTAAAGAAACAAAAATATCAACACAAAAAATTCATAAACTCAAACAATAATATATTCATCACTATTATTAACTTCAAAGATAAATTACTAAAATCAACAGCAAGTTAAGAGTGGTGGAGAGAGCGTCCGTAGTGGAAAGAATATACAAGTGGTAGATGATATTTAGGAAAAGTATATAAATAAGGACTAAATACCTAAAATTTGTTTGAAAAGAAAAACAAATATGAGACCAAAGGAGTGTTTGGGAATTAAGAAATAGATGATTGATTTTATACTAATTAAAAAATTAAAAATACGGGTGGGGTTATGGCCCATCCCCACTCTATGTGGTGCCGCCATTGCCGGCCAAATCTTAAGTAGGCGTGACTTGTTACAGGAGAGAATGTCTGATATTTGTGTATTTAATACAATTTATATCAATTATTTTCTTGTTTGTTGATCAATCAATACCAATACATGTCAGAGGAGATGTTACATCATCAATTTGTTTAAATTATTTTATTTCACCCTACGTCTAATTCAAATTGCTGGGATTATAACATCAAGAGATGTAGATTGACACTTGGCCAATTAACTTTTATCTCTGCCTTTTGGTGAACTTGTCCATGAACAACTTTAAAACTTTTGATTATCTCAATCCCAACTCTAGTTCAATGTAAATGTACAAGTTAATAAAAGCTCATGCAATATAAAGTGCTCCTCACATGATTGTGATTTTCTAAATAAGCATTATTTGAGGGTATTTCCGTTAAAATGCACAGCGAATTACTTAACTGAAGTAACTTACCAATCCAAAAAATTAGCTATTTACTCTTATATTTGTTCTACTACATAATTTGATCAATTTGGGATAGATGTAAATCCAAACTCCAAAAAAGGACTAATGCTAGGGTTATGTGTCCCAAATGGGATTCCTGTTTAGAAATGTCAACTGAGAACTAACATGTTCTTCTGATAAAGTTTCAGAACCAAACATTATAATAATAATAAAATTAATAACTATAATAATCAGACTGAAGGAGGCAGTATTCAGCAAAATTGGTGAGAAATTAGGAATATTAACAATGCCTATAAGACCATATGGATCAGATTCAGGAACATCAAATTAAGAGGTAAAAGAAGCAAGAATTAGGAGGAATGAAATGCACATAGAGTTGACAAACTTACTACAAAATTAATAACGCTTACCTGTTTCCTCCACCAGTAGACTTAGAAAAATAGCATCTCAATTCCTTGTAGAGCAAATCATTCCCTCTGTTGAGAAATTGAAAACATAACATCAAATTTCAGATAATCACACAACTTTAACAGAATCGCTAATTTAATTACGGAGTTAGTAATTTTTCCAAACCTGATAATCAATCTTCTAAACATATTCATAATATTTCGAAACAGTTAAATAGTACTCCCCGCTGGATATCCGAACTACTACAATCTACCTCTCAGTATTAACTGTGAGACTGTTACTCAAACACTACACAGTCTACGCTTAAACAATATCACTATACGTATATATAGCGCGCGCACACAAAAATATATATATATATATATATATATATATATATATATATATATACTAGTGCTAGTGGTGTGCCTCCGGCACCAGTTCATATAAAAGATAATTTATTAGATAATTTATTAGGGTGAGTCAGAAATTCAAAATTATTAGGTTATATATAGAGAGAGAAAGAGAGACAATTTTTAGAGAGAGAAAAAGATAAAGGGAGGAAATTAATGGAGGAGGTCGGAAATGTGGACACGCATCTCCAGAGAGAAGAATAGCTGGAACGCAGAGAATTCACGCCACCACTGACGACCAGCTTCAGAAAATAATGGGTTATGAACCAACCTCTCCTATTTAATGTTCTTCTGTTCGTTACTACATTGGCCAAACGGAGCACAACGGATATGGAGGGTTAATTTTAACGGCGGCTCCATGAGTAGCTCTAGATGGGGGGCAACATGACTTTTGGCCTTTGGGGTTTCATTGCCCAAATAAACAACGGAAAAGATTTGACTTGTATTATGAGTAGACAGATTAATTGATTATTTATATATCTTTAATTGATAACAAAGAATGACAATTGCTACCTAAATCTATACATAAAATTAGATATAAATTTAAAATTTGATCACTATATTATATGTCTGATATTACTAATAATTATCCATATAATTAACAAAAATAAAATAAAATAAAATTGATACATAATAAAAAATCAACAAAATCTATCAATTTCCTTTGTATATTACTACCATATGGTCTGATTGCCATTTGTCACTAACACATTTAATTGAAAATTAAGAAACAAATATATTCTTTTCGATGAAAAAGAAAGTGAAAATTAAAGATGGGATGAAGTACTTTTATTAGTCAAATTACAAATAACAAAAATGACCCGAGACTAGAGTATAAAACTTTGGGACAGGACGGCCAGAGGGAATAGAAAACTTGGTACTTCCTTTAGTCTCATGAAAAATAATCCCCAAATATATAAATTAATAAAAGAAGAAAAAGAAAAAGGAACGGAAACGTCAACTATCCCTCCATTTTTGTCTCATTACAATTTATCAAACACTTTACCATTAGTATTAAAAGGGAAAGGGAAAGGGAAAGGGAAAGGGGGAGGAAAACATAGAAACACCGTACCCTTCTTTTTTCTTTTTCTTTTTAACTTCTTAATTGGACAAATTATGACAGACGTTAGATATAAGATCGAATAATAGACTCAATGACACAAAAATTAGATAAATAATAAAAAATAAGAACAGATGATATACCATATTTATCAAATTATGGTTAGTTTTATATCTGATGTATTTATTAATTTTGTCTCACGCACCCTACAATAATTTACTCACCAAACATTGTCATTATAGTAACTAGAAAACATTAATTATTATGACATGATACGACCCAAAAGGGTCAAAACATTAGACAAACTCAAGATAAAACTGCTAATAAATTCTCATACCCAAATACACATGACATTTGGCTTCTAGAAGCGTTACCCCCTACAACCCATGTTCACTCACTCACTGAAAAATGAGACTATCGACTACTCTATCGTAACGACCATTAATAGAACGTATTGAAATATAAGTCGATCCCAACAAAAAGTAACTACATTCAATTATATTTAGCATAACATATATTTACATGCATTTAATATATATTCAATGGGCTTAGGCGTGATTACGCAAATGATGGACACTGATAAGGCTGCAAATGATGATCCAATTCGAACTTTGTCGAACTCAAACCGAACTCGAATACAATAAGTCGAATTTAAATATGTTTGAGTAATATGACCGAATCAATACACGTGTGAGTTCGGATCGTTAGTTGTTCGCGAACATGCTCAAGTTCACGAACAGTTCGCGAACATAGTCAAACATCATCATGTTCGCGGATATTATCAACGAACTGAAGCAAAAATTAAACCAAATATTGTAAAAATACTCAAACATCTCACGAGTTACTCGCGAACCACTCAAATCGAACTTGAACTGAACTCGAACTACGAACACAATCGAACTAAACCACATGGTTCACAAATATGTTTGATCGAGTAATCGAACGTGAAACCATGTGCGAACTCAACTCGGCAAGACAATTCAATCGAATTTGAACCGAACCTATTCACAAACAGTTCGATTCGTTCGTAGTCCTACAAACCACTGCATGTCATTTCTCCATGCCATGAAATTATTTCTTCTTAGCTGTTTTTTTTCTTTGTTGCTGGTAGAATATGTCGTGAACAATGGTCCTTAGAGTGAGGACTAAATAAATTATGAACACCATAATTTATGAACTTTGTTAAATTTCAACTGTTTTAAAATTAGAGTTATAATTTGACTTTTAAGTTCAACGCATGTTAAATTGATGTGAATTTATTTAATTTTAATTGATATAATTATTAAAATTGTATTGTATATAACAAAATTTATTAATTATAAATTTTATTTCATTCTAAAATTTTATGAGTCTTACAAATTTTGAAGTTTAATATATCGTTGTTCGATTTCAAAAGTCAAATTATATATTTAATTTTAGAACGAATAAATTATATATTAAATCAGTATTCAATCAGTTACGCACGACGTTGACACGATATGAATATGATCGATTTTGTATTACTGTTTTCATTAATGACTAATTAATTATACGTTGGTCGGTATATCAAACATTATTTTAAATTCATAATAAATCATGTTTTGAAAAAATAATTACATGTCATAAAAATCATGTCATCAAGTTTACTATTACTTGAAGAACTACTTTAAAGTTGATTCGATGCAAATTACAAAATATTAGTTCAACTTATGCAACATGTAACATGTAAGACCTTAACTTTTATGAATAAAGATAAATTTTCTCTAAATATTATTTTTGAATAATAAGGTGTGAATTTGATATAATATTATAGTTGTGAGTAATATTTATAAATTTTGCAAAGTAAACAAGTTGTCATAAAATATTTCGTTTGGTCAGGAAATATTCGTTTTATCAGGGAATATTCGTACGACAACACAATCATTGGTGGACCCCATAAAAGAATTACTGTCGGATTTAGAAAGTGACAAAAATAACCTTTTATAAAAATAACGGCAAAAGTTTTACCGTTAACTGTTGAAATACCGGGTGGTAAAAGTACAGTAATACGCGTGGTTGCATAGTAGCACACGATATTGTACAATATTTTTGATTATTGATACTTACGTGAGAAGTCACTCAATTCTATTCAATTATTGCCACAGTAATTGCTGCATAGTATCTTATATTATTGATTCAATTATTGTCACAGTATCATCTACACAATATTTTATATTATTAAATCAATAATTGAGACAACAAAGTTATTCATATTATTATTTGCATTATTGGCAATGTCTAGAAAGTTCAGTCGAGTAAAGGGGTCTGGTCACCTAATTGCGTGCCAATAAGGAGAAGTCCTTATTAGAAAGTCCCCTCTTTCCTGAGAATGATCTGGTTGTTAATATTGTGAGTTATAATATTAATGATGAATAAATATCGTGTTAATTAAAGATAAGAATAATAATTGATGAGTTAGAGATGTTTGTTCAATTATCCTTCTAAATTGGTGTTTGTTCATTTAATTTTTTTTAGGATACATAATTCTTTCGTGCCCCCAATTACCCTCAAATGAGGTAATTTTGTGATTGGCTGGTTTTGTTATTATTGATCAAACTCTCAGTACTATCACTAACTTGTTAATAACGGCGCTCTCCCATTGGTCTATCTCTACCAATTTCTAATTATCTTCACAAGAGGGTATTCTCTTATTGGTTGATCAAATGGTATGCTAATAAATTGCGCCCGATTTTTTTTTTTCATGTGTAACCTGTGATTATTTTCTTAAATAGTATCTTACCATTTTTCTATAAATAGGATGCTTAGTTCAGAAATGAAAATCACACCAGAATCAGAAAATTCTTCTTTTATAATATTGAGCGTATTTCTTTTGAGTTTAAGGAAACTTCGAGTGTACAAAACAGTGCAAGTTTTCTTCAAGAATATCTCCTCTATACCAGTCGGAATTACTCTCCTACTAAGGTAAGGGATATTACTTTGTTCAATATTCGTAAGAAATAATATTTTCTTACATACTCTGTAGTATGTAAGTAATATTATTTCACTTCATATTCCTAATTCTACACTTATTTCGATAAGTATTGTTTCTATACTCTTTGAAATTAGTAGAATATTCTTGAAATTTGAACTTCATCTAGTATCGTTCCACTGGAATATTTTTCTGGACATTCTTGTTAAATTTTAATTTTTTCATGCCGGAGTACTATTCATACATATGGTACTTTCACGGGGTACTATTCACTCGGATACTATTCACCCGGGGTACTATTCATGACAAAAATTAATTTTTTTTCTGTCCAAATTATTTTTTTTTATTTTTGATACATGAATATTATTCTTGAATTTTACTCCACAAAGCAGTTATCATGTTGATAATTTGGACATTCTTGAACTCTGGATAAATTGAATTATAAATCTTAAAAATTTATCCTTGCTTTCACTTAATTGAATTCTCATATCATTGTCATCATCCTCATGCTTATATTGTGATAAAAATCATCTTTGGCCCGTAGTGCATAGATGAATTGTTGATTGGTATGATTATGACCAAAAATTTATGTATCAGTATAATCATGATCTGTAATGTTACAAATGATGTGGTAAAAGTCCTCATTGGCCAATAGTGCATTGATGGACAGTTGTTGGAATGATCATGACCACTACTGATACCAACGAATATCCTTGGCCTATAGAGCATGGATAATTCGTGGATGTGATACTAACGAATATCTTTGGCCCGTAGTGTATGGATAATTCGGTGATGTGGATTATTTATTGAGTTGTGTTACAACGATAAAATATTGATGATGAACTTTTAAATCATAAAAGATAGTAGATATTATGCTCGACTTGACTCTTCTAATGGATTGCTTGTTCCGCTGCAGTTAAACTTGTTGTCTATTGTATTTTATCAGTTTTACACTGTTAAAAGCTAGCGATAATTTATTCTGCATTATCTTAGTCATAATATTCTTTACTGGGCTAGTTGAGCTCACCCTTTGTTTTCATTGTTCTCTTCAGGAAATGAGAACATAGATGGGACTAGTCGGAGAATGGATGTAGACACTCGAAATTTTCTGCACACCTGTCACTAACGTTACAGGAGGGAAAATTTGTCTTTCAAAGATAACCCTGGAAGATAATGCAATTCAAATACCAGAAATTCCACCAGAGAGGACAGTTCTGTCTTGGAGATAACCCCGAGATATTCAGTTCCAGTCCCAGAAACAACACCAGGAATATCAGTGCTAACCTTGGAGATAACCCCAAGAAGTGCAGTTGCACTTCCGGAGATAGCCCCAAAAATGCTTGCTTCAAATGCATGCAGTCAGCTTCAACCTCGGAACTCACACCGAGGCACTCAGTAAAAGACCCAGAGATAACATCGGGAAGACATGCACACCTCAGAGATAACCCTGAGGACCTTCAATACTTGCAGCAGTCCAATCTCAGAGATAACCCTGACCAACGTCTGCTTTATCAGCCCAAACCGGAGATAACCCCGGTGAGGGGTAAAATCATCATTTTGACACCTCGATCCTACATCGCGCCATCTCAACATCTAATACATACATTTCTACACATCAATGTCCCACAAGAACCAAGGAGGTCCAATCCCGAGTGACTACTACGCAAGGCAGCACACCGGATAGAATTTGAAGCTTGAAGACTGAGGGCATTGTCCAATCTTCCTGACTTCGTACAACCTCTAATCCCATATCATGGCGTAGCTCTCGACAACATGAGTTAGAAATAGGTCTTATACACTTCATTCGGATGCCCGGATTGCAATTCTGAAAGTTCGAGCGAACATCACAGTGCACGTACTTCGAGACGGTAGGACCCGTGGAGCCTGGGGCACCTCGGGGAAACTGTAGGTACATCTGCGGCTAGCCGCAGTCCCCCCTCTATAAATAGAGGGATTGGGGTGGTCATTTTAAGAAAAAAAAAAAGGCGAGGAAGCCCTGTCAAATTTGCTCTGTACATACCCTAAACTAAGTGCTTTCTCATTTTAAACACTTGTGAGCTCACATATAACTACTATTTTTACTGGCAGGAGCCGAGTGTTCATCCACTTAAAGTTATAGAAGTCTTCTTTGGCAGTCCACTATAAGCCTTCTTACACACTTTAAAGCTTTTTTCTTCATCTTTGCACACACCATTTTTCACTTTGAGAGTCGTGTTGCGTGTGTATGCCCGAACTTCGGTTCGTGGTTTCATTTCAGTTTGAATATATATATATATATATATATATATACTTATACATATATATTTATATATGGACTAACATTATCGAGTTATGCCTCGATTGAGCCTAGACTTACGTTTGGAGCGTTTATTTGCTTTTATATATATATATATATATATATATATATATATATATATAACCAGTAAACGCACCGGATGTAAAATCTGGGCTCATCAAACAAAGTTTGACACACTGTTCATATATATATAAGCAGTAAACGCACCGGATGTAAAATCTGGGCTCATCGAACAAAGTTTGACACACTGTTCATATATATATATATATTTACCCTTTGTCCCACCTGGAGTTTACTTCATGGCGGTTGATTGCTTTTATAGCTTTATTTACATTTTCGACCCCCTATGGAGGTGCTTCGTGGTGGCTGATCATGTTTGTATATATATATATATTTACAGCTTTTATATATATAACTGCTTACTGCTTTCATTTAAATTGCGGCATCATGTGAGCCTAGGAATCATGTGATCACAGATTCAGTCTACTAAATCTAGATTCAGTTTCTGTGATGGACATTTTCAGCTGTAAGCAGTTTGTAAATTTAGTCACGGTGTTTGGATTTCCTCAGATGGTTTTCATGCCCACGAGGAATTCAGCACTACTTTGTACATTATTTTCTCAAAGATGCTTCGCATCTCAAAAATTAAAAGCAATTAAGTGGAACACTTAATAAAAAATGGAAGTGTAAAATGTCTCAATTACTATTGAGCATAAGGGTTTGAAAAAACTTTTTTTTACTAAACATCACTGCCATATCTTGTTTAAAACTGAATTTTTACATAAATTCAAACCCTGTGTATATAGGTTCGAACGAGGCCTCACACTACTTCCATATAACTGCACATTGACCCACACACACATACACACACACACATTCATATAACAGTTTCTTGAAAAGTGGCGGTTACCGTGGTAACACGGATGTCGGGGGGTGCCTAACACCTTCCCTCCGTATAATCAAGCCCCCGAACCCTAATGAATCTCGGTTTCACAGATCCGTTTAGCAGTGTCACATCGCTAGGTCAATGTGAAAACCTTTTCTCGATTGTGTTGGTACAACCATATAAAAAACCAACTGGTGACTCTTACAGTCAAATCGTCGACATATACATGTCGGACCTTTTCACAACTTGTTTTTTCAAACAAATCTCACCTAACACGAGAACACTAAAGAACAAGAACAGAAAATGGACAAATAAAAATCCCGACATCGACAGGTGGCGACTCTGCTGGGGATAAATGCCAGTAAGAGGGCTTAAGCCGCTATTACAATCTTTTCAAAACTGTTATATGCCTGTGTGTGGATGTTGCATTTACATTTATGATGAATGTGTACGAATCCATATATTTACTGCACTTAATGCTTTACACTATATCTGCTTGTGATATTAGTGCTTCGCACATGTCATCATTTTCATAAATGGTGAGATACGTTGTATGTGAATGTATGTTGTGTGGTTCCTCCACCAGGAGGCTATCCTTTCGGTGTTTGATTACTGGACTCGTAGGAAGACTAATTCCAACGAGGCTCAGGAAAGGCACCACCCAAATTCGCTCCAGTTGAAAGACCGAATTAACTTTCCGTCGAGTAAATTGTGATGATTTGGGAACCTTCATGCCAAAAAGCCGCGAGAGTAACCTAAGATAGGTCAACCTCTAATAAACCTAACACGGAGGAAAGTCTCTTCATGCTTTCTCATTTTAAATTACTCATAAAGTCAATTACTTGTAATTTCATTCCATATTCATCTCCATATAATGAGAAATAAGAAGAAATATGTGTACATACATATTTAAATTCACATGTTATCCTGTATTACAAACAGCTAACATCCGTTTTACAGGATAATATTCCTAAAACGGATACATCATATAGCATGTAAACATTTACACATTCCCTAAGACTAAACTATACAAATCTTTCGCAGGGGAAACAATCGGACCTACTACCCGTTCAAAATCCAAAAAGGCCACGAGCCTAAAGCCAATCATGTCTTCATCTGACTAGTCTAATCCCGTTTCCCACGAAGAATTCGACAGATTAAGTAAATAGATTACAGATTTGGCTGTTCTGTTTAAAGAACTGCACTAGTCTACTCAGGGCCCAAAAATGCCCATACACACAGAATCCACTGCACAGGGAGGAACCAAAGGTTTAGAGAAAACAAATCCGGAACTTCAGTTGCTTACAATAGACCGAAACCCTGAAAGCACCCATCTCAAAGGAGATCTAAACACCGGTGACATCAGGAAAAAAGTCCTTCAAATGGAAGAAACCCTTCGTTCTATCAAAGAAATTGGAGCACACGGGAGTGTCTCATATGCTGACCTTTGTATATTCCCTGGTGTTCATTATCCAAAGAAGTTCAAAACTCCTGACTTCGAAAAGTATGATGGGTTAGAAGATCCTTACACACATTTGAAGGTGTTCATTGGAGAACTTGAATCTTATACAGAGGACGAGAAGCTCATAATGTAGCTTTTCCAAAAGAGTCTGACTAGAGAAGCCCATTTGTGGTATACCAGATTAGACAATTCAAAGATCCATAGCTAGGAAGAGCTAGCTCATGCCTTCCTCACTCAATAAAACTTCCAGTCTTAGATGGTTCCTGACAGGTACCAGATTAATAAGGTCAAGAAATAGCCCAATGAGTCTTTTAGAGAGTATACTCAAAGGTGGAGGCGCCTTGCTGCTCAAGTTATTCCCTCTATGACAGATTCAAAAATGGTTATGACCTTCATAGACATACAAGAAGCTGCTTTCTATGAGAGAGTCTTAGTTGGCATTGGTAAACTGTTCTCTGAAATGATTAAACACGGGGAGATGGCTGAGATGGGATTGAAGTCAGGAAAGATTCAAGACCTAGTCGCCTTAAAGCCATTTGAGCACATCCATCTAGAACTTACTGGAAACAACTTCTGAGGGTCCATAAAAAGAAAGAGGAAGATGTTTTCTTGATACTACAAGGTCAGAAAGGCAATCAGACTATGCCTATTCAAAGGAGAAATTACTCCCCTTTTTCAAGCTTAGCCTTCAAACCCTCCATTGCCTAAAGGTGGAGAAGTTAAACGCCCTCGAGTGTTCACACCCATAGGGGATTCGCTCGAGAACATTCTCAATCTTCTGACGACTCAGAAGAAAATCACACATCTTCTTCCACCAGCCAACCCGAGTGGGAAGGGTTTCAATGCTACTCGGAAGTGTGCTTATCATGCCGGGGAACCTGGACATGATACTCAGGATTGCTGGGCCTTGAAACATAAGATCCAAGATTTGATATACAACGGTGAGATTGTGGTCAACAAGCCAGATTATCCTCACGTACAAGATAACCCTCTTCCTCAACATAAAGAGGAAGAAGTCAATATGATTAATTGGAGCAGTGGACAAAGTTCCAATTTTAATGGTGAATCATCCCAGACCATCAAGAACAGTGTTGACAAATGGGATTATGCAAAGTTCCAGTTTGTGATGGAATGAAAGATGAAAGCTCTGTGTAAGCAAATTGAGCAATTGGCAGAACTGGTGACACATCAGCATCAAGTTATATGCTAATTAGTCAGCCAGGAGCATGCTAGTCTCCTCCCATTTTTTTATGAATACTCCATCATCACCTTCAAAAATTGAAACAATGGAGGACAAAGTTGCGAAGAGAGCAAATGCCAAAGCTTGTCGGGATTTTGCCAATAGAAGGGAATTTATATACCTGGGCCAACCTATGGAGGAGATATTTCAGATGCTGATCAATGAAGGAATGATCACCTCCATTCTACCTCGAATTAATCCCCGTTCAGGACGGTTCAATTCTGATGGAGTATGTCAATATCACTCCCATTCTCGCGGTCACAACACGGAAGAATGCTGGGAACTCCGCCACCTTATTCAGAATCTAATTGACAGCGGTGTCCTGCAACTAGCAGATGATGATACTGTGCTATGTGAGAGTGAGAATACATGTCCTACTAAATAGAAGGGATTGGTAGCAGTTATTGTGACGCCCCCAAAATAGGTATACATCACCCATCTTGAGTCGCCAAATACATGGTACAAAATTCAAATACAACTTAATTATACAACAGTGTGTAAAAATTACGACATAACATAATCTAAGAGTTTTAATAAGAATATTGTCATCTAGACAATATCCACACTCAATGGAGTCCTCATTACATTTATTGTCACACTATTTTATAGAATAGTGAGGACTACTAAAACAACCATCTGGACTGTCAATCTATTCCCCGACCAATCCCAGCTATATTCTCATTTCCTGAAGAGAACAGTGAAAGAAAGGGTGAGCTCAACTAGCCCAGTAAGAATATTATGACTAAGATAATGCATAATAAATTATTCTTAGCCTTCAACAGAATAACAACTGATAGAATATAATAGACAACAAGTTTTAGATCAACAACTGTAGCGGAATAAGCAATCCATTAGAAGAGTCAAGTAGAGCATAAAATCTACTATCTTCTATGATTTAAAAAGTTTTTCATCAACTTTATCATTTGAGACTCGATTTTAACAAATAAAATCGAATCATCCCTGCACCACGACCAAGGATATTCATGTAATCATCAATGGTCATGATTATACCGAATAATCCCTGGTCATAATCATACCAACAACTGTCTATCAATGAACTACAGGCCAATGAGGACTTTTACCACATCATTCATTACATTACGGTCATGATTGTACCGAATAATCCCTGGTCATAATCATACCAAGTCCATCTATGCGCTACAGGCCATATATGACTTTCAACATATTATAAACATGAGGATGATGACAATGATATAAGAATTCAATAAAACAAGTTCAATGATAAATTTTTAAAGATTTATAATTTAATTTACCCAGAAATCAATAACGTCCAAATTGTCAACATGATACTGCTTTGTAGAGTAAAATTCAAGAATAATATTCATGTACCAAAAATAATTTGGACATAACAAAAATATATTTTTTGGGTAAATGGTACCTCGTGAATAGTACCATATGAATAGTACTTTGAGAATAGTACCTCGTGAATAGTAACCCGGCATGAAAAGTACCCCAAATACCCGAGTGAATAATATTCGGGTGAATAGTAACTCGTGAATAGTACTTTGTCATGAAAAGTGCCCCGAATACCCGAGTGAATAATATTTGAGTGAATAGTAATCGAGTGAATAATAACCCATAAATAGTAACTCATGAATAGTATTTCGTCATAAAAAGATCAATAATTATCAACAAAGCTCAGAATAATATTTCTATGAAAAGATACTAGATGAAGCGCAAATATCCAGGATATTCTACTAATTTCATGGAGTATAGAAGCCAAAACTTTAACCAACTGAGTATAATAGAATATATGAAACTGCAATTGGATTTTTGCCCGCCATGCGGTAATCCACGCAGACAGATCATTTCTATAATTTAATAAGGAATGAATACAAATGATCATTCACCATGCATGCGGTAATCCACATAGACAGGTTATTCCAATAGAATAATAAAGAATGGAATAATGAAGAATTCACCATAAATGCGTAATCCATGCACGAACAAGTTATTCCAACGAGTAATAATAAAGAATGGAAACTAGGTCATGCGTAATCCGCATGACAGGATATTCCAAAGAATAATAAAGAATGTAACCGGTCATGCGTAATCCGCATGCATGTGATATTCAAATGTAATAATAAAGAATGGAATAACAATGAATTCACCGAGGCATGCGATAGATCATGCATGATATGTTATTCCAATGTAATAATTAAGAATGGAATAATGAGAAGAATTTCACCATGTATGCGGTACTCAGCATAGACATGTTATTCAACATAATAATAAAGAATGGAATAACAACCCTTACAGTATTGAAAGAAAATAACTCTCTTCATGAATACGAAAGAATAATACTCCTTACCTTAGAAGAAACCGGATCTTTGGAATAGTGAGGCAGGCAGACTTCTCTTCTTCTTTCTCTCTATAATTTCTCTCTATAATAATTGCTCTATAGCTTTAGTGAATTGGTGAGAAATGAAGGAAGAATGAGCTTCTATTTATAGGAAAATATAGTTTCAATAATTGCACGTTTTTGGGCTCAAAATATTACAATATAATACCTTCCTCTTTTTCTTCATTTTTAATTTAGTCTTGCAAGTATTATCAAACTTGCACCACCTCCCCTAATTGTGACGCCCCCAAAATAGGTATACATCACCCATTCTGAGTCGCCAAATACATGGTACAGAAACCACTACAACTTCATTAATACAATTGTCGTGCAAAATACGACAACACATAAACTGTGAGTTTAAATACAAATGTTGTCTTCTAGACAATATCCACACTCAAATAAGTCATTAAAATTATTGATATACTATTTTACAAAATAGTGAGGACTACTAAAACAACTGTCTTGAACCATTACTCCACTCCCCGACTAGTTCCCGTTATATTCTCGTCTCCTGAGAAGAAAAATGGAACAAAAAGGAAAAGGGTGAGCTCAACTAGCCCAGTAAAGAATATTATGACTAAGATAATGTACAACAAATTATCCTTAGTCTTCAACAGGGAAAAATTTGATAGAATACAATAGACAACAAATTTTAGATCAACAACTGCAGCGGAAATAATTATTCATTAAAAGAGTTAAGTAGAGAATAAAATCTACTATCATCTATGAATTTAAAAGTCCATCATCGATATTTTATCCCTGTAACCTCAATCAATATACATCATAAATCAAACATTCATCTTTGCACTACAGGCCAAAGATATTCACCAGTTGGTCATGTTCATCTAAACACCTGTTCATCTTTGCACTACGGGCCAAAGATATTCATCATAAAATCATTCATCTTTGCACTATGGGCCAAAGATATTCATTATAAAATCATTCATCTTTGCACTACGGGCCAAAGATATTCAGTTATATCATCATTTAGGACTGAGGATGATGAAAAATATTTTAAAGAAAACGAATCCAGTGAAACAAAAGAATAAATATTAAGGATTCGTACTTTAAACAATCCGAGTTCAAAAATACTTCATTAATAATCATGGTGGAGTAAAATTTAAGAATGAAGACCAAAACATAGATCCAATCAAAGATAGGAATCATAACAGACAATCTTGGACACAGAAAAGAAAATTTAATTTTTCTGTGAATAGTAGTAAATGATTCGTGAATAGTGTCAGTATCGTGAATAGTGCCTTATACGTGAATAGTAACTCCGACACTAAAAGATAGAAATTTCACAAAAAATCATCATGCTTCGTGAATAGTACTCGTGAATAGTAACTCGTGAATAGTAACTCATGAATAGTAACCCCGACATGAAAAAGTTCCAAATTTGATAAAAAGTTCCAACCAATATTTTGGCATAATGATATTGAAGAAATAATATCATTTTCGAATAAAATAACATTCCTTACCTCGCAAAAAAAATAAGATTGGATCGAATCTGGATATAGTCTTTGAAAGAACTTGCACCGTATAGCAACACTCAAAGTACCAAAATACTCACAAGAATACGCTTGATAATATAGAGAGAAAGAGAGAGAAAACTTTAGTTTCTAGTGTGATTTTCAATTCTAACCTAAGCACCCTATTTATAGGAAATTGCTTAGAACATCAAAGCAGAAAATTTAATATAATAATATTATATACAAACAAAATTCAAGCACACCTTTGAAATCTGATTTTAGCTCATTTAAATAACATGTGAGGCCAACTTAATTGCAAAAAAAACGTTTTTCTTTAAAAAAATAATTAAAACTTCCAAAAATCAATTATTTCGGAACTTTGGAACTTCAATAATTCATAATAAATAGCCCTTTTATCAGAAAATTCGAATCTCGCGACTTTTTATAGGATATTCAATTCTCTACAACTTTCTAGAAAAAAGTTTTTCCAAATTCCAAACAGAAATTGACCGAAATCCACATACGGACGATTTTACAGGCTATAATCAAATTTCAGTCAAGAAATGGGTCCACCAACATGTTTAACATGTTTTAAACAACTTTTGCAACAAAAATACTCTTCCTCCTTATATACTCATATATCCCACATTCATTGTAAAAATATCACCATTATTATATTATAATAATATAATAAAATATTATTTTATCGTAAAAGATAAAATATCAATTTTAACAATTGTCACTTAAAAAATTTTCTCCATCTATATCCACATAAAATCAATATTTTCCTCATCATATAAATCAATAATTAATTATTCACAAATAATATTACAGAATCACGAGATCGGCAACCGTGCCGCTCCTCAAGAAAGAGGGGCTTTCAATAAGAATTTTCTCATCTTGGTAGCGCAATTAGGTGACCAAACCTCTCCTTAGAAAGAACTTTCTAGACATTGCTAATAATAATGTTTTCGATAATATTATTAAGATAATATGAATTATTGCTTCGATAATGGAAAATACTGTGTAGTGACAATTATTGAAACAACAATAATATAAAAAATCAACGCAACAATTATTGAATCAATAAAATAAAATACTGAACAGTAATTTCTGTAACAATAATTGAGTAGTGTCTTCTTACGTAAGAATCAATAATTGGTGCAATACTGCAGCTGCTCTTATGCAACAACGTGTATTCATCGTGTGTTTTAACCACCGGGTATTCCAACAAAGATAACGGTAAATAGCTGCTACCAAGTTATTTATAAACAACTTATACTTATCGCTTTCTTCATCTAATCACTTTCCGTTATGGGCCCACACAAGGCCGCTAGTCGCATTTAATATTCCCTGAAAAAGAAGAATATTCCACGACCAAACGAATATTCCCCGACAACAATGAATATTTTATAACCACTTGCTTATTTAAAATATTTGCGCATTTTACCCATAACTAACCACATTAATCAAATCAACCCTTACTATTTCAAATGATATATAGAGGAAATTAAATTTCATTTATTAATAATTTGGGGTCTTACACTAATAGTAAATAATGTGAATTAATAGTTCATTCATGTGACTTAATAGCTCTAATCATGTGAAAAAACTAATTACAGTATAGTACCTTCAACTATACCTCTATTTTTAATTTAGTCATGCAAGTATTATCAATCTTGCACCAACTCCTCTAATAGTAAATTATGTGAATCAATAGTATACACATGTGAACACATAGTTATAAGCATGTGAATTAATAGCAATTAATTGCTCATTTATCCGGTGAATTACCCGATTTGTCAATATAACCTCCATACATTAATTATTATCGAAATAAATGTCAATTTCCACTAACACTAATAATTCCCACACAATAGAACGATAAATTTCATCTTTAATCAACACGAACTAATTCATCATTAATATTACAACTCACAATATTTAACAACCAGGTCGTTCACAGGAAAAAGGGGGCAATTAGCTTACCATTTAGATCACAATATCATGTTATCAGCTTACAAAAAGTCCCATGGAATTATGGAGAAGCTAAAGGATCCACCTCTCATACAACTGCTGCAGTGTTGAAGGAGAATCCACTATATCTTCCCCAACGGGTGATGAAGCCTACAATCAAATCAAAGGGAAAAATTTCCATGGAGAAGATTGAAAAATTCCTCTGTACTATGGGACATAATGAAGCCAAGGTGGTTTTAAGCTTAAGAGAAGCTCCACATCAAATTTCAATATTGAACTTGGTTTTCTCATCCGAGGATCATAGAAAGATCTTACTAAAGGTTTTGGAAAAAGCCTACTTGTCGAAATCAGTGGATGTGAAAAAATTTCAACATTTGGTTGATCACATTTTTAACAACAATGTGATATCTTTCACTGATGATGACATACCGCCCAAAGGGACCGGTCATTGCAAGTCGTTGCACATTGCGGTTTTGTCCTTCGGATACATGCTAGCTGGAGTCTTGATAGATGGATGTTTGTCTCTGAATATCTATCCTTATGCTACTTTGGTGAAGATGAACGTCAATCTCAAATGGATCCGAAGCAACCATACGGTTATAAAGGCTTTTGACGGATCCCGCCAAAATTCAGTCGGAGAGATTGAACTGCCAATTGAGATTGGTCCCCATACATTCTGCGTATCTTTTCACGTGCTTAAGATAGATTCAGGATACAATGTGCTATTGGGAAGACCGTGGATTTATATGGCCGGGGCTGTCCCCTCCACTCTTTATCAGCAACTTAAGTACATCATTAATGACAGCCTAGTCACGATTAACGCTAAACCAGAATATCTTAAATAGGGTGACATACCACTCATCAACTTCAATTCAGAAGTTAAGCCGATCAGTTTTTATGCCCTGGAGGTGAGTAACACCCACTACCACCCTATTGGGGCGCCACCTCTTATACCCAAGATTTCTGCCGAAGTGATGGTAGCTACTCAAGAAATGATGTCATTGGGTCATCAGCCTGGACAAGGGCTGGGTAAAAGTCATCAGGGCATTAAGCGCCCGATTCAAATGTCTAGTCAAACCAGGACAGCCAGACTAGGCTATTCTTCCAGTTCCAGTTACAGGAATCCTCATAAGCACAAGCAAATTCCTCCAGCTTCGGCCACACGGTGATTATCTCCACCTATAAATCCCGAGCCCGCACAATCTCCGGTAAAAGGTGCCATCCAACGTAATGGCTATATTATTTCCCAAGCTAATATCGGTGAAGGAGAAAGAAGTCCTAGTTCTGGATCCCACAGTGGAAGAAGTGGAACGAAGAATTAAACAAGACATCGTCAGAATGATGGTCAACGTATGCATCATTGTCTATGATGAGCATACAAATAGATACACCCCAGACGATAATTGCCCAGAAGTAATGGTCATCATTCGGGAGAAGGAGGACGACAACAACCCCTCCATCATTGCAGTCCACCAGGACTTTTCCCTCGACAATTGGAGCATCACTCCTTTCATTGGTCGACAAGGGTAAAACGGGCAGAAACTCCTTCTACCCTATAGATATCATTAATTGATTACTTTTCTGTTCAATATTAGCAGTTATTTTATCAGTACATGCTAACACTTTGTATAATTAAACGGTTTTATATATTTAGTGAAAGCATATTTTGTTTCAGGACTCTAAATTTAGATGTACATGTTCTTGCTGATAAGGTGCCTTTTCTCCACAAGGATTGTAACTTTGATGAAAAGTTGGACTCAGCCTTGATGGAAACACAAGAGGACATTGAGATACCTCAGGAGATCAAAGAATGGGTCAAAGACAAACCTA
Source organism: Panax quinquefolius (assembly GCA_020205615.1). Lineage (NCBI taxonomy): Eukaryota > Viridiplantae > Streptophyta > Magnoliopsida > Apiales > Araliaceae > Panax > Panax quinquefolius. The sequence goes on from CM035164.1 coordinate 37,687,843, forward strand.
AACCTAACCTTTATCAAACCACTTCATTCAATCTCGGAACCTTAGAAAGCCCTAAGTTAATCCAGATTAGTTCAGACCTCACGCCAAACCAGAGGAATGACATGGTTACACTACTAACCCAATTCTAGGATGTGTTTGCATGGTCTCATGAAGACATAGTGGGTTTGTCCACTAACATTGTCCTTCATTGCCTTCCCATTAAAGAGGGATTCAAGCCAGTCAAGCAGAAGCTCAGGCGATTAAAACTTGAGTGGAGTTTAAAGGTTAAAGAAGAAATTGTGAAACAATTTCAAGCTAGCATTATCATGGTGTCCACATATCCTGAGTGGATATCCAATATAGTTCCCGTACCTAAACATGGAGGAAAGGTGCGAGTTTGCGTGGATTACTGGGATCTGAATAAAGCTTGCCTAAAGGATAGCTTTCCCATGCCATTTATCCGCATTCTCGTTGACAATACTGCTCAATACGGCATATACTCCTTTGCGGATTGCTTCGCGGGGTACCACCAGATTATGGTTGCTGAGGATGATCGTTAGAAAACTACTTTCATCATGCCTTGGGGAACCGTTTGCTATAGACGGTTGTCTTTCGGCCTCATCAATGCCGGAGCCACCTATCAGCGAGCTATGATGGCTCTTTTCCACGACTTAATGCACAAAGAGATAGAGATCTACGTGGATGACATCCTTGTCAAGTCCCGAAGGGAAGAAGACCACTTAGACCATCTCAAAAAGCTTTTCAACAGGTTGCGTACGTACAACTTAAAGTTGAATCCAGCTAAGTGCGCCTTTGGCGTTAAATCAGGCAAGTTTCTAGGATTCCTAGTTAGCCACAAGGGGATTGAGCTGGATCCCACCAAAATCCAGGCCATCATTGAAATGCCCATTCCTCAGACAGAGAAGGAAATACGGGGATTTTTGGGAAGAATCAACTTCATTAGCAGGTTTATCTTTCAACTCACAGCAACCTGTGATCCCATCTTCAAGTTATTAAGGAACAACTCCTCCATAAAATGGAAAAATGATTGTCAAAAAGCCTTCCTTACAATCAAAGAGCAGCTAGTCAAAGCTCCCATTTTGGTACCACCCAGGGATGATGTTCCCCTGTTCATGTACCTGTCCATAAGTGATAATTCCATGGGCTACATGCTGGGATAGAAAGACGATAGAGGCCAAGAACGAGCTATCTACTACCTCAGCAAAAGATTCAGCAGCAGTGAACATAAGTACACTCTGATTGAGAAGACTTGTTGTGCTTTAGCATGGGCATCCATGAGGTTACAACATTACCTCCATGGTCACACAACCCATCTCATATCTCGCGTGGATCCTCTCAAATACGTGTTCAGTAAACCCATGTTAAGTTTTTGGCTGTCCTGATGGCAGTTGATCCTACAATAATTTGACATCGTCTATATAACGCAAAAATCCATCAAAGGTCAAGGAATTGCGGATCAATTGGCCGCCGCACCTTCAGGGGACTTCAAACCCTTAGAAACATACTTCCCCGATGAAGGGGTAATGGCAGTTCAGCAACACAATCAGTACGATACATGTTGTACATGGAAAATGTATTTCGATGGAGATGTTAATATGGAAGGCTCTGGAGCTGGAGCAGTTTTAGTATCCAGTACGGAGGAGTAGTATCCCATCGCCGTTAAATTGCAGTTTGTCAGCACCAACAACATAGCTGAGTATGAAGGCTGTATCATGGGGCTAAAACTCGTCCGTTTAATGGGCCTCAGGCGGTTAACTGTCTTTGGGGATTCGGAGTTGGTAATCAGATAATCCACGAGAATCTATCAAACCAAAGAGCTACATTTGCTGACTTACCATCGACAAGTTTTACGAATGGCTTCGGAGTTCGAAGAGATCTCCTTTCTACACATTCCCCGTAATAGGAATGACTTCGCAGATGCACTAGCAACTCTGGCCTCCTTGATTCACATACCTGACAAGAAACACATGCCAAGCATCACATTTTCCCTGCAAAAGGCACCAGCCTATGTGAACTATGTTGGAGAAGTATCAGATGAACTACCTCCCATCCATCATCCTTGGTACCAGTACATCAAGGAGTACTTACGAGATGGATCTACACCCGCTGAGGCGAGCCTGACTGAGAAAAGGTGGATCCATTGACTTGCTATGAAATTCTACCTGAGCGGAGATGCACTCTACAAAAGAGATGCAAGACACTAGGTCTCCTCAGATGTCTGGACAAGGACCAAGCTCAGAGGCTCATGGATGAGGTCCATGGTGGAGTATGTGGCCCACACATGAGCGGCCCCCTACTTGTTAAGAAGATCCTCAGAACAGGACATTACTGGCTTACCCTCAAGGTTGACTGTGATGATCACGTCAAGAGGTTCTATCAATGCCAAATTCATGGAAATGCCATCCATGCCCCTCCAAGGGAACTCAACAATATGAGTTTGCCCTAGCCCTTCTCAATGTGGGGAATGGACGTGATCGGGCCCATCGAGCCCAAAGCCAGTAATGTGCATCGCTTTATATTCACCATGATCGACTACTTCACCAAATGGGTAGAAGTAGCCTCCTTCCCCAGGGTTACCAAAGAAGTCATCATTGCTTTCATCAGAAATAATGTAATCTGTCGATATGGGCAACCAGAGGTAAATGTGTCAGACAATGCTAAGAACCTCAATAACAAAATGATGGAGGAGTTGTGCAGAAAATTCCACATCAAACACATTAACTCCATTATCTACCGTCCAAAGATGAAAGGTGTTGCTGAAGCGGCTAACAAAAACATAAAGAAGTTCATACAAAAGATGTTCGCCAACCACAAAGGATGGCCTGACCTATTGCCTCTTACTCTGTTAGCCTACAGAACATCAGTGTGCACTTCCACTAGGGCAACTCCCTATGCATTAACCTATGGGATAGAAGCAGTGTTACCCGTAGAAGTAGAATGGAATTACTCAGAGTGTTGATAGACGCTCAGCTGGATGAAGACCAATGGGTACAAGACATGTATCACCAATAGTCTTTAATAGACGAAAGGCAAACCACGGCTATCTTTCATGGTTAGTTATACCAATAGAGGATCGCCAGATCCTACAACAAGAAAGTCTAGCTACGGCAGTTTAAACAACATGACATGGTTTTAAAGAAGATCAATGACAACCAAGATTAGTCCAAGGGAAAATTCGCTCCAAACTGGGAAGGCCCGTTTGTCGTCAAGGAGGTATTGACAGGAGGCGCTCTCAGATTACAGGAAATGGACGACGATGAATTTCCACAACTTATCAACTCGAACACCGTAAAACGGTACTATGTCTGAGGTTACCATTAAGCAAACATCATGGTGTTGGATCATTAGATCACCAATCATTCCGGTTCTTTAACCCTTCACTACACACAACTCTTTTCCACACTTTTCCCCTCAGGGAAACCTATTCTTCAAGCCAGCAGCCCGGCTTCACTCCATTCATACAACTTCGGTTATCCCACTAGGTATTGAACCTTTCACACTTGCAGTTTGTCCCAAACACGGGATCAAACTTTTTCACACCTGCAGTTTATCCTGAACTTAGGATTAAACTTTCTTTTCCCCTGCAGTTTGTCCTACACATAGGATCAAACTTTTCGTTGGCTACAAATCGTCCTGAGGGGCGAACTACGTCGACCTGATCTCCCCGATACCCGAGAGTACGTAGGCAACCATTTTATATGGCCCGGTCACAATAAAACAAAAAAATTAAAACATTTCTACACCCTTCTCATTACAAAAACAAAAAAACAAAAAAAATATTCCTACATCCTTTTTGCCACATATAGCGTTGAACCTCTTACACCAGGTTCGAACTACGCACACCTGATCTCCTCTTCAATAGGAGTACGTAGGCAGCCATTCATGGTTTGGTCTCACCTCCTACCAAAACACAAACATTTGTCAACAGAACTGGGATCATACTTCAATCCACCACATTTCATTGGCTTCAGACCAAAGGGATGGAATTACTTGACCTCCTCCTAAATAGGAGATTCGGCAACCATCTAAGTTACGGTTGTGCCTCGAAGAGCAATACTAATCCATAAGAGATGAAATTAACTAGGCCCCTCCTAAATAGGAGTACTGGCGACCATCTGTGGTGCGGTCAACCTCAGAGAGGAAACACCACACTCCTCTCCATATTTCTATACAGAAACCAATCCCAAGACACCAAAAGGTTGGTAGGGAATACACACAGATCAACGATCCATTATGAACTATCCAGAGACAACTCAATGTCCATCCATCAAGGAGGAATTCAGAATACATCAAGATCACAAGCCCTGAAGAAGTAGGCAAAATATCAAGCAAGTATCCAGACATAACTAAAAGGGAAGTGATCAAAAATATATTTCCCTTCTATATATAATGTTGTTCGATATATACAATATGAACTGTACATGACAAAATGGCTAAGCTAGTCTGTGCAGGAAAATATATTCCTATCTATAAATTAGTGTTTATTTGAGCTATCAAGCCCATCATGGCATCCCTCTCAGAAGAAGAAGGTAGCGCTATGGTCTCCTGTACAAGGGTATCCACACGAGCTAACAGATCTACAGCCATCTGCATGGTGACTCTATGCTCATCAATGTACGTGCTCATCTCTGCAATCATGCCAGTGGTAAGGGACCTCACTGTAGTACTATCTGTGACGGCTACATCCTGGGTAGATATGGAGCTATCCCTCTCAACTGTCACGACATCTCTGGCTGATCTGGCATCATCCCGCTCAACAACAGCGATATCTCAACGAGTTAATGCCTCGTCTCTCTCTAACATAGTTATGTCTCTCCCATTAAGAGCTGTCAACATCAAGGCTCTAGCCTGATCTCTCTCGAAGGTCATCAGATGAAGACTCTGGTTGAAGTATTGTGTTGAATGCTGGATCACAACAGTGCTAGTACTCGGAGAATCTAAAAGAGCTACTGGCAACCCAGTGGATGGCTCCTCCTCGGTGTGGGAATTAATGTCCTCCATGGACTCTCCACCATCTGAATCAATACCCAACACTGTGGATACTACCGCAACCGATGAAGTCTCTATCTCCATCCACGCAGAATACTCTGGCGAACAGCTCGAATGGCTAACAGAAAAATCATCTATCTCACGATGATCCCAACATGCATACACCCGGGATCGGTCCTCTGCTGATAGATGGCGAGAAGCTAAATGCTGTCCTAACGCCCCCTCAAAATGATGGAAGTCCTATAACTAGTCAAACTCTGACATCATGGCCAGTAGGTGATAGGTAGTCATGCCCCTCAAACCAGCCATAGGGAGATAATTCATGCCCGGAGCATGTGTAATAAAGCGGTAGGGTGAGTTGAGCCCTGTGCACGGCAGGATGCCAAACGGATCTTTGATCTCCGCCAAAAATACCGACCAAGACATAGCGTCTGTACACTCCGATGGCTAAAAGGAGTAAGATATAGCTATATCATGGGTAAAGCAGTACCCGTGTCAGCGAAAAGTACCAATCAGTCTCAAGTGTAACATAAACCACACGTACAACATGACCGAACTGCCTGTAAATACCCCCACAAGGTAGATGCTGCAAAACGTGGCCGACCTCAATGTCTCCGCCACAATCATCGGAATGATGGTATGACCCTCCCTTAGAGCTCTCACTGCCATGATAACACCGATGTCCAGCTCGTCCATATACTGTGGCATGTATACATACGCCACTATACACATCAAGAATGCATCCACTCTGGCCAAATGCCACTGATCCTCTGGTGTGGTGAAATCCTCAGAATGTCGTGCATAGCTGTCCAATAAGCCAAACCTATCTATTAGGAAACACTAGGATAGTACATGACCGGATGTAATCTCATCCTCTACTGCTCTACGACGTAACTCGGTGAGGGTCATCAACTGCTGGCGCATATCTTCGACAGCCATATAAGCGCAAGGTCTGTCGAAGGGCAGAGCCGTTAACCGCTCATACTCCTCCAATGTAGGAGTCAGCTCCTGGGTACTAAACCGGAAGACTTGTCTCTCTAGTATCTAATGATCCAACATACCCTCCACAAAACCTGTGAGAACATGAAACATCAAGAGGGTCATGGAATGTTGTAGTAGCAGATCTATGGTCACCCTATCTAGAGGTGACATACTATCATACCACGACCTCAGACGGGATGCTACCAAGGCTGGTGGGGTGTGATCTATGTGGCTCACTGTCGAAGAAGACATCTGTGTAGGCCGTATCATAAGACCATCCCGGGGTCAATGCTGAATATCTTTGGACATACATACATATGCATAACATGATACATGCATTGCATATAATAGATGTCAATATGATATAGGGAATGAAAAATTGTACATGCATTCCAAAGTATATCATCATCTAATACATCATCTTTGTATAGCTAAAAATACAGGGAAATGGGGCACAGACGCCCTACTAATAACAGAGGCCTATCAAAAGAAATAGCGAGAATGAGGCATAGCCACCCGATATCTAACAGAGGCCTATCAAAATAGATAACGAGAATACACATCAGAAGAAGACAATGGTGTCAATATCTACATCATCAATCCTGAACACCTGATGTAACTCCTCCTGATTCACTGGATCTCTATCAACAGGGATATCATGCCTATATAAAGGAGGATCTACACCGACAAAGCTAAATGGGTCATCTGAGGGCCCAACACCTGCGCTGGAAGGATCATAAGAATCTGCCTCTGCCGGATCTCTGCCCAAATGCCGGATAAAGAAATGTGTCCGATCTAGTCGTTGGGTCAAACTGTCAATCTGTGTCAAATGAGTCGGATCTCGGACACAAGCTAGCCAATCTGTCATCATCACGGATCCTGGAACCATATCCCCCATGAACTGAGTGGCGCGAGTCTGGGCTCCAATGGTACGAGAGGACCACCAATGTTGGAATATCTCCTGAGTGCAGGGACCCTCTGACAGAGCAAAACCATCAACACCCAATAATGGGATATCAATGACGGGTGACTGCAACACAGGCTAATAACGTTTGGTAGGAGGCAAGATCGGTATACAGATCTCTCCTGTGGTGCTCCTAATATCACGCTCTCCTAAATAGAGCTCCCATGTAACGCCCGAGAAAAACGGATCTTGAATGAATTAAATTTTTATTTGATTATGTGGATTAAATGAATTTAATTGATTAATTATGTTGGTAAGATATTTGAAGGTCGTTCTATGACCTAGAATGTGTGGATATGGTTAGTATTCTGGTTGTGTGCTAGGATTAATTATTTTGAATTACCAAAATAAAAAATAAGTGTTTTTCGAGAATTTTCGTAAAAACACTATTCATCCGATGTCACTCGGGAATTTTGTTTGAATTTCCGAGAAACACATAATGATAGAATATGAAGATATAATGGAATATCCAATAATATTTAAGTTATGGCAAACGAAGTTTTCGCATGTGGACTTAAAACCTAAGGGTTGGTAAAAGTGATTTCCGAAAAAGAAATGTAATGTGTATAATCACTTCGATTATTATATGTATGATAGACGAGTATAGTATGAATAATGGTACAATGTATAATACAAATATCGTATGAATACTAAACGAAAAGAATACGTGAGTTATACGCGTAGAATACAATTAGTTCTTATAGGATTTTGAGTTAAGGACCTTGTACAATCCAATGGGACTTGGATTAATAGCAAGCCCAATGAATTATGCAATTAAGCCCAAGTTAAGGCCCAATATTAAGTAAGACAAGCCCAATCCAAGAAACCGAACTGCGGATCAAACCGGCGGGTCACGAGATGGGTAAAACCTATGGGGAAACCCATGGGAAGACCCATGGAGGTGTGGGCCGGTCACTTGGCCACCAAGTAAAGTGATTACTTGGTGGCTAAGTTGTTGAGGAGGTGGGGAATAGTAAGGAGGTGGCATTTTGACCATTTTGCCCTCCTTTTGAAATCCTATAAATAAAGAGTTTGGCTAGTTCATTTGGTAGTTTTCCAATATTAGCTAACATATATTGAGAGAGAGAAAGAGCTAGAAACAAGTAATCAAACTACTTCAAAGCAAACCATATATGTTTAGTCAAGAACGCGAAGAACGAAAAAGGTAATATTTTGTAAATACTAGTCTTCATCCTTTTCAATTTATTTCTCATAGAGAATCGTAGATTGGTGAAGCATGTCTATTGAGGAGGAATAAAGATGTCTATTAATGATCAAAACATTTATAAGTCATGTTTGAGTAGAAATCATAAGGGTTTACGTAAATTAAAATCGTAGAAATCATTGAACGTGAACTTGGTTGTTGATGGACAAATTAAAAACCATCTTAGAAAAGGTATGTGAATCTTGCTTGGTTAGGATGTAGATGAGGAATCAATGGAGTGTTCCATTTGATTTGGCTTATAGAACACTAGTAATGAAGTTATGGCGAATTTTGCGGAAATAGACGTTAAACGTCGAAAATGTAAAAATCTCGGATTAAGAGTCAAAAGTTGCTGTGTGACTTGAAAACTTCGGTTTTCAATGTCAACATGTGAGATAAGGTATTCAAGAGTCGTGGACTCAAGAATCGTCGAATTTTGACTTATAACAAAGAAAACGGGTATTAAACTCTTGAAAATGATAAACGAACGCTCAAAATGAACCAAAAGTTGAATTCTAAGTTAACGGATTCAAAAATGTAAAACTCTTACATGAACACCTAGAGTATGTAATTTGTGAGTTGTGGGCTTTTGAATGAGCCAATACGGATGTAAAACAAATAAGTTATGAGGCCGCAAAGTTTGTAAGAAAAACCAACTGTCAAAATTAACTGAAGAACAGGGGCGGACCCGCAGCGCCAATCCAGTGTTATTTACCACGTCGCAGCGCCAAGCATGGTCGAGAGAAGCCATAATCTTCTGGAGAGTCACGCCGCAGCGTGAAAGTTAGTTTTGTGACTCGCGCCGCAGCATCGAGTCCGGGCAAAACCACTGAAGAGTGACGCCGAAGCGCCACTACAGTAAAGGGATTGCCGTGTTGCAGCGTCGGCAGGGGAAAATAGTTGACCAAGTTAGGTTTTAATTCTATTTGAAGGTAAACCAATAGTAAGACATGAATGAACTTAATGTACATGATAGGGTTAACTTTAATACACTTATAAAGTGATAACGTGGAAGGTTAAGTACGATTTAACCATAATTAAACGAAGAACGCAAAAGTGTTAACAAGTAAATCGTGAAGGGTGTTCAACGTTGGTATCTCACCAATGATCACCGAGTGTCGGTTAATAATGTAAGAACGTTAACGAGCCGTAATGAAGTATAGTAATTCAAATTGGCATTATTAATGAAATAAATTCAACTAAGACATAGAAGTTGGTTAAAATAAATAAAGTAAGTTTGTTTGGTAGCTAATTACAGCGTGCTATGTGAATATATCATGTAGATACTGTAAAGACTGAGAACTGTTGAATATTATATTTGAAGACGCTTGAAGGCAAGTTTTCTTAACGTTTGTCTAACCTCCGAGTTAGTCAAGTTTTCTGTGATTCATGTTATGAAATGCATGAATTGTTTTACGAAAGGGTTGATGCCAGTTTTAACTCGGCTAAACTATTATTAAGAGTTAGATTGATTTGTTTACAAGTTTTTCGATATAGAACTGTTAACGCTATCCTATTCCAAGTATTTGGTACAGATGAAACGGTAAGTTTGTCTAAGAACAAACAAATGTATTTTCATCGATTATTCGATGGGCACACGAGGTTGCCAAAACATAAACGTAAGTGTTGATCAACATAGAGTACTATAGGCTGATCACCTAGAAGTGTTCGTAAGTAATGCCGGATGAACGGCCTTAGTGCCGGGATGTACTTTTCATGTATAAAAACAAAAAGAGTAGGTTCATGGTCTTATGACTGATTCAGAATTCCTAAGCTAATATAAATACTTTGGAATCATCGTTATGAAATGAGAAGTGTTAGTCAATGTTTCATAGTTCTTCATAGCTATTTGTTCAGTTATGGAAGATAATCATATAATTCTTGAATTGGTATTTATATTATCCCTTGATAGACTTGCTAAGCTAGTTATGCTCACTTCTTTCTTGGATTATATGATTGCAGCTAAGGCGAAACGAATTGAGAATTTTAAGAGAGATAAAGGCAAAGCTAAGATGGATAGTTAATTATCCTGTAATAGACTAGTGTATTTGTATGTAATATACTTATGAATAACCAAGAATGTATTCGGTTTATGAACCTGGGAAAGAATTTATTACTATTGTAATACGAAGATAGTAAATACAATCATTTTACTGTTGTTTCAATGGAATGACTGTATAAATTATAGTACCATGTAGCACCATCTATCGGGTTAGAAGATACCCGAATTTGGGTCGTCATAGGTTGGTATCAAAGTATTAGGTAATAAAACTTAAGGGGGGAAGAACCTTAGGCTAATAACCTCATTAGGAAAGGAAAAGTTTGAAGGAAGTAAACTTGAGCTCAATGAGTCAATAAGGTATTGAGGAAACTCAGTACCGAAAGAGTTAAAAGATGGAAATTAACCCTAAATGAATTAAATGTGATTTGTGCTTATAATATTGTATATTATGTACTAATCAACTTGCTGTGTGTTATTGTAGATGTCGATCGATAGCTTGATGTATAGGGATATACACGTGGTGAGCGAGGAGTCTGTAAACAGAGTAGAGCCTATACCTATGCTTGTAGCGGAGATACCATTAGTGATTCTAGAAGAATTAGAGCCCGAGGAGTATTTTTTAGAGGAGGACTATTCCGAGGAGACTATGGGATTGGCATCTTATCTTAATATGATGATAGACGTGGAGGATGATATGGAGGCAACATCGGTTAATAAGGTGATGCCTACACTAGAGCCAACACCTATAGATACGATGAGGGCAATATATCTTTCGGTGCTTGACTGTAACGTGCAACTGCACAATCTGGTGCAGAACCAGAAGGAGGAAATCAGTGATCTCTATGGGGCTAAGGAGTCTGCAGGATCAGACTTTGAGTTAGAGCATGATGAGAAGGTGCTCATGACAGAAAAGGCTACGGATTATAAGAACGAGGTTGTTGAACTTCGTAAGAAACTGGCTGAGAAAGACCAAAAAATAGCACGAATATCATATATCAATGACAGTACGAACGAGGATTTCAAGCTGAAAATAGCTTGTTATTCCATTGAGTCGGGACATACTCGACATACTATAAGTCGAGATATTGTGTCGATTCTGGTTAACGAGAAGCATGAGAATGCTGTTAGGCAGTATTAGGAGTAGACTGGTAAATACTTTTGTTTAGTGACGTAAAACCCTCTTTTGTATAATTAAAGGGTAGTCTTTTTGTAAATCCTAATTTTTGTGAAAGTCAATTGTGGGATATAAATGTAATAGCTTTTGGCTATAAAAAGCAAATTATAAATAGTCTTGAACTATGAAGAAGCATATTAATATAATAAAGTTTTTATTTAATGTGCTTTGTTGTGTATGAGTTATTGTTCAGTGACTAATAACTAAGTAAGCAAATAAGTAATAATGGAAGTTTATTTATTTAATCAGAACTGCCGCCAAGAAGAAGACAACGTAATCAAGAGGCGAAATCGCATAACGATAACCAGGGGGGGTCCGAATAACCCTATGCAAGAGTTCATTAATTTATTAACGACTGCATTTAACCAAACCGGGGGTAAAGCACCCGTGGGACCTAGGGTAGCCAAAACGACTACCTTTAAGGAATTTTAAAGTGTAGGCCCGCTTAAGTTCAAGGGAACGACAGACCCAATGGAGGCCCAGACATGGGTTAAGGAAATAGAAAAGGCATTTGTTATTACAAACGTAGTTGAGGCGCAAAAGACTTCTTTTACGACTTACATGATGAAGGGGGAAGCTAACTACTGGTGGGAGGCTCACCAAGGTGGGGCTAGAACGGTTGCTGTTACGTAGGAACAATTCAAGAAGGTATTATTCGAGAACTACTTTCCTACTAGCATGCAAAGGAGGATGGAGATTTAGTTCCTAGAACTTAAGCAAGGGGACATGATGGTTCCCCAATATGCAGCCAAATTCAATGAATTGGCAAGGTTTGCTCCACACCAAGTGGACACGAAAGAGAGGAAGGCTTGTAGGTTTGAGCAGGGTCTGAAACCCTGGCTCTATAGTAGGATTTTGGTTTTCCAGAGTGCTTCCTATGGGACCATTCTAGAAAAGGCAATTATAGCAGAGGGTGGTAGTGAGGCGTTGACCCAATACCATAAAGAAAGAAAGAATAAGAGTAAGGGACAGGGAGGAGCTAAGGCAGAGAGTGCCAGGGATAGTGGCAGTATGTCAAAAAGAAAGAATTTTAACTCTAGGAATACTGGGGTGAAACAAGGGGATCCTAAATGAAGGATGGAGGCATGCAAGACATGCAGAAAGACTCATCTGGGAGTCTGTCTGAAAGGGAAATCAGGTTGTTATAATTATGGACAGGAGGGTCACATATCACCCAACTGTCCTAATCCTAAGAAAAACCATGGCTGTTTTGTTTGTGGGTCGATGGACCACATGGCAAGAAATTGCCCGAAGAAGGGGTCGGAGGGTAGTAAGTGTTCGGGTAGTGGTAGGTTAGCCATTACTGGACCAACACCATCATTGGGTAGACCCTCAGCCCGAACTTTTAATATGACTGTCCAAGATGCAGTTGCATTAGTGGATGTAATAGCAGGTATCATTCCAGTCAATGAAATAAATGCTTATGTGTTATTTGACTCAGGTGCTTCTTGTTCTTTTATAGCATGTGGATTTGCTAAGAAACTAGGATTAAACCCTGAAAAGATAGAAATACCTTTAGACGTTAAGGTGGCAAACGAAGAAATAATTCCCATTGAACACATTCATAGGAATTATTTTGTAGATATTAGGGGTAACAGATTATCGGTAGATCTTTTACCGATAAGGTTAAGCGAATTCGATGTAATTCTTGGTATGGATTGGTTAATTAACCATATAGCGATAATAGATTGTCATAGAAAGAGTGTAAACCTAAGGTTTTCTAAGAAATCTGAGGTGGTGTTTTATGGTAATAAATCACCGGGACGCTCTTGTTGTCTAACCATGACACAAGCTAGGAAGATGTTGAAAAAGGGGTGTAAGGGTTACTTGTGTCATGTTGTGGATACCCAAAGAGTGGGAGCATCATGGAATAGATACCAGTGGTACAAGATTTTGCGGATGTATTTCCGGAGGAGTTACCCGGTATTTCGCCAGATAGGGAAGTCGAATTTGTGATTGATTTGTTGTCGGGTACGACACCAGTTTCTAAGGAACTATATAGGATGGCTCCAGTAGAGATGAAGGAGTTAATGGTTCAATTACAAGAACTATTAGATAGAAAGTACATTCAACCGAGTGTGTCTCCATGGGGAGCACCGGTATTGTTTGTAAAGAAGAAGGATGGGTCGTTATGACTTTGTATTGACTATCGAGAGTTGAACAAGTTAACGATTAAGAATAAATACCCGTTGCCCAGGATCGATGATCTATTTGATTTGTTGAAAGGGGCAAAGTATTTTTCTAAGATAGATTTGTGTACGGGGTATCATCAACTAAAAGTGAGGAAGGAGGATGTACCTAAGATGGCATTCAGAATGCGTTATGTGCATTACGAGTTTTTGGTTATGTCATTTGGGTTGACGAATGCGCCATCCGCATTTATGGATATGATGAATAGAGTGTTCAAACAGTATTTGGAAAAGTTTGTTGTAGTGTTCATTAATGATATTCTAGTCTATTCTAAGACACCAGAAGTCATGCTAAACATTTAAGAATAATGTTGGAAACACTACGGGGGGAGAAGTTGTATGCAAAATTCACTAAGTGTGAATTTTGGCTTGAACGAGTGCAGTATTTAGGACATGTTATAGATAAAGATGGCATATCCGTAGATCCAGCGAAGGTGGAAGAAGTGAATGAGTGGGAGCAACCAAAAATGCCAACCGAGGTTCAGAGTTTTCTGGGGTTAGCGGGATACTATAGAAGGTTCATTCAAGATTTTTCTAAAATAGCTACTCCGTTGACAAATCTGACAAGGAAGTCGGTAAAGTATGTGTGGATAGAAAAGTGTGAAAATAGTTTTCAAAAACTAAAAAGGAGGTTAAGTGAGGCACCTGTATTATCCTTACCAGATGATACATGAAATTTTGTAGTATATAGCGATGCTTCGCATAGAGGACTTGGTTGCGTGCTCATGCAGCATGACAAGGTCATTGCGTATGCATCACGCCAATTAAAGGATTATGAGAAGGTCTATCCTACTCATGACCTAGAATTGGCAGCTGTAGTCTTTGCCTTAAAAATATGGAGATATTATTTATACGGGGACAAGTGTGAGATATACACGGACCATAAAAGTCTGAAATATATCTTCACACAGAAGGAGTTGAATATGAGGCAGAGGAGGTGGTTAGAGTTGATAAAATATTACGATTCTGATATCTTATATCATCCAGGAAAGGTGAACGTAGTAGCCGACGCGTTAAGTCGAAAGGGTAGGGAAAAGTTGTCAATGTTAACGACTCAGAATAAGTTAATAACAGAGATGGCAAGGATGGAGTTAGAAGTTAAGTTTCCAAGTGAAACGGTGGAGATGTTATTCTTAATAGCGACTCAACCAACGATAGTGGAACAGGTTAAGGAAGTACAAATAGGTACTGAAGAATGCAAGCGAATGAAAAAGATAATGAATGATGACGTGAATACTAAGTATAACCTTGATAATGAAGGTTTACTTCGTTTTGAAGGAAGAATTTGGGTTCCAAATAATTCTGATTTAAAAGAAGAGATTATGTGTGAGGCTCATAGTTCGAGGTACTCGATACATCCTGGTAGTACTAAGATGTATCAAGACCTTCGTCAGAACTTTTGGTAGCCGAACATGAAGAGGGAAATCGCAGAATACGTTAGTAAGTGCTTAACTTGTCAGAAAGTTAAGCCTAAACACCAACGACCGAGTGGGTTATTGCATTCACTAGAGATTCTAGAGTGGAAATGAGAGCATATCACCATGGACTTTGTGGTGGGACTTCCAACAAATAGAAAAGGATACGATGCTATTTGGGTAATAGCGGATCGGGTAACCAAATTGGCTCACTTTCTACCAATAGGAGTTAGGTATAACCTAGAATAACTAGCTAAACTTTATGTCAAGGAAATTATTTCTAGACATGGGGTATCGATTTCGATTGTGTCCGATAGTGATCCATGATTCACGTCGAACTTTTAGAGGAGTTTACAAGAGAAAATGGGAACTCAATTAAAATTGAATACGACGTATCATCCTCAGACGGATGGACAAAGTGAACGGACAATTCAAACTCTAGAAGATATTGTTAGTTCCTGAAGGCACAATAGTTATCTAGAAGGGGGGGGGGGGGGTTTAAATAGATATTTAAAATTCTTTTCGTTTTAACTTGTTAGTTGATAATTATTAAAACATAGCGGAATTAATATTTTTTTAATCTCCCTTAAGATATAGTGAATTAATGAGAGTGAGGCAGTTATAGCAGTTATGGCAATTATAGCAGTTATAGCAAGAATGTAATAGACACAACAGTTTTAAGTGGTTCAGAGCACTTAAAGCTCCTAGTCCACTCTTCTACTCCTCGAGTAGGAAATCCACTAATGATGTCTTTTACACTTTTTGAATCTCACAGATTCCTTCTAGACCAGCAGTCTAGGCACTTCTTAGTTCACTCTTGAACTCTTCAAGTCCAGCAGACTTGGTTCTTCACAGTTCACTTAGAACTCTTCAAGTCCTTCTAACTTGGAACTCTTACTTCAGTTGATTGGTAGTTGTTGAGTTCTTGGTTGGTGCTACTCAGTTGCTGTTAAGCACTTGTTCGAAAGAACTGAGGAGCTGAGCAAGCTTTCTCTTTTTCTCAGATTGTAGAGTTGAGCGTTAAGTGTTCTTGTGCGTTTTGTTCAATGCTTGCTTGTTCTTCTCATCTGCATATATTTTGCATATATGCGATCCTTGAAATCTATTCGCTGAAGCCATTCGTTGAAGCATTAAATGCGTTTGACATTTCTGAACTTTGATGGAGACTTTTCTGCACACCTTCTGAATTGCATTCTGACCCATTGACACAACATACTATTTTCTCACCTAACACCTGAAAAGGTGTTTTCCTCTGTCCTATGTTCCTTTCCTTAGCTTCTTGAATACACTCCTTTTATTGTATACTAAGGATATCTTTTGTGCCGTTGGGACTGGTGAGGACTTCAACATTTAAAACCCATTCCACATTTGTTGGAATTTGTCTCCAAACAAAAGGTAGGGCTCGATGCTTCTGACATAAGGCAGCTGATACTCTACGATCAAGATCGTGGTGTCTTGTCACCTTGGTGCTTGATCTGATGGGAACACTATGATTTTTCTTAAGGACTTGCACACTACGATCTTCACTTACTTGTCTTGCAGACTCTACATTTCCAAGAGCACACTGTGATCTCAGAGTTATCTTTGGTAAACGTCTGGACCACTCTACAATTTTTGGAGAGGCCCTTCATGGCAGATACACTACGATCTTCGAAGCTCTACGATCCTGCCTTGGTTTTTGCAATATCTTGATCAGCTCGATAGACTGCGATTCTTGTTGAAGCCTATCTATTACACTTCAAGATGTAGATCAACCTAACATATTTAATTTCTTCATCTATACATTTGTTTATAGAATGATAAACATTAAAAGCTTAAATCAACCTAACAAATTTGATCTATCACTAAGTCCTTGTACATATATTTCTTGAAGGACTTTACATATAATCATGAGCATTTACTTTAAACATCAAATCAAAATATGCACTCTCCCAACAATCTCCCCCTATTTGATGTTGACATAACCAAGGAGATTTGTTGTCATGATTATTAGTTTCTAGATGCATTTACAGGAAAGTAAATATGACTTAATATTTCAGTGAGCAACTGAAAATTCTAGAGAATAAGCATGAATTTATTGATGTTTGAAGAATAAATATTACAGTTAAGCTTTACATCAATAAGAATTTAAGTTTCAACTTATCTCTATTTCTTTGATCTTTTGCGTGGAGGATTGGCATACTCCTCAGCTCTTCTTTTCCTGCTTGCTTCTTCTATCCATGCTAGATTTTCTAGCTCACTTGGGCTTAGCCTAGGATTATGATCATGCCTATTCATGAATGCAGGATCTCCAATTGGCATTCTTAGGCTTGTTGTGGTCACATTTTATGAGCTTGTAGTTGGCCCTAGACTCCTTATTGGTTGAGCCATTATAACTTCCTGCTGATCAGATCATTGAGTCTGATGGCCGGATCGTGGAGTCTGTTGGTGAGACTGCCTTGTAGGAGGACTTCTTGAAGATTGAGTTTGGAATTGTCCTCTGCCTCTGCCCTTGCCTTGAACTCCTTTCCCTTTATTCTCCCCCTTTATGTCAGCATCAAGGGTTCGAACGTCTTCAGATAAGCGAGTCACTCCTTGGACGAGCTCGTTAAGTTGGCTTTGGGTTTGAGTAATGTCCTCTCGATTCTCTTTGATCAGAGCTTCAGATCGAGCTTCCCTGTGTTTGAGGACGGCTAGAACATTGTCAGTCCGCTGTCCTTGGCTGACGTAAAATTGTTGGAATTCTTTGATGGCAGTTTGTAGATTGATGATGCTCTCCAACATAAGTTTATTCTGGGCTTCTTGAGTGTTCTGTAATACAAGAACATCATCCCTGTGTCTTTTAGCTGCTAGAAAGTGGATATCATCCCTGTCCTTTATGCTCTTCACCATTTCTTTTGTGATCTCCCTGAGCTTCTTTGTGAGCTCAGAGCTTAGGGTGCTAGGGAGAGCATTGGCAGCCGTGATCATTTTTCGTCAGTTTTCATTGAATAAGTTCTGTGTGGACTTCAAGACTGTCATCGATATCCTTAATCACTTTATTTAACACTTCGGATAACTCAGATTTGGTGGGCAGATCTAACAGGAGTTCGCTGAGTTGTGGAATGTGTGGAGGAGAAGGTGTACTCTTGTTTTGATCTTGCAAGGAGTAGAGGGCAAGATCAAGGTTGAAGTATTCATTTGTGGATGAAGAGGGAATATCAGATGGAGGGGCCTATGTTTGGGTGTCTGGAGTAGGTGCCTCTACGATTTGAGCTTGGGACTCTACGACGGGGCTAGAGTTATCAATCGTAGAGATGATGGGAGTTGGGATCAATATAAAAGTAGGCACATTTGGTTCATCAGTTACAGAATTTTGGGATTCTGTAACTGGGAATTGACTTAGTGGATTTAGGACCACTTTCAACCAGCTTGGAAATTTCTAAAATTGACTGAAGAAGGATAGTGGATAGTGATTAACTCTGAACAAGATTGGGACAAATAATACCTCATGCACCATCCTTGAAGAGGGACTATTTGTTATCAACTGTTTGGCAAAGTTGAAGTTTCTTGGGTATCCATGAGCTAGCACAGAGATGGCTGGATATTCTTTGAAGCTCCAAAACATGTGATTCCAGGAGTTTAGAATTTGAGCTTGATGAAAAGGCATCATAGGGAGATAGGAGAACAATTGATTGTAGAGAAAACTCCTATACCCATCATAGCCCACAGCTGTGATCTCAAGTTCATCATCATCTTCTTCTTCCTCTTCTTCTCTATCTTCTTTTGAGGATTCTTTTATATCATTGACTTCATTTTGTTTTTGCTCTGGTTCTCTCTCATTTTCTACAGGAGCATCTTCTTCTGTCACGGGGATGTCATGAGGCTTCCCCTCAACATGATCATCTATATGCAGGACTAGTAGCTCCCTCTAAGCTAGAGCATTTTCTAGGGTGAGAACTTCAGGTATCTCCCCCTCAGCTTGAGCTATGTCTTTTTGGTTTTCTTTGGATAGTTCCTTTTCAGTAGCCATCTTTTTGTCTTCCTCTTTGAGTACTCCTTCATTGACGAGGATGTACTTCTTAACCAATTTTTGTCTTAGTTTTCTAGGCTGAGCCACAGCCTCAGGACTTCCTTGAACTTCAGCTCTATCCTGTTGATCAACTAGAACATCTGGTGCAGCAACTTCCTTGCTCGAGGTGTTCAGTCTGGTCTCTACGATTGGTAGAAACTCTACGATCAAAGAGACAGATGGCCTCTTGGACTTGTGACTAATTTTGTTCTTCTTCAGCAGTTGTGATATGGTAGCTTTGTCTTCGTCTGCCTCAGCCTGCTGTTCTTTTCTTCTCAGGATTCTCATAACTTCAATGTCAGAAGACTCTACAGGTATATCAGTAGTTGATCCCTGGGGTTCTTCTGCCATTTTAGCCTTTAGCTTTCTCTTGCCCTTACTTTTTCTGACCAGGGCAGTGGGTTCTTCCTTGTTGATCTCTTCCTCTTCTTCTTCAGTCTCTTTGACGACTAACATGTTTCCTGGAATCCCTGATTCCTTTATATCACAAGTTCTTCCACTAGACTTTGACATCATGCGTACATTCTCTGCTAGATTCCTTTTCCAGTTCTCAAACAGCTGTTGGGTCATCCGTCTGTTTAGATTGATGGACTCTCCTTCATTGTCCCCAATTTTATCACCTAGATCAGATTGTAGGATGATGCTTATAAATCGCCCGCAGAGCATCTTTTGAGAGCTCTTTGTCTTCTTCGAGCTGGTGATCCATTTCCCAATCCATTCAAGCAGTAGAGCTCCATAGTTAAGTTGTATTCCACAACTTATGGCAGTCATGAGCTTGAGTTGTACCTCATTTACAGAATCGTGGCCAGAGCTCTTGCAACATATACACTTCCCAATAATATCAACCTTTAAATTGCACCGAGGAAACTCCTTTTTCTTGTATCCTTTGACAATGGGGAATTTCTCGTGATGCATCTTCTTTAGGACTTCATGGAAGTCAATGCCATCTATGAACGAGAACCTTCAGATTTGAAGCCTAGGGCTAGGTTGATATCCTTAGTTCTGAGTTTGATTTCCACGTCCTTGACCCTCGTGGTGATGACGTTATTTTCGAATGCCCCATTCCTGTAAAACTCCTTTATCAGCTTCGGGTAGATCCAGGTGCTCGTACCCAGGGCTTCTTCGAGACTAGCCTTCTTTATCAATGACAGAGTTTTATGAAATTTGGGTTCAGCTATTTTGAACTCGTCGAAACAGAGTCTGTAGCCAGAGATGACGTTGGAGGCTGCCATTGATTTCTTTGCAAGGAGTATGGTTGTCTAAACTTTCTTAAGGGTTAGGGTTTCTGCTTGTAGAGAGAAAGGGAGAGATAAGCTTTTTGAACATCTGATATCAAAAAGGAGTTTTTAAATTGTACTTGTAACTTCCTTCTCTCTATTTTGCTTAGTGGGACATGTGTCGAATTCTTCTTGGCTCTACGAATCTGACTGAGGAGGATTGTACTGATTTGCCCCTAGCTCCTTCTGAGCTAATGTGTCCCTAGGAGGGACTACGATCGTTGAGGTAGCCTTTGTGATTGTTGAGTCTGCTTTACATTCGTCGAGTTTGCTCTGCAATCGTTGTGTCTGCTCAACAATCGTCGTGTCTGAACTACGATCGTCAAGTCTGACCGAGTCCTTGTGATGAACTTTTGACTTAGCATTCTTCTCGGTTTAAGGTAACTAAAGAAGGGCCAACCTCATAGAGTGAGTCAAGGGTTAGGTTTGTTCCTGAGGCTCTTATCAGAGAGATTGCTTTGTTTTGAACTTTATCATCACAAGATGCTCCTTTGTTTTGTTGATGGGGTTCTGCCATCGTTGAGTCTGTACTACGACAGTTGAGTCTGTACTACGATCGTTGAGTCTGTGCTACGATCGTTGTCTTTTATGTCACTGCAGCTCTGCGATCGTGGACTTCCTTTGATCATGTCTACGATTTCAAACAGAGCCTTTATATCTGTATGGTTAGCACAAACTAGAGCATATATTTCATGGTTGTAAATTAAACATGCCTAGCTCACTTATTAACTTGTTAAATCTGGATTCATCTAGAGGCTTTGTAAAGACATCAACAAGTTAATTTTCAGTAGAGATATATTGTAAAGATATAGTTCCATTTTGCAAATGATCCCTAATGAAGTGATACCTTATTTCTATATGCTTAGTCCTAGAATGCATGACAGGATTATGAGTTATTGATATGGCACTTGTGTTATCACAGTGAATAGGTATTGATTTGAATTCAAACCCATAATCTGCTAGCTGAATTTTCATCCATAGGATCTGAGCACATCAGCTGCCAGTAGCAATGTATTCAGCTTCAGCAGTTGAAGTAGATACTGAATTTTGCTTCTTGCTAAACCAGGACACAAGTTTGTTTCTTAGCAATTGACATGTGCCACCAGTACTCTTTCTATATATTTTGCAGCCTGCAAAATTAGCATCTGTGTATACTGTTAGTTCAAATAAGGACTCCTTGGGATACCAAATCCCCAAGTGAGGTGTACCCTTGAGATACCTGAAAATCCTCTTTACAGTAGTTAAATGTGATTCTTTATGATTAGCCTGAAATCTAGCACAAATGCATGTTGCAAACATTATATATGGTCTACTGGCAGTTAGATATAGAAGAGAGCCTATCATACCTCTGTATTGAGTTATATCAATACTTTTACCTTTTTCATCTTTGTCAAGCTTGGTTGTAGGAGCAATTGGGATTTTTATGGGAGAGGCTGATTCCATGCCATACTTCTTAAGTAAATCTATAATGTACTTGGCTTAGTTTATGAATATTCCTTCATCAGTCTGCTTTACTTGCAGTCCAAGGAAGAAATTATAGCTCACCCATCATGCTCATTTCAAACTTTCTCTGCATAAGCTTGGAGAATCTCTTACATAGCTTTTCATCAGTAGAACCAAAAATAATATCATCAACATATATTTGAACCAATAGGACTTTGTCTTTATGCTTTCTAAGAAATAATGTGGTATCTACTCTACCTCTAGTGAACCCATTTTCAATAAGAAAGTTAGTTAGTGTTTCATACCATGATCTAGGTGCTTGTTTAAGACTATATAAGGCTTTGTCTAATCTATAAACATAATTGGAAAGAGATAAATTGATGAAACCTGGAGGTTGCTCTACATATACTTCTTCTTGAAGGTCTCCATTCAGGAATGCACTTTTGACATCCATCTAGAAGACCTTAAATTTCATGTGAGTAGCAAAGGCAAATTAAATCTGGATTCATCTAGAGGTTTTGTAAAAACATCAGCAAGTTGATTTTATTATTAAGATATAGTTCTATTTTGCACATGATCCCTAATGAAGTGATACCTTATTTCTATATGCATAGTCCTAGAATGCATAACAAGATTATGAGTTATTGCTATGGCACTTGTGTTATCACAGTGAATGGGAATAGATTTGAAATCAAACCCATAGTCAGCTAGCTGATTTTTCATCCATAGGATACGAAAACGTGACTTCCAAAGAAGAATGTATTCAAACCACCGCAGTTGAAGTAGACATCGAGTTTTGCTTTTTGCTAAATCAGACACAAGTCTGCTTCCTAGCAATTGACAAGTGCATTGGTACTCTTTCTATCTATTTTGCATCCTACAAAATCAAGATATGTATCCTGTTAGTTCAAATAAGATTCCTTGGGGTACCAAAGCCCCAAGTAAAGGTGTACCGAGAGATACCAAGATCCTCTTTACAGCAGATAAATGTGACTCTTTAGGGTTAGCCTGAAATCTAGCACATATGTATGTTGCAAACATTATGTCTGGTCTACTGACAGTTAGATATAAAAGAGAACCTATCATACCTCTATATTGAGTTATATCAATACTTTTACCTTTTTCATCTTTGTCAAGCTTGGTTGCAGGAGCAATTGGTGTTTTCATGGGAGAGGCTGATTCCATGCCATACTTTTTGAGTAAGTCTTTGATGTATTTGGCTTGGTTTATGAAAATTCCTTCATCAGTCTGCTTTACTTGCAGTCCAAGGAAGAAATTCAGCTCACCCATCATGCTCATTTCGAACTTGCTCTGCATCAGCTTAGAGAATCTCTTGCATAACTTTTCGTCAATAGAACCAAAAATAATATCATCAACATATATTTGAACTAATAAGACTTTGTCTTTATGCTTTTTAAGAAATAGTGTGGCATCTACTCTACCTCTAGTGAACCCATTTTCAATTAAGAAGTTAGTTAGTGTTTCATACAATGCTCTAGGTGCTTGTTTAAGACCATATAAGGCTTTCTCTAATCTATAAACATAATTGGAAAGAGATGGATTCATGAAACCTAGAGTTTGCTCTACATAGACTTCTTCTTGGAGTTCTCCATTTAGGAATGCAATTTTGACATCCATATGAAAGACTTTGAACATCTGTGAGCAGCAAAGGCAAGAAAGATTCTGATGGCTTCTAGTCTGGCAACAGGTGCAAATGTCTCATCATAGTCAATGCCTTCTTCTTGGGAGTAGCCCTTTGCCACTAATCTTGCCTTGTTCCTAGTTATAACTCCATTTTCATCCATTTTGTTTCTGATGACCCACTTGGTTCCAATGACAGGATGACTTTTTGGTCTTGGTACCAATCTCCATATTTTGCTTCGTTCAAATTGGTTGAGTTCTTCCTGCATGTCACTCTGTAGGCCTTACTGTCTGTGGCATATCCAAGAAAGATTCCTTCGTCTGACTTGGGCTGAAATTTTGTCAGGTACTACTTTCCATTGTTGAGAATGTAGCATGCACAGCTGAAAACATGAAAGTAGCTGACACTTGGCTTTCTTCATTTCCACAGTTCGTAGGGCGTCTTTTTGATCATAGAGTGTATCAGTGATCTATTCTGTGTGTAGCATGCAGTGGTGTTGACACTTACGCTTGAAGTAGTATTCAGCGGATGAAGTTGGTGCTAGTAGAGTTCTTTCCACCACTATTAGGTTACATTTTTTCTTTCAGCTACTCCATTTTGTTGAGGAGTTCGTGGAGCTGAAAAGTTATAAATGATGCCATTGTCAGTGCAGAACTGGTCCATTTCTGAGAAATCAAATTCTCTTCCATGATCACTCCTTGTGGCCTTGATTTTCTCTCCTTTCTCGTTCATCACCAGTCTGAACATCTTGATTAATTGGGAGCTCATTTCATCCATTGAAGTTAGGAAGAATACCCATGTGAATCTAGTGTACTCGTCGACTATAACTAGAGAGTATCTTTTTCCTCAAAGACTAGTTGTTGGAATTGGCCGAAATAGATCCATGTGGAGCAACTGTAGGGGCTTGTTGATAGAGTTGGCAGTTTTGCTCTTGAATGAGCTTCTGGTTTGCTTTCCAAGCTGACAAGCATTGCATGGCCTTTCTTTTACGAAGTTGAACTTAGGTAGGCTAGCAACGAGATCTTTTGATACCAGTTTGGACATGCTTTTGAAGTTTAAGTGAGACAACCTTCTATGCCATAGCCAGCTCATTTCTTCATATGCTTTTGCCAGAAAACATATTGTCTCGTCTGAGCTTAGTTGACCAAGATTCACTGTGAAGACTTTACAGCAGATGTCTTCAAATCTCTAACTTGACATTGGTTGTTGAGGAATGTTACTTGATAACCCTTGTCACAGAGTTGACTGATGCTCAGAAGGTTGTGTTGGAGACCTTCCACATATGCTACTTTGCTGAACGATACTACACCATTGCCAGTAGAGCCATATCCTCTTGTCTTGCCCGAGCCGTTGTCTCCAAAGATGACTGAGGGACCCACCTTCTCTATGTAGTTAGATAGAAGGGATTTGTTCCCTGTCATGTGCCTTGAGCATCCACTATCCTGATACCATGTAGTGATCGTGGAGCTCTTTTCCTGTCAACACATTGAACCTTCATTTTGGTACCCATATTTGCATAGGTCCTTCTTTGTTAGTGCCTTTGGGGACCCAAATCTGTTTAATCTTGGGTCTTATATGCATGGAATTATAATAACATTTGGCAGCCTTGTGACCATATTTATTGCATATAAAACATCTAGTATGATGCATGCCTGTGTGTGTATGATGATTCATCCTCCATTTGGACTTGTGTGGTTCTTTAGTTGTCCTTTTGTTAAACTGATTCGCATCCTTCCACGTGTCCTTGGATTTCATAAATAGTGATGTGTGTGCCTTACCTCTACTGTACCTTCCCAGTTGATTCGTAGAGTTGGTCTTGCTTGACTCTACGATTCTTCGAGGTTGGTGAGTAGAGGTTAGGTTACTCTTCTCTTTTATGAAGCCCATGCCAGCATGAGATCCTTTACTCCTTTGAGTGTGAATGGAAACAGTAGAATAGGGTTGAACTAGTTCTTCTTTCTGTGAGGATTTCACAAAGGTAATGCTTCTACTAAAACTTGAAGCATTACTAGTGCTAGTTTCCTTTGTCTTTTCCACACATGGCTCTGAGATGGATTCCCCAAAGCCTAAGCATGCTCTGTTGAATGTACTTCTCTGACTAGAGAGTAGGGAGTCCATGGATGATGAGGATTTGTTCCATGTAGAGATAGTCTTTTCTAGATCCTCAATTTTAGAGGTTAGATTAGACTCTCTTTGTGCATTGAGTTTATTTGTCTGTTTTAAGATCTCATTCTCAGCCTCAAGCTTGGAGAGAAGGTTAGTACTTAGAAGGGCTGTTTCAAGCTCTTCTTGAACTTTCTTCTTCTCCTTATGAAGAAGTGAATGATCCTTAGACAAAACTCTGAACCACTTCATGTATTGATGTAGATCAGTGATTATGCCATGCAGTTCAGTTCTTAAATCATTTATGTCTACATCAGCTGAGTTGAAGTCAAATACCTCATCGAGACTTACATCATGTATGTTGAAGTTTTGTTTGTCCTTTGCATGTTTGGCCATTAGGCACAGATTAGCCATTTATGGTTCTTCATCATCTCCAGAGTCAAGATTGGAGTCATTGTCTGAATCACTCCATGATCCTCCAGCTACCAAGCCTTTGTCTCTCTTCTGAGGCCTTTTGTTGCCTTTGTATTCCTTCTTTGCATGTGATTTCTTCTTTAGTTCTTCTCTGAGAGGTTTGTTGCAGTTGGCAATGAAGTGGCCAAGCTTCTTGCAGTTGTAGCATAGATCATTCATTTGCTCCTGGCTGATGTAGTTGCTGACCTTCTTTGGCTTACTGGTTTTGCCTTGACGCATGAACCTTCTTAGTCTTTTTACCAGCATAGCAAGGTCTTCATCATAGTCCTCATCATAATCAGAGTCAATCTCAGTGTTGACCTTTGATGCACCTTCAGTTTCTTTGAGAGCAACACCCTTATCCTTCTTTCTTCCTTCTGACAGGGTTTCAGCTCGTTGAGTCAGCTCCAGTTCATATGTCAGGAGATTTCCATATAGTTGTTGAACTGTCATCTTGTGAAGATTCTTTGACTCTCTTATAGCAGTGGTTTTGGCCTCCCACCTGTTCGGTAGGGATCTCATGAACTTTATGATCAGATCTTTGTTAAGATAGATCTTCCCATATGCTCGTAGAGAGTTGAGCAGAACGTTGAATCTCTCATAGGTGGCAGTCACATTTTCTCCTTGAACATGAGCAAACATCTCATACTACTGTGTCAAGAGTGATTGTTTATTTTCTCTAACTTCTTCAGTTCCTTCGTGCATGATTAGCAGTGCTTCCCAAACCTCCTTAGCTGTTTTGCTGTTGACAATGTTTTCAAACAGATCGTCTTCTAAGGATTGGAACAGGATGTTCATGGCCTTTTTGTCAAGTTGGACAGCTCTCTTCTCGTTGTCCGTCCACTCTTCTTTAACCTTGATTTGTATTCTGTTTGGATCGTCAGTGGTTAGTGAAAGCTTTGTTGGAACATAGGGCCCAATCTAAACGGTCTCAAATAGATCTTCATCTATTGAGTCCATGTATTCTTGCATCCTGACTTTCCAGTTTGTAAATTTATCCCTGTTGCACATTGGTGGCTTGCTGCCTCCTCCAGTCCTTGATTCGCTTGGTACATGTGCCATTGGATCTACTAAATCTTGTAAGCTGTAAAATAGAACCAGCTTTGATACCAATTGTTAGTTCCCAGTAGGCACAATAGTTATCTAGAGGGGGGGTTGAATAGATATTTAAAAAATCTTTTCGTTTTAAACTTGTTAGTTGATGATGATTAAAACTTAGCGGAATTAATGTTTATTTTAATCTCCTTTACGAAGTAGTGGAGTTATGAGAGTGAGGCAGTTATAGTAGTTATGACAGATATAGCAGTTATAGTAAGAAAGTAAAAGACACAGTCGTTTTAAGTGGTTCAGAGCACTTAAAGCTCCTAGTCCACTCTTCTACTCCTCGAGTAGGAAATCCACTAAGGATGTCTTTTACAACTTCTGAATCACATAGATTCCTTCTAGACCAGCAGTCTAGGAACTTCTTAGTTCACTCTTTAACTCTTCAAGTCTAGCAGACTTGGCTCTCTTAAAGTTCACTTAGAACTCTTCAAGTCCAGCAGACTTGGAACTTTTTCTTCAGTTGATTGGTAGATGTTGAGTTCTTGATGGTTGCTACTCAGTTGTTGTTTAAGCACTTGTTCGAAAGAATTGAGTAGCTGAGTAAGCTTTGCTATTTCTCAGATCGTAGAGTTGAGCTTTAAGAGTTGTTCACGTTGTTTGTTCAAGGCTTGCTTGCCTCTCTCTCATCTGCTTGATTTGCATATATGTGATCTTGAAAACTATCCGTTGGATTCATCTGTTGAAGCATTAAATGCATTTGACTTTTCTGTTCTTTGATGGAGACATTTCTTCATATCTTCTGAACTGCATTCTGGCCCACTGACACTGCAGACTTCTTTCTCACCTAACACCTGAAAAGGTGTTTTCCCCCTTACCAATGGTACTTTCCTTAGCTTCTTCAATACGCTTCTTTGTTGCATACTAAGGATATTTCTTATGACTTTGGGACTAGTGAGTACTGCAGCGTTTAGAATCCATTCCTCTTATGTTGGAACCTATCTCCACACAAATCATGAGGCTCGATGTTTTCTGACACAAGACAGATGATACTCTACGATACAGATCATGGTACTCTACGATTCAGATCGTGGTGACTTGTCGCCTTGATGCCTGGTCTGATGCTATCAGCCGAGAGCACTACGATTTCTCTTTAAGTCTTTGCACACTACGATCTTCGCTTGCTTGAGTTGTAAACTCTATGTTTCCGAGAGCACACTACGATCGTAGACTTGTAAACTCCACGTTTCCTACATCACACTATGATCGTTGACTTGGCTCGGCAAACGTTGGGACCACTCTACGATTTCCGAAGAGGCCCTTCAAGGCAGGCACACTACGATCTTTGAAGATCTACGTTTCTGCCTTGACTTCTGCAATGTTGATCAGATTTATACACTACGATTTCTTCGAAGCCTATCTATTACATCTCAAGATCAACCTAATAGCTTTGATCTTTCTATCTATACATTCTATTACAGAATGATACACGTTTAGAGCTTAGATCAACCTAACAAATTTGATCTATCACTAAGTCCTTGTACATATATTACTTGAAGGACTTTACAAATAATCATGAGCATATACATTAAAACATCAAATCATAATATGCATTCTCCCAACAAAATTATTTAATTATGGTTTTATTTACTGCGTTATATAAATGTTAGCATATTAAAAGTCCTTAGAATAATGATACAAATTATATAGATTCAAGTATATGACTTGAACATGAGATTATATAATTACAATTAGTATCATTGCTCTTAAATGTCCCTAGTCAAGTATCATTGTTAATGGGACAACAATGATACATTGAGACTAGTATGTGGATTGACTGATGACCAAATCTCATTGGTCATAAGTATATGAGATATTGAGTCAATGCATATGTACATGTTAGAAAATGATGTACTGGATAGACCCACCATGAGAATTCTACGTGGAGCATTATACAAAGTGTCATTAGCGATTCTCATCGTGACAATGATGTAATGATCCTTTGACTTGAAATCACTATATTACTACACGGGAATTTATGTACTTTAATAACATCAAAAGTCACCTTTAATAGGGTGGACAATAAAGGTGATTATTGAATACATCATGAATCGTGTGAGAAATATGAGTGATCTAGATGGAATTTAACCCTCCTATATATTATGGGTGATATCCATAGTCCTCTTGATTGAGTAGGACTATGAAATGCATGGTCGTGCTCAAATAGTGATTTATTTCATATAGTCTACTTATTGATCAAGAAAACTTATATTAAATTAAGAAGAGTATGACACATTCCATGACTCGAGTTTAATCTAGGATGTCAAGGTTAAAAGGATTAAATTTCATTGAAATATTGGTCACAAAAAGGTTACATCGAATCATCGATCTTATTATTACTTGGGTAGCAGTGATGCATTACTAGATGTTGCTCACTATTTATAATTTTATAATATAATTTTAAAATTATTGTCAACGTCATAATAACCTATAGGGTCACACACAAAGAATGTAATTGAAAGGGAATTAATTTAAAGATTTAAATATGTCAATATGATTGATTACATTTAAATTATTTAATTTAAATTAATAGGATAATTTATATATATAGGTATATTAATTAAGTAAGTCTTAATTAAGATATATATATATATATATATATATATATATATATAAATTTAGATTTTATTTTAATAAGATTAGGTATTTGATTAATTCCTATTAACTGCTATATATATGATATATAGCAGCCATTTAGGTGAGATAATCATAACCTAAGAAAACCCTAGCAGCTCATAGAAAGAGACTAGAGAGAAATCAAAAAAATTGTTCCTTTGGTGGCTAGTACCGCAGCTCCCTTTTTGCAGAATTATGCGACGATTCGCGGGCGTTCGAGTGGATACCATAGAGACGTAGTTCATTCTGATTGCGTTGGAGATTCGGAGCGGTTTTAGAGTTTACTATAATCGGTATAAATTCTAAACCACTGAATTATTTCTGTTTCGCATGGATCCTGTGTTGGGTTTCAAAAATTGCTTTGTAAATTATTATATTCCGCTGTGCATTTCTGTGCCGAAAACCCTTCAGTAATTTGGTACCGGTTAGGAGCCATTTGAGTTTGGAAACTGTATTGACTGAGGAAAGCATGAGTTATCTCCTCCCAACTAAGAATTTTTGAGTTGTTCAATCTGGTATACCATGATTTAGCTTCACCAGTTAGACTATTTTGAAACAGCTGCATTCTAAGCTTTTCATCCTCGGCATAAGATAAGAATTCCCCAATGAAGACTTTCAAATGTGTGTAAGGATCTCCCAACCCGTTATACTTTTCAAAGTCTGGAGTTTTGAATTTCTCTGGATAATGAACCCCAGGGAAGATACAAAGGTTTGTATATGAAACACTCTCGTGTGTTCTGATAAGTAGTTTTTATACCTACTTATCCGATATCTGCTACTTGAATTAGTTGCTTAATCTCATGTTTCTTAGTTACTTTTCATGCATTGTGTGTTCATTTTGTAGATTATATGATTGGGAGCTGAAATCGTTTGGGCTTTCATGTTTATTTCATGCTCTTGGCTTGGAACTTTGATTATATTGTAGATGTGACGCCCCTAAAATAGGTCCATTCCATCCAACCCATCCTGAGTCGCCAAATATATGGTACGGAAAACAACTACAACTTTATTACAACAATTATCGTGCAAAATACAACAACACATATGCTGTGAGTTTGGATACAAATATATACCAACTGTAGCACGTCACAATGACACCTTACATAAAGGTATAGTCAAAAAGCTGCTTTTAGAAATTAGAATCTTTGGGAAGTGCTCAAGAAACCTTCATACACGGGAGGCCATGCTTTTAGGTTATGGTAGATATCATATGGCCACGTAATTATCCTTGGTTGACCTAATAAACCCCAAAGAAAAACGAGAAGATTACTATCATATTCTTCCCAATGGTGAGTCTTTTCTTGACATATCATTATCTCCACTGTCTCTAATTGGGTATTATACTCCAAACAAACACCAAGATTATATAGGTAGTGCTTGTAAATATACTCAGCAAGTGGATGAGCACAACCTTGTCTTATGATAACACGAGTTTGTATGTCATTAGACATCTTGTATGATAGTGGCAAAACACCCTTCCAAAGTTAAATTCACCTCACCCTCCACATCTATATACCACCACTCTATTCCTCGCTATCCCCCCGACCCCGCCTACACTTTTATTACACCGAAAGGAATTGTGAAACAAAAGGGTGAGCACAACTAGCTCAATAAAGAATATTATGACTAAAGATAAATAAATTATCAATAGTCTTCATCAAGAATAAATCGAGATTTAGAACATATGATAGATGATAAAACTTTTCAACCATAGTTGCGGTGAATGAGCAATCCATTAGAAGAGTCAAATAGACCATAAAATCTATTATCTTCTCCATGTTAAAAGTCCACCAACAATGTTTTATCCTGTAACATCAATCAACAATTCTCGCCCACAATCACATGTATAACTCATAATCATAATTGTGATTCTAAATTCCTCTTCTCATCCAGACGAAGATAATTTTTATCACTGTCTTTACCGAAACATCAAATATCATGGTTATACCAAATCGCAGCCTCTGCTCATAATCATACTAATAAATTCATCTTTGCACCACGGGCCAAAGATATTCATCAACAGATTCATCTTTACACTACAAAGCTAAAGATATTCAACAACAAAAGTCATCTTTGCATTACGAGCCAAAGATATTCATCAATAATTCATCTTTGCACTACACGGTGCTAAAGATATTCAACAACAACAGTCATCTTTGCATTACGAGCCAAAGATTTTCACCAATAATTCATCTTTGCACCACAAAGCAAAGATATTCAACAACAGGTCATCTTTGCACTACTAGCCAAAGATATTCATATATCAAAGAAATACATAATCATTTCAGAAGTTATATAACAATAATTATAACCATGTTAATCAATTCACCTTTGCACTTAAGCTAAAAATATTCAATTGTAAATTCAATGGTCATGATCATACCGACCAACAATTCAACTTTTGCACTCATCGGGCCAAAGAGAACCTATGGTCACGATCATACTAATAATCTACCCATCTTTACACTCAAGTCAAAGAGAAATATTATCATTAGGGTTATAAGAATGTTATATAAAAACAATATAATCAAAACATGGTTTTAATTTCAAGAGTAAGATTCATAAATCAACGATAATTTGGTCGAGAAGAAACCAATTTGTCGTGAATAGTACCCGTGATTAAATACATAGTAACTGTAGATATCGTGCATAAGTAACCTCGATACCTAAAAGATAAAGTTTCATAATAAAATTCATATCCATATTTATAACACCTTAATCCAAATGTTATAAATCACTTAGAAATCTCATAATCTAATATTATTAATATTATAATAATATTTTAATCATTTCTTAAACTTATAAATAATTTAATCCAATTATTTACACTTTAATAATTAATGCATTTAATCATCTAAAATGCCAAACTCATAAGATTTCATCATCATTAACCAAAACCCTCATAAAAATCAGCATATACCTCATATATGATTCTCAAGCCAATAAATCATATTTTATAATTTTCTTACTTCACATAACATATTTAATTCATTTACTCATAACTAGAACATTTTCATGAAAATACCAAATCAGTTCCAAAATATTTCTTTTCTGGAATTTAGCATAACATAGTCCCATATTGAACATATATTTTCTCAAAATTTTAAAAATTCATTTACTATTTTTCACATGGCCAACACCACCGAATATTTAAACATTTATCATAAATTATACTTTTATCCAACAATTCTGAAATTTACACGGTATACTGATATTATATAGATGTACTCCCAATAAAAATTTCATCAATTTTGGAGTTAATCACAAGGAGTTATAAATAGTTACTTTTAAAATAGTCTTTTCTCATAAAATCCATAACTCCCAATCTATACATCCAAAAATCGCCATTTTTGGACACACTCTATAAAACTCATCAAAATATCATTTCAAATTTTTCCAAAATTTTTGAAGGTTCAGAAAAATTTCGAAACTAAAAACATAATAACCCTTAAAATCCCTTACTATCCCTTACCTCAAAAGAGAAAGATTTAATTAGAATAACTTATTTGAATCTAACTTGCAGACAGTATAGCAATACTCAAAGTATACTCAAAATACTCACAAGAATACGCTTCGATAATATAGAGAGAGAAAACTTCAGGTTTACGGTGTGATTTTCAATTCTAACCTAAGACCCTATTTATAGGAAAATGCTTGTAACACCAAAGTTAGAAAATTTATTAAATATTATTATTAATAACCAAAGTCATACGCCTCCTTTGAATTCAGATTCTAGCAATTCTCACATGCAAAAGTACACTTATGGGGCCAACTAACATGAGAAACATGTTTTTAGCATTTTTTGTAATAAAATTAATTGCACCCAATATTCGGAACTTCAATAATTCATAATAAATAGCCCTTTTATCAAAAAATTTAAATCTTTTGAGTTTTTATAGGAAATTCAATTCTCTACAACTTTGCAGAAGAAAGTTTTTCCAAATTCCAAACAGAAATTGACCGAAATCCATAAACGGGTGATTTTACTGTGTTTATAATCAAATTTCGATCAAGAAATGGGGTCCACCGACATGTTTAACATGTTTTAAACATTTATTGTAACAAAAATATTCTTCCTCCTCATATACTCATATATTCCACATTCACTGTAAAAATATCACCGTTAATATATTATTAAAATAATATATTTAAATGAATTATTTTATCGTAAAAAGATAAAATATTAATTTTCAACAAATGTCACTTTAAAAATTTTCTCCATCTATATCCACATAAAATAAATATTTTTCTCATCATAAAAATCAATAATTAATTATTCACAAATAATATTACATAATCACAATATTAACAACTGAGGCGCTTCAGGAAGAGAGGGCTTTCAATAAGAATTTCTCCTCATTGGCAAGGCCAAGCAATTAGTGACCAAACCTCTCCTTAGACAGAACTTTCTAGGCATTGCCAATAATGTTATCCAATAATATTATTCAGATAATATGAATTATTGCTTCGATAATGGAAAATATGTCTACGTGACAATTATTGAAACAACAATAATATAAAATATCAACGTAGCAATTATTGAATCAATAAAATAAAATATTGAACAGTAATTACTGTAACAATTATTGAGTAATGCCTTCTTACTAAAAAAAATTATCATGCTTCATGAATAGTACTCGTAAATAGTAACTCGTGAATAGTAACTCGTGAATAGTAACTCGTGAATAGTAACTCATGAATAATAATTAAAAAAAATTGAATACTTTTATTTCATAAAATTCGGGGTCTTACAGTAGAGCTTTTTCTTAGCTTCTCGGAACAGCTTGAATCATTCAAATCGGAGTTCGGATGCATGAGTTATGACATTTGTACCAACGGACGTTGAACTTCACTGGTTTGGGTGACCATTTACATAGCAGCCACTTCAGAGCCAATTTTCGCATTGCTCCAGTCATTATTTCGAAATACTAAAAGCATGAAAGTTTTAGAACTACGTCTCCTCTTTTTGGAACATCTTGAATCATCAAAATGGGAGTTCAGATGAAGAGGTTATGGCCATTTTTCCAAAGGACGTCAGAACAGAAAAAGAACCTCCATCGGGGCGGGCTTTCTCTTCATAAAACCCCCACCGGGGCGGGGGTACCAGCTAGAAAATAGAACCCAAGCCCACCGGGGCGGGCCCTTTACAAGGCTAAACCCCCGCCGGGGCCGGGGTACGCGTAGAAAAGGCGAATTTTTTCCAAATTTGAGTCCAAGAAGGATTGGTTTGATCCGATTAACTCAAGGACTTCCAAGAGGACTTAAAGACGTATAAAGAGACTTATAAAAGGAGGAGAATCACAAGGATTTGTGAGGAAGAGAGGATTCCATTAGATTAGATTAGAGTAGATTAGATCAAAACCCAAGTTCTTGTTAGATTTGGAGATTGAAGCGACTTGGAGACCATTGAAGATTCAAAGTAGGAGCAAGGATGGAGCATCAAATCAACAGACAATAGATTCTATCTTCTTATCTTCTTCTATCTTTGTCTTTTAATGATTATTCAAGTGTGGATTCTTAGTTTTAATTCAATGAACTAATTCTTTGTTTGAGATTACAATGGATCTTATTGTGTAGTTTATTTTAATATGCTTCGCTGTGACGCCCCCAAAATAGGTATACATCACCCATCTTGGGTCTCCAGATACAAGGTACTGAATTCAAATACAACTTAATTATACAACAGTCGTGTAAAATACGACAAAACATAGGCTGTGAGTTTTAATACAAATATTGTCATCTAGACAATATTCACACTCAATGGAGTCCTCATTACATTTATTATCACACTATTTCACAAAATAGTGAGGACTACTAATGCACCATCTAGGATCATCACTCTGTTCCCCGACTAGTCCCAGCTACGTTCTCATTTCCTGAAGAGAACAGTGAAAGAAAGGGTGAGCTCAACTAGCCTAGTAAGAAATATTATGACTAAGATAATGCAGAATAAAATATCATTAGCCTTCAACAATGTTAAACTGATAGAATATAATAGACAACAAGTTTAACTGCAGCGGATCAAGCAATCCATTAGAAGAGTCAAGTAAGGTATAAAATCTACTATCTTCTTTGATTTAAAAAGTTTTTCATCAACTTTATCATTTGAGACTCGATTTTAATAAATAAAATCGAATCATCCCTGCTCCACGGCCAAGGATATTCATGTAATCATCAATAGCCATGACTATACCGAATAATCCCTGGTCATAATCATACCAACAACAGTCCACCAATGAACTACAGGCCAATGAGGACTTTTACCACATCATTCATCACATTACGGTCATGATTATACCGAATAATCCCTAGTTATAATCATACCAAGTCCATCTATGCACGTAAGCCAAATATGACTTTCATCACAATATAAGCTTGAGGATGATGACAATGACATAATAATTCAATAAAACAAGTTCAAGAATAAATTTTAAAGATTAATAAGTTAATTTATCCTGAATGCAATAACGTCCAAATTGTCAACATGATAATGCTTTGTGCAGTAAAATTCAAGAATGCTCAGAAGAATATTTCCATGAAAAGATACTGGATGAAGCGAAAATATCAAGGATATTCCACTAATTTCATGGAATATAGAAGCCAAAGCTTTAACCAACTGAGTATAATAGAATATATGAAACTGCAAATGGATTTTCGCCCGCCATGTGGTAATCCACGTAGACAGATCATTTTCACAATTTAATAAGGAATGAATATGAAGGATCATTCACCATGCATGTGGTACTCCACATAGACAAGTTATTCCAAATGAATAATAAAGAATGGAATAATGAAGGATTCACCATGCGCATGCGATAGGATCGCATGCATGTGTTATTCCCAATGTAATAATAAATAATGGAATCAGTCCCACAGAACGCACGCATGTGATATTAAACGTAATAATAAATAATAGAACCAGTTGGCGTAAGCGCCTTGCATACAAGATATTTCGACAGAATAATAAAGAACGGAATATTAGAAAATTTTCACCATGTATGCGGTACTTCGCATAAATAGGTTATTCCAACTGAATAATAAGAATGGAATAACAACAGAATTCACCGTGCATGCGATAGACCGCATGCAGACGAGTTATTCCAATGAATAATAAAGAATGGAATAATGTAAGAATTTCACCATGTATGTAGTACTTCGCATAAACAGGTTATTCCAACATAATAATAAAGAATAGAATACAGAAGTTCTCTTCATGAATACGAAAGAATAATACCCCTTACGGGTACAACAAATAATATCCCCTACCTTAGAAAAACTGAATACTGAAGTAGTGAAGTAGCAGAATATTTTTCTTCTTTCTCTCTATGGTTTCTCTCTCTAGAGTTTCAGTGAATTCGAAAGAAATAATGAAGGAATGAGCTTCTATTTATAGGAGAATGGACTGAATAGTAACTAATTCATGAACGGTCCAGATTGATTTACTTTTAAACGGACGGTCCATATTGGTTTACTATTAAAACTTAAAGCAACAGTCCATACTGATTTACTATTATAACTTTCCACCAGCGATCCATATTGATTTACTATTATATCTTCAACCAACGGTTTGAAAAATTAGTACATCTCCTCATGGAATAATATTGTACCCAAAAATGATTTGGACCGAAAAGAAATATATCTTACGGGTGAATAGTACCCTGTGAATAGTAACTCGTGAATAGTAACTCATGAATAGTAACTCATAAATAGTAACTCGTGAATAGTACTCCGACACGAAAAGTGCCCTGAATGCCCGATTAAACAATATAACCTCCAGACATCACTTATACTAACACAAATAAGTCCAATACAATGGAACTATAAAATTCATCTTTAATCAACACGAACTTATTCATCATTAATATTATAATTCACAATATTTAACAACCAGGTCCTTCCCAGAAAGAGGGGCTTTCAATAAGGATTTCTCCTTATTGCGCCGCAATTAGGTGACCAAACCTCTCCTCGATGTAACTTCTAGACATTGTCAATATTGCAAATAATAATATGAATACTTTTGTTGTCTCAATTATTGATTTAATAATATATCATATTATGCAGATGATACTATGACAATAATTGAATCAATAATATGAGAGATATGATGCAGCAATTACTGTAGCAATAATTGAGTATAATTGAGTGACTTATCACGTAAGCATCAATAATCAATACCACGTGCTACTACGCAACAACGCCAGACATCATTCTTTGTACTTTTACTACCGAGTAGTTCAACAGCGGTTTTAACGGTAACACTTTCGCCATTATTTTCATAAAATATTTTTGTCGTTTTTTCAAACCGATGATAATAATTTTATTAAGGATCCACCAATGATTGTATCAGTCGAACGGATATTCCCCGACAAAAAGAATATTCCCCGACCAATCGAATATTATACAACAACTTGCATACTTTGCAAAATTTATAAATATTACCCACAACTATAACATTATATCAAATCCACACCATAATATTTAAAAAAAATACGAGAAAAATTAAATCTTATTCATAAAATTCGGGGTCTCACATTCACTATCAATTATTAAGTTCTATCGTGATGATTGTCTATTGTGATTTGGACTTAATTGCTTAATTGTCTAGCTAACAATTACCGTGATAATCTATATGAACTCGAGAGATGAAGTATAGATTTAGATTTGATCATGATAGCATATGTTTGTGATTTTTGCATAGATGGAATTCATGATTCGTGTTTAGGATCGAGATATGTTTTTACACCATATGTAATCTTATAGAGAACTTGTGTTTTAAATCCTTTTTAATTGTAATTCACATAGAGATATAGTAGATTAGTTAATTAGGGTGTCTTGCTTAATTCTATCATCTGTGGATTTAAGTGAGTATGGGTATTATGCATCGAGAGGTGGTTTTATCTGCTTTAGTGTTCTTGATTAACAATTCAGGATAGAGAATAATTGATGAGAAGTGTGTTAACTTAAATGAAGCAATAAGTGAAGTTGTGATCTTAAATCTCTGTAATCTTAATTTAACTAGTGGAATTTAATAGTATTTTAATTATATAATTTGAAATTCATTCATTTAAATAAGATTGAATTGGTTATGGGTTAGTACTTGGTGATTTTTATTAAACAATTTCACATGGGAACGATACTCTACTTTCACTTTATTACTTGTTGACCACGTATACTTGCGTATTGTGCGTAACTAAATTTTATCCAATATGTTCCATTTCCTTTGATAGACCGAATGGTCTCTTCCATTTGTAGGACTTTCTTCCAGATATCACTGGTGTCTGGATCTTCTTTGAGATGGGTGTTCTCAGGGGTTTTGTTAGTTTTGTCCAACTGAGATTCAAGTACGGGAATTTCTTTGTCGATCCTTGAGATCCTCCATGTGTAGAGAATTTTATATGTATGGGCATTCGTGAACCCTGAGTGGACTTATGTAATTCTTTAAGCGGAACAGCCAACTCTGTAATTTGGTTACTTAGTCCTTCGAACTCCTCGCGAGAGACGGGAGTAGGACTAGACTGGCCGGATGAAGTCATGATTGGTTGTAGGCTCGTTGCCTTTTTGGATTTTGAACGGGTAACAGGACCAATTGTTTCCCTACAAAAAGGCTTACATAGTTTAGTCTTAGGGAATGTGGAAATGTTATATGATATATTTCTGTTTTAGGAGTATTATCCTGCAAAATGGATGTTAGTTTGTTTGTATGACAAGATAGCATGTTAAATAAAGGGAATGTATGTACATATATTCCTTCATATTTTCCATTACATTGAGATTGACATAGAAATGAAATTACAAGTAATTAAATTTATAAGTAATTGAAATGTGAAAGTATGAAGAGACTTTCCTCCGCGTTTAGTTTATTAGAGGTTAACCAATCTTAGGCTACTCTCGTGGCTTTTTGGCATGAAGGTTCCCAAATCATCGCAATTTACTTGATGGGAAGTTAATTCGGTCTTTCAACTGGAGCGAATTTGGGTGGTGCCTTTCCTGAGCCTCGTTGGAATTAGTCTTCCTATGAGTCCAGTAATTAAACACCGATAGGATAGCCTCCTAGTGGAGGAACCACACAACATACATTCATATACAACTTGTCTCATTGTATGGAAATGATGACATGTGCGCAGCACTAATGTGACGCCCCCAAAATAGGTATACATCACCCATTCTGAGTTGTCAATACATGGTACAGAAACAACTACAACTTTATTATTACAACAGTAAAACTGTGAGTTTGAATACAAATATTATCTTCTAGACAATATCTATACTTAAATAAATCCTCATCACATTTATTGATACATTATTTTACAAAAATGGTGAGGACTACTAAACAATTCTTTCTAAAACCTTCATTCTATACCCCGACTCGTACTCGATATATTCTCGCCTCCTGAGAAGAAAAATGGAACAAAAAGGAAAAGGGTGAGCTCAACTAGCCCAGTAAAGAATATTATGACTAAGATAATATACAACAAATTACCGTTAGTCTTCAACAGGGAAAAATACAATAGAATACAATAGACAACAAATTTTAAATCAATATTCGCAGCGGAAATAATAATTCATTAGAAGAGTTAAGTAGAGAATGCAAACTACTATCTTCTATGTATGAATATAAAAGTTCATCGTCTATCTTTTATCCATGTAACATCAATCAATATACATCAGGAATCAAATATTCACCTTTGCAGTACAGGCCAAAGATATTCATCAGTTGGTCATGTTCATCTAAACACCTGTTCATCTTTGCACTACGGCCAAAGATATTCTTCAGAAATCATTCATCTTTGCATTACAGGCCAAAGATATTCAATAATATGATCATTTAAGGCGAGGATGATGAAAATATTTTTAAACAAACGAATCCAAAGTGAAATAAAATGACAAAGATTAAGGATTAAAGATTAGTACTTTGTTTTATCCATGTTCAAAAATACCTCAAAAATAATCATAGTGGTGTAAAATTCAAGAATGATCAAAACATGGATACAATCAAAGCTAGTATCCAGAATAGATATTTTGGACAAAAGAAGAAATTTTATTTTTCGATGAATAGTGTCAGATATCGTGAATAGTGCCGATACGTGAATAGTAACTCCGACACCAAAAGATAAAAATTTCTCAAAAAACATCTTCACGCTTCATGAATAGTACTCGTGAATAGTAACTATTGAATAGTAACTCATGAATAGTAACTCGTGAATAGTAACTCATGAATAGTAACTCATGAATAGTAACCCCGACATGGAAAAGTTCCAAATTTGATAAAAAGTTTCAACCAATATTTCAGCATAATGATATTGAAGAAATAATATCATTTGAGAAGAAAATAACATCCCTTACCTCGAAAGATTAGTACTTTAATTTGGAATCTAAGGGTATAGTCTTTGAAGGAACTTCGCACCGTCTAACAATACTCAAAGTATACTCACAAGAATACTTTCAATATATCGAGAGAGATATAGAGAGAAACTTGATTTACGGTGTGTTTTTCAATTCTAACCTAAGCACCTATTTATAGGAAAATGCTTAGAACACCAAAGTAGAAAATTGAATATAATATTAATATATTTTTCACATTTTCTTTAGCCCACCTTAGACAACCTGATCTCAGCCCATTTGAATCACATGTGAGGCCAACTTAGTTGCAAAAAAACGTTTTTTCAAAATAATTAACTAAAACTCCCAAAAATTAATTATTTGAACTTGAACTTCAATAATTCATAATAAATAGCCCTTTTATCGTAAAAATTCAAATCTCGCGGGTTTTTAGGAAATTCAATTCTCTACAACTTTGCGTAAGAAAGTTTTTCCAATTCCAAGCGTAAATTGACCAAAATCCATAAAGCAGGCGATTTTACTGTGCTATATTCAAATTTCAAATTAATAAATGGGGTCCACCGACATGTTTAACATGTTTTAAATATTTATTGCAAAAAAATACTCTTCCTCCTCAGATACTCATATATCCCACATTCGTTGTAAAAATATCACCATTATTATATTATTATAATATAATAATATATTTAAATAAATTATTTTATCGGAAAAGATAAAATTTCAATTTTCAACAATTGTCACATTAAAAAATTTTCTCCATCTATATCCACATAAAATCAATATTTTCCTTATCATATGAATCAATAATTAATTATTCACAAATAATATTACAAAATCACAATATTGACAACCAGGCAGTTCCCAAGAAAGAGGGGGCTTTCCAATAAGAATTTCTCCTTACTGGCGCGCAATTAGGTGACCAAACCTCTCCTTAGATAGAACTTTCTAGACATTGCCAATAATGTTATCTAATAATATTATTCGGATAATATGAATTATTGCTTCGATAATGAAAAATACCGTGTAATGACAATTATTGAAACAACAAAGAATATAAAATATCAATGCGCAATTATTAAATCAATAAAATATTGAATAAGAATTATCGTAACAATTATTGAGTAGTGCCTTCTTACGTAAGAATCAATAATTGGTGCAATACTGCAAATCTTCTTGTGTTTTAACCACCGAGTATTTTAACGAAAGATAATTGCAGTAACAACTACACCGTTATTTTTAAACAACTTATATTTGTCGTTTTTTTTTCATCCAATCGCTTAAGTTATGCTGCCATACATGGTCTTTAAGCGCTGGATCGCATACGAATATTCCCTGACGAGCAGACGAATATTCCACCCACCAAACGAATATTCCAGAGACATTAATGAATATTTTATAACCACTTGCTTATTTTGAAATATTTGCCTATTTTACCCCTAACTATCCACATTAATCAAATCAACCCTTACTATTTCAAAATAATAAATAGAGAAAATTAAATTTCATCAATAATAAGTTGGGGTCTTACAACCTCCCCTCCTTATG
This sequence comes from Panax quinquefolius, assembly GCA_020205615.1. Taxonomy (NCBI): domain Eukaryota; kingdom Viridiplantae; phylum Streptophyta; class Magnoliopsida; order Apiales; family Araliaceae; genus Panax; species Panax quinquefolius. The sequence continues at coordinate 37,730,311 of CM035164.1, forward strand.
AAATTTCGTCCTCGAAATTGACGTACGTACCTGGTGTTTCGAAAAGGTGAGGATACCTCGCTTTTATTTCCGTTTCCAATTCCCAAGTCATTTCCTTTATAGCATGATTCCTCCACAAAACTTTAACTTATGGTATGACCTTTGCGCGTAGGACATGCTCCTTCCTATCCAAGATCTTGACAGGTACCTCCTCATATGTTAAGTCTTCGGCTATCTCGTCCGGTTCTAACTCTATAACGTGGTTCGGGTCTTTCACATATTTACTGAAGTATGGATATGTGAAACACATTATGAACACGAGACATACTTGGAGGTAACGCGAGTCTATAGGCTACATTTCCTACTCGGTCAAGAATTTGAAATGGACCAATAAATCGTGGATTGAGCTTTCCTCTCTTCCCAAATCTTGTAACTCCCTTCCATTGAGCAACTCGCAACAATACATGATCCCCTACACTAAATTCCACGTCCTTTCGATGAAGATCCGCATAACTCTTTTGTCGATCTTGTGCCGTTTGTATACGTTGTCGAATCATTTGGATCTTTTCCGTAGTCATACGTACCAACTCGAGTCCCAAACGGTGTTGCTTCACCCACCTCATCCCAACATATCTTTGGAGAGCGACACTTTCGTCCATATAATGCTTCAAATGGAGCTACACTATACTTGCTCGATAAGCATTGTTGTTGTAGGAGAATTCCACCAATGGTAAATACTTATCCCAACCGCCCTTGAAGTCTAGGACATGAGTCTTAATAAATCTTCAAGAGTTTGAATAGTCCTTTTGATTGTCCATTCGTTTGAGGATGGTATGCCGAATCGAATCAGAATCCGTGCCCATAGCTTTTTACAAGCTAACCCAAAATCTTGAAGTGAATCTTGGGTCACGATCCAAAACTATGGATACAGCATGCCATGCAACCTCACAATCTCATTCACGTCACATACTAGCAAGACGTTCAAGTGAATAAGTCTCCGTGTCGGCAAGAAATGAGCAGACTTGGTTAATCTATCAACAATAACCCAAATAGCATTGATGCCACGAGAAACCGTAGGAAGACCCGTAATTGAAATCCATGGTAATGTGTTTCCACTTCCATTTCGGAATCTCAAGTGGTTGCGATGGACCCTTAGGTACCGGATGCTCCGCCTTTACACGTTGACAAGTTAAACACATTGAGATAAACTTTGCAATCTCTCTCTTCATATTGTTCCACCAAAATGTATGTAAAGAAGATCACGATACATTTTAGTACTTCCAGGATGGATTGCAAATGGTGTATTGTGTGCCTCCATCATAATCTTGTACTTCAAATCGAGTCGTTAGGAACACAAAGTCTAGAGTGGACTCAAGTATTCCTTCTTCATCAATTCTCGCTCCTAATAGCTCCTTCTTGTACTTTCTTCTTCATACGCGACGCCTCCGGGTTGGGTGGCTCGAGCAACCTTAACTTTTTCTATTAAAGTTGGCTCTACGCGTATACTTGACATCATCGCACTTTTCGTTCTCGCATATGATCTTCTACTCAACGCGTCGGCCTACCACGTTCGCTTTTCGAGGATGGTATTGAATAATGTGGTCGTAGTCTTTCAATAGCTCGAGCCAACGTCAGCCGCAGCATGTTGAGTTCTTTTGAGTGAAGAAATATTTAAGGCTTTTATGGTCCGAATATATCTCCACTTTCTCCCCATATAGATAGTGCCTCCATATCTTTAGCAGCGAAAACGATTGCCGCCAACTCTAGATCATGAGTAGGATAATTCCTTTCATACTCTTTAAGTTGTCATGAGGCATAGGCTATGACTTTCCCACGTTGCATGAGAACACATCCTAACCCTTTGCTCGAAAGCATCGCCAGAGATAACAAATCAATCAGAACCAGATGGTATTGTTAGAACAGTGCGAAATAAGTCTCCTCTTAAGCTCTTGGAAACTCTTCTCGCATTCTTCGCTCCAAACGAATTTTGTATCCTTCCGAAAGTTAGTTGGGTTAATGGAGTAGCGATTCGAGAAAACCCTTCCACGAATCTCCAATAATAACCACTAAGCCCAAAAACTACGATTACTTGATCCACCGACTTTGGTTGCTCCTAACTTTGTATTGCTTCAATCTTCACGGATCAACAGATACTCCATGTTTCGACACCGCGTGCCCAAGGAATGCTACTTCCTCAAGCCGTAACTCGCATTTCTTCAATTTGGCATATAGTTTGTTTTCACGAAGCCTTTGGAGTACCGACTTCAAATGGTGCTCATGATCTTCACGACTTTTGGAATATATGAGGATGTCATCAATAAAAACAACAACGAACCGATCCAAATATTCCTTGAATACTCGGTTCATCATATCCATGAAAGCCAGCAGGAGCATTAGTCAATCCGAAAGACATGACTAAGAATTCATAATGCCCGTCTCGAAGTTCTAAAGGCGGTCTTTGGAATATCCTCGATTCTAATCTTGGTGATGATATCTAAACGAAGATCGATTTTTGAAAAGAATTGTGCCCTTTGTTGGTCAAACAAGTCATCAATACGAGGTAGAGGATACCTATTCTTGATGGTGACATGGTTCAATTCCGATAGTCAATACAAAATCGCATACTCCCGCTTCTCTTCTTTTACGAATAAAGCAGAGCACCCCAAGGAGATGTACTAGGACCAATAAACGGATGTCCAACAATTCTCGTAGTTGGACCTTTAACTCTGAAGTTCAATAGGAGCCATTCGATATGGGGTTTTAGAAATGGGCTTTGTACCGTGTTCAAGATCAATAAAGAATTCAACTTCACGTTCGGGGTATCTTAGGGAAGTTCTTCAGAAATACGTCGGAAAGTCAATAACAACACGGAATATTATTCAAATTTGGCGTGTCTTTATTCAAATCCATAACATGGGCTAAGAAAGCTTGACATCCGCTTTTCAATAAACGAATAGCTTTATGATTAGATATAGCGTTGATTGATTTTAATGGTTTAGTTGCTTGAATTGCATAACATGGGTTGGTTAGGAATATGAAAACTAACAACCCTTACGAAAACAATCAATTTTGGCATGATGAGTAGTTAACCAATCAATCCCTAAAATCACATCAAAAGCAAGTATCTTTAAAGAGATAAGGTCAACGGGTAAGGTAATGGTGCCAACTTGAATCAAACAAGATTTATAAGCGATTGGATGTGATGAAAGTTTCTCTAACGGAGTTTCCACAGATAGGTCAAAGTCTAATTTCTCGAGTCAAGTTTAAACGTTGAGCACAAGTGGCGGGAGAGATAAATGAATGGGTAGCACCCAGGGTATCAAGTAAGGTATAAACTTAGCAAGAATTTATAAATAGCTTACCGTGATCACCTCGTTTGGGTTCCTCGCATTTTGACCGATCCACAACAAACGCTCTTCCGGAATCGTTGACTTTGACTTTTACGGGGACGATCTTTTGAGTCACCGATCCTCATTGAACTAGGTTTCGCTTCTGCATAATCTCGAGTGATATGTCCTTCCTTTCCACAATTATAGCATACCTTGAACTATTGTGGGACGGTTTGGACTAATATGTCCCTCTTTCCGCATTTATAGCATATAATGGGTGGTCGTTCTCTCCCTTAGAACCGATTCTTCTTTAAGACTGCTGTCGTCTTTCACATGGTCGTTGTTAAATCTTCTCTTTTAAAATCTCTCCTCGACTCGCTTCTTCTATTTTCATGGCCATGATTACCACGAGTGGTTACCATTTTGTCCGTCTACTGTTTCTTTTCTCCATTTGGTTATCATTATTACATTGATCGCTATCTCCGGTACGATCTGGTTATGGTCCTCGGTTGACCGTACTCGTTATCTCGCTTCTAATAATTGAGCCACATTTTACAACATCATCTGAATAGAGAGAAAGTTTATGAGAAATGAGATCTCGACGTATACGGGTTTCAAACCTCTAAGAAACATCCGCGCCATATCGTTCCTCATTCTCCACCAAATGAGGTGCAAACACCGATAACTCTCGCAAACTTTGCCTCGTCTTGAGACACCGTCATGTTGTTTTTGCTCTAATCGATGAACTCCACTTCCTTCATATGAGCGAACACTTTCGTGAAAGTATTTGTCATTAAATAGTTCTCAAACGTTTCCCAAGACATGCTTTGAAGCGTTTGGATGGGTGCACGCTTCATGACTCCCACCAATAGTCCGCCTCACCATGGAACATAAAGGTGGCGATTGGAACCTTCTGTTTCTCCGTGCATCCCAAGACATCGAATATCTTGGTAATTTGCTTGACCCATGTTTCCGCCATGATCGGATCGGCTTTCCCTTAAATTCGTGGTCCCAACTCTTTGAATGCTTGCATTTGTGACAACCCGTGAATTGCTATCATTTCCTCCTCAGATTTTGAACACGAGTCTCCTCGCCCCGATTTTGCATGAAGCGCAAAAAGCTTCTAAACATCCCCTCGTTCATCATCTCGCTTTCGGTGGTGTTGTTCACGGGGAGGAACATTGCCCACTGTTGCACGTTCTCCTCATTGGTGAGTACAGACGTCTCCACGGTCTCATTTTCATTGTTAATATTCAAACGACATTCTCAAATACCGTCATAAAACAAGGGTTAATTAAGGAAATCAATATATCACATAATATCCTTATATACTGACCAACTAAAAAATAAGCTTAGGTAGGACACACTAGCGAAGGATTTACTCGTCTCTCCCTCCTAGTTCTATTCCCGATCTCCGCCAGAGATTATATCCCTAAGCTCGATACCAACTATGACCCCCAAAATAGGTATACATCACCCATTACGAGTTGTCAATACATGGTACGTAAACAACTACAACTTTATTATTACAACAAGAAAGCGTGAGTTTGAATACAAATATTATCTTCTAGACAATATCTATACTCAAATAAATTCTCATCACATTTATTGATACATTATTTTACAAAATGGTGAGGACTACTAAACAATTCTTTCTAAAACCTTCATTCCATACCCCAGACTGTATACTCGATATATTCTCGCCTCACGAGAAGAAAAATGGAACAAAAAGGAAAAGGGTGAGCTCAACTAGCCCAGTAAAGAATAGTATGACTAAGATAATAAACAACAAATTACCGTTAGTCTTCAACAGGGAAAAATCTAATAGAATACAATAGACAACAAATTTTAAATCAATATTCGCAGCGGAAATAATAATTCATTAGAAGAGTTAAGTAGAGAATGCAAACTACTATCTTCTATGTATGAATTTAAAATTTCATCGTCTATCTTTTATCCATGTAACATCAATCAATATACATCTGGAATCAAATATTCATCTTTGCACTACAGACCAAAGATATTCATCAGTTGGTCATGTTCATCTAAACACCTGTTCATCTTTGCACTACAACCAAAGATATTCTTCAGAAATCATTCATCTTTGCACTACTGAGCCAAAGATATTCAATAATATCATCATTTAAGACCGAGGATGATGAAAAATATTTTTAAAAAAGCGAATCCGATTGAAACAAAATGACAAGGATTAAGGATTAAAGATTCGTACTTTGTTTTATCCATGTTCAAAAAATACCTCAAAAATAATCATAGTGGTGTAAAATTCAAGAATGATCAAAACATGGATACAATCAAAGCTAGTATCCGAATAGATATTTTGGACAAAAAGAAGAAATTTTATTTTTTCGATTGAATAGTCACGATATCGTGAATAGTCAGATATCGTGAATAGTAACCGACACCAAAAGATAGAAATTTCCCAAAAAACATCTTCACGCTTCATGAATAGTACTCGTGAATAGTAACTCGTGAATAGTAACTCATGAATAGTAACTTCGTGAATAGTAACTCATGAATAGTAATTCATGAATAGTAACAAACATGGAAAAGTTCCAAATTTGATAAAAAGTTTCAACCAATATTTCAAAGATAATGATATTGAAGAAATAATATCATTTGAGAAGAAAATAACATCCCTTACCTCGAAAGATTAGTACTTCTAAATTTGGAATACAAAGTATATAGTCTTTGAAGGAACTTGCACCGTCTAACAATACTCAAAGTATACTCACAAGAATACGCTCAATATATCGAGAGAGAAATAGAGAGAAACTTGGGTTTACGGTGTGTTTTCAATTCTAACCTAAGCACCCTATTTATAGGAAAATGCTTAGAACACAAAGTAGAAAATTGAATATAATATTAATATATTTTTCACATTTTCTTTAGCCAACCTTAGACAACTGATCTCAGCCCATTTGAATCACATGTGAGGCCAACTTAGTTGCAAAAAACGTTTTTCTCAAAATAATTAACTAAAACTCCCAAAAACTAATTATTTCGGAACTTCGGAACTTCAATAATTCATAATAAATAGCCCTTTTATCAGAAAATTCAAATCTCATGAGTTTTTATAGGAAATTCAATTCTCTACAACTTTGCAGAAGAAAGTTTTCTGAATTCCAAACAGAAATTGACCGAAATCCACAAACGAGGCGATTTTACAAAGCTATAATCAAATTTCGATCAATAAATGGGGTCCATAGAGCATGTTTAACATGTTTTAAATATTTATTACAACAAAAATACTCTTCCTCCTCGTATACTCATATATCCCACATTCGTTGTAAAAATATCACCATTATTATATTATTATAATATAATAATATATTTAAATAAATTATTTTATCGAAAAAGATAAAATTTTAATTTTCAACAATTGTCACATTAAAATTTTCTCCATCTATATCCACATAAAATCAATATTTTCCTTATCATATGAATCAATAATTAATTATTCACAAATAATATTACAAAATCACAATATCGACAACTGAGCAGGTTCTAGGAAAGAGGGGCTTTCAATAAGAATTCTCTTTTCTTGGCGCACAATTAGGTGACCAAACCTCTCCTTAGAGCAGAACTTTCTAGACATTTCCAATAATGTTATCTAATAATATTATTAAGATAATATGAATTATTGCTTCGATAATGAAAATCACGTGTAATGACAATTATTGAAACAATAGCAATATAAAATATCAACGCAACAATTATTAAATCAATAAAATCTTTGAGCGATAATTTCGTAACCATTATTGAGTAGTGCCTTCTTACGTAAGAATCAATAATTGGTGCAATACTGGTGTCTTCTTGTGTTTTAACCACCGAAAGTATTTTAACAAAGATAAGCTGAATAACTACACTGCAGATTATTTTTAAACAACTTATATTTGTCGTTTTCTTCATCCAATCGCTTTTCGTTATGGGGCCCACACATGGCTGCGCCGTCGTACGAATATTCCCCGACAGTACGAATATTCCACGACCAAACGAATATTCCACGACAACAATGAATATTTTATAACCACTTGCTTATTTTGAAATATTTGCGTATTTTACCCCTAACTATCCACATTAATCAAATCAACCCTTACTATTTCAAAATAATAAATAGAGAAAATTAAATTTCATTAATAATAAGTTGGGGTCTTACAACTAATATCACAATCAGATATGGTGCGAAGCGCTAAGTGCAATAAGTAAATGCATTCGTACACATTCATTCAAATGTAAATGCAACATCCACACACAAGAAGATAACAGTTTTGAAAAGTTTGTAATAGCGGCTTAAGCCCTCTTACTGGATACCCCCAGCAGAGTCGCCACCTGTCGATGTCGGGATTTTTATTTGTCCCTTTTCTATTCTTGTCTTTTGGTGTTCTCATGTTAGGTGAAATTTGTTTGAAAAAATAAGTTGTGAAAAGGTCCGGCATGTATATGTCGACGATTGAACTGTAAGAGTCGCCAGTTAGTATTTTTAAATGGTTGCACCAACTCAACTGAGAAAAGGTTTGCACATTGACCTAGTGATGTGACACTATTTGACTGGTCTTTGAAACTGAGATTTGTTAGGGTCCGAGGGCTTGATTATGTGGAGGGAAGGTTTTAGGCACCCCCCGACATCCGTGTTACCACGGTGACCACCACTTTTCAATTAAACTGCTATATGAATGTGTGTGTGTGGGTCAATGTGCAATTATCTGGAAGTAGTGATATACCTCGTTTGCACTTATATAAAAGGGTTTGGATTTTGTATAAAAGTTCAGTTTTAACAAGATATATCAATGATGTTTTATAAACGAGGTTTTTCAAACCCTTATGCTCAATAGTAATTAAGGCCTTTGATACTTTCATTTTATTGTGTGTTCGGCTTGGTTGCTTTTATTTTCGAAATGCGAAACATCTTCGAAAAAATAAGATACATAGCAGTGTCGAACTCCTTGTGGGCATGAGAGCCGTCTAAGGAAATTCAAACACCGTTAATAATTTACAAGCCATGTACAGCTGAAAATGTCCATCACGGGAACCGAATCTAGATTCAGGAAACTGAATCTGTGATCACATGATTCCTAGGCTCACATGATGTAGTTGTTTGTATGAAAGTTGTAAACAGATATATATATATATATATATATATATATATGTTGTAAATATATATATATATTAACGAGCCACCGCCACGAAGGAAACTCCAGGGGGCCTTGGAAATTTATATATATAAAAGCAATAAATATATATAGAGAGACAATCAACCGCCACGAAGTAAACTCCAGGCGGGACGAAATATAAATGTATAAAAGCGGTAAATATATATATATATAGGGACGATCAACCGCCACGAAGTAAACTCTAGGCGGGACGGAATGTAAATATATATATATATATATATATAGGCCGTATCAGGTCCGGACTCTCGGATTGGACCAAAATCTGGACCTTTTTTTTTGCTTATTTTTTTAAAACAACTAAAAAAAAATTATTTAATATTTTATGGAATTGAAATTTTTCCATAATACAATGTTTTGGGTGTGATTTGGGTACGTATAACAAAACATGTATGTACAGTCTGTGCAGACTGTACCACCATTTTTTGGTATTGGTATTCAAATCATGTCCAAAACATTGTATTATGGAAAAATTTCAGTTCCATAAAATATTAAATTTTTTTTTAGTTGTTTTAAAAAAAAAGAAAAAAAAAACATTTTGGGTCCATTTTTGATCAGGTCCGGGAGTCCGGACTGATCCATTCTGTATATATATATATATATATATATATATATATATATATATATATATATATATATAAGTGGTAAACGCACTGGATGTGAAATCCAGTGCTCAATCAAATAGAGTTTGATGACAATAATATATATAAGTATTTATATATATATATATATATATATATATATATATATAACGATAAATCCTCCAGATATAAAATTCAAGCTCACTTTGAGCAGAGTTCGATAACCGTTTATATATATATATATAAGCAATAAACGCTCCGGATATAATTCCAGGCTCAATCGAGGCATAACTCGATGATGTTAGTATTAATATATATATATATATATATATATATATACAAAAGAAATAAAAAGTCACAGACCGAAGTCCGGGCATACACACGCAACATGACTCTCAACGTGAATGATTGTATGTTCCAAAAGTTGAGAAAAGGCTTTAAGTAATGTAAGAAGCCTTACAGTGGACTGCTAAAGAAGACTTAAATAGCTTTAAATGGATGAACACTTGGTTCCCAACGATAAAAAGTAGCCAAATATAAGCTCACAAGTGTTTGAAATGAGAAAGCACTCAATTTATAGTGTGTATAGAGCAAATTGGACAGGGCTTCCTCGCCTTTTACTTCTTACAAATGGCCACCCTAAGCCCTCTATTTATAGAGCTGAGAGCCACAGGTGTACTTGCAGCAGCCGTAGATGTACCTGCGGCTGCCCGGGGTGTCTCGAGCTTCGTGGGTTTCGTCGTCTCGAAGTACGAGCACTCATGCAATGTGTTATCCGTTAGAACCATCAAAACTACAATCCAGGCATCCGATCGAGGTGTTTAAGACCTTTTACGGTATACTGTTGTCGAGAGATACACAAGAACATGGGATAAGAGGTTGTACGAAGTCAGGAAAATGGGTCCATGCTCAGATCTTCAAGGTTCAAATTATATCCGGTGTGATGTCTTGTGTATAAGTCACTCGCGATTGGAGCTATAGTTCTTGTAGGACACTTCTGTGTAGCATGTAGGTTGAAATGTTGTTGAGATGGCACGAATAAGGGATTGAGGTGGCAAAATGACGATTTTGCCTCTGACCGGGGTTATCTCTGGTTCTGGGCTGATTTAGCAGTCGTTGCTTAGGGTTATCTCTGAGATTGGGCTGCTGCAAGTGCTGACTGTCCTCAGGGTTTTCTCTGAGGTATGCATGTCCTCCCGGGGTCATCTCTAGGCCTGGGACTGAGTGCCTCGGGGTTGTTTCCGAGTGTTGAAGCTGATTGTTGGGGTTTGAAACAAGCATTTCTGGGGTTATCTCGGGAACTGCAACTGCATGCCTTGGAGTTGTCTTCGAGGATTGAACTGTATCTCCTGGGGTTATCTCTGGGACTGGAACTGAATATCTCGTGGTTTTCTTCGAGATGAAAAAGGTCTCCGGTGTTATTTCTGGAACTGGAACTGTATTCCTCGGGGTTGTCTCCGAGGTTGAAACTGAGTATCCCGGGGTTGTCTCCAGAACTGGAACTGAATATCTTGGGGTTTTCTCTGAGATGGTACTGACTTCTCCGGTGTTATCTCTAGAACAGGAATTGTACTTCCTCGGGGTTGTCTCCGCGGTTGAAACTGAGTATCCCGGGTTTGTCTCCAGGACTGTGCTGACTTGACTTCCAGGGTTATCTCTGGAAGACGATTTTTCCCTCCTGCAAGGTTAGTAATAGGAATGCAAAAATTTCGAGTGTCTACATGGGCAATCGTGCTCACTCTTGCATAATAATAACATTGCAGTTAAGAACGAAAGGTCCGACGAGCCTTCTTCTTGCAAAGGCAAGGGCAAAGTTAACAAGTGATGAAGACTTGTTGTGTATTTGATATATTTATGTTTTAAACTTATGTTAATGTTGTGTAAGACTTATTATTTTTTATGCTTCCGTATTTGAGAGTTAAGGTTAGTATATTTGACATGGGATTGATGTATTTACATTCAGATGTTGTAACTCCATAAAGAGAGGATTTATTTATTTCTATCTATTTATTGTTTTTCATTTATTATGGGTAGATAGATACATGATGTTTTGACAATGAACACCAAATCCCGTGGGAATTGAAGTACCCGAATTTGGGGGTGTCACAAGTACTCCCAAAAAAATGTAGCCAAGAATCAGAAGACAACACGAGCTTGATGGAAAATTACAAAACTACTGTACTCAATAAATAAAAAATTGTAGAATTGTTGATGAGTTCTTAAAATCAATATCAAAACTCAAGATATCATACCTGTTTATCACCAAAATCTTGCGAGTTCAACAATTGGTTCATGGTTGGCCTTCTTCTTCAACTGACGATGGTGAGTCTTCTTCTTTAAGTTGGGTCGTTTGGTCTGCGTGAAAGGTCTTCAAGTGTTGGAGGAAGAAGAGTGACGTTTGGTTTCCCATATGTTATTCTCAAGCATAAGTGGAGTTTGTGGTGGGTTAGGAGTGTGAAAACGGGTTACAAGATGTAAAACAATCTCAACCACATAAAGTCATTAAAACAGATCCAACGGTTGAGTGCATTATCCCTCAAATAACACTATTTGAGGGATCCCTCAACTAAAGGGGACTGTATATATATATATATATATATATATATATATATATATATATATATATATATATTGCAAGGATCAAGACCATTCCTCTTAAATAGCATTCCTCCTTAAATAGCACTCCTTTATTAAAACTATGTCGCTTTGGAGTGGCTGCGGGTGGCATTTTTGTTAATAAAAGGAAACCAAGTGGGGCCACTCTCTTTTAAGCAACTCCAAAATGATGTAGTTTTAATAAATAAGTGTTATTTAAGAAGGAATGCTATTTAAGAGGAATGTTGAATATCTCGGGGTTGTCTCCGAGATGGTACTAACTTCTCCGATGTTATCTCTGGAACTGGAATTGCACTTCCTCGGGTTTGTCTCTGAGGTTGAAATTGAGTATCCCGGGGTTGTCTCCAGGACTGTGCTGACTTGACTTCCAGGGTTATCTCTGGAAAACGATTTTTCCCTCATGCAAGTTTAGTAACAGGAATGCAAAAATTTCAAGTGTCTACATGGGCAATCGTGTTCACTCTTCCATAATAATGACATTGCAGTTAAGAACGAAAGGTCCGATGAGCCTTCTTCTAGCAAGGCAAGGGCAAAGTCAACAAGTGATGAAGACTTGTTGTTTATTTGATATATTTATGTTTTAGAGTTATGTTAATGTTGTGTAAGACTTATTATTTGTTATGCTTCCATATTTGAGATTTAAGGTTAGTATATATGACCTGGGATTGATGTATTTACATTCAGATATTGTAACTCCACAAGGAGAGGATTTATTTTCTATGTATTTATGGTTTTTCATTTATTATGGGTAGATAGATACATGATGTTTGGACAATGAACACCAAATCCCATGGGAATTGAAGTACCCAAATTTGGGGGTGTCACAAGTACTCCAAAAAAAATGTAGCCAAGAATCACAAGACAACACAAGTTTGATGGAAAATTACAAAACTACAGTACTCAATAAATAAAAAATTGTAGAATTGTTGATGAGTTCTTAAAATTCATATCAAAACTCAGGATATCATACATGTTTATCACCAAAATCTTGCGAGTTCAACAAATTGTTCACGGTTGGCCTTCTTCTTCAACTGACGATGGTGAGTCTTCTTCTTCAAGTTGGGTCGTTTGGTCTGCGTGAAAGGTCTTCAAGTGTTGGAGGAAGAAGAGCGACGTTTGGTTTCTCGTATGACATTCCCAAGCATAAGTGGAGTTTGTGGTGGGTTAGGAGTGTGAAAACGGGTTAAAAGATGTAAAATGATCTCAACCAAATAAAGTCATTCAAACAGATCCAACGGTTGAGTGCATTATCCCTCAAATAACACTATTTGAGGGATCCTTCAACTGAAACAAGACTCTCTCTCTCTCTATCTCTCTCTCTCTCTCTATATATATATATATATATATATATATATATAAATATAGGGTAATCATCCGTGACAAACGTTTGCTACGGACACTGTTCAGCAAACAAGCTCACATCTGTTGATCTAGACATTTAATGGCTTAGATTGGTCAAAATCTCCACATGCAGCTACAGCTTGTAGCGGCAGTCCCTTTTCTTTTTTGTCTTTAGGCTTTTTACGTTACTGCCCCAACCATTTAATACATGCTTGTCGCTACAATGTCAGAAGCGGCTAGTAATGTGGGTTGTGAACACTCAAAATTTTCGTACTCATCGTTACTAATATTGCGGAGGATGATTCGTCTTTAAGAGATAACCCTGAAAGACAATCCAAACCCGTACCGGATACTACCGAAAGTTTAGCATCAACCCCAGATCGCAATCTGGGAGTAACAAATCCAACCTCGGATATAACCCCGAGACCTGCAGATACATTACCGGAACACACACCGGAGAGAAGACCGATTAATCTCTTGAGATAACCCCGAGGTATCCGGGCCTCGGCCCCAACCATGGGAATAGCCACCAACCTTGGTGATAACCCCAAGGAATGCGCTTTCGAGATAACCCCGTAAATGCTTGTTTCAAATGCCACCAACTTCAATCTCAAGGCCACAACGAGACGCACCGCATCAACCCGACAATAACATTGGGAAGACAGCACACCTCAAAGATGACAACGAGGACCTTCGACAATTGCAGCGAATCCAATCTCGGTGAAGTCTCGAGTAACGTCTCATGATCACCCAATCCCCGTGATAACACCCCAGTGAGGGCAACATCGTCATCTCGTCCAAACACGATGCCACATCACGCCTCTACGTAACGATGTCCCACAAGGCTAACCAATCCCGAGTGACTATCAACGGGTAACGGATGAAAGTTGAAGTCAAGACCGGAGGGCATCGCCCCATCTTCAATGACTTCAACAAACTCTAATCCCATGCCATCGATAACTCTCGACAACGGCGGTCCGAAATAGGTCCTCAGATACCTCAAACGGATGCCCGGATTGCACTTAAAATTCCGAGTGGACATTACAAAGGCTCGAGTGCACGATTTTGAGACGATCCCGACCCGACAAAACCCGGCCGACCCGACCCGCCCTGGGACACTCAGGCTCACCTCTGCAGTACACCGCGACTATATGCCTATAAATAGAGGGCTTGGGGTGCTGATTTTAAGAGAAAAAGACGGGAAACCTCGCACAATTTGCTCGCACTCGCCATACATGTTGTATTTTCCCCACTTTCAAACACTTGTGAGCTCATATATATCCTCTTTTGTACCCACAAAAAGCCAATGTTTACCCACTCTAAAGATATAGAAGCCTTTTTTATCACCACCGTAAGCCTTCTCACACACTTTAGAGTCTTTCTCTTCATCTTTGCACACACCCTTCTACACGCTGAGAGTCGTGTTGCTTGCTTTTTGCCCTGACTTCTATCCGTGGTTTCATTTCGATCAGATATATATATATATATATATATATATACTTATATATATATATTGACTAACATTATCGAAGTTATGCCTCGATTGAGCCCTAGACTTGATGCCCCGAGCGTTTATTTGCTTATATATATATATACATTTATATATATTAATCGTGTGTTAACTTTGTTCGATGAGCCTAGAACTTGATCCGAGGAGGGTTTATTGCTTTAATATATATATATATATATATATATACATTTATATATATTAACTGTGTGTCAAACTCTATTCGATGAGCCCGGATTTTATATCCAAGTATATGTTTACTCGCTTTTTATATATATATACTTATATATATGAATCGTGGTCGAAACTCATTTCGATGAGCCTCGATTTTACATCCATGCATTTATCGCTTTTTACTTTTTATATATATATATATATATATATATATATATATATATATATATATATATATCTTCGCTCGAGTTTTCTTCGTGGGCTTGATCACTTTTTACGCCTTTATTTATGTTTTGTCCTCACGGAGTTTCTCCGTATATGTTGAGCTTTTTAATGTTTTATTTACATTTTCGATCCCCATGGAGGTGCTTCGTGGTTGGTGATCTTGTTCAGATATATATATATTTACGCTTTTTATATATATACCGCCATCGCTTTCATATAAATCGCAAAGTATTTTGTGAGCCTAGGAATCATGTGATCACAGATTCATCCCATCAATCTAGATTTGTTCCGTGATGGACATTTTCAAATTGTAAGTAGTTTTGTAAATTATTCTTCGATGTCCGAATTTCCTCGATGGTTTCCATACCCACGAGGAAGTCAAGATTATTTTTGTATATTATTTTCATACGACGGATGCCTCAGATTCGCCAAAATAAAATCAATCCAAACCGATCACTTAATAAAATGGGAGTGTAAAAGGTCTCAATTCCTATTGAGCATCGTGGTTTGAAAAACCTCTTTTATAAAACATCAATGCCATATCTTGCTAAAAACGAATTTTTACATAAATTCAAACCCCGTATATAGGTTCGAACGAGGCCTCGCACAACTTCCATATAACAAGCACATCGACCCACACACACACACACACTCGATAATAGTTTCTTGAAAAGAGGCGTCACCGTGGTAACACGGATGTCTGGGGTGCCTAACACCTTCCCCCAAGATAACCAAGTCCCCTGACCCTAAACGAATCTCTTGCTTTCACCGACCAGATATCGTTGTCACACCACCGGGTCAATGTGCAAACCTTTTTCTCATTGTGTTGGTACAACCATTTTAAAAACCAATCTGGCGACTCTTAACAAATCCCATCATCGACATCATACATGTTTTGACCTTTTTCACTTGTTTTTCAAACAAATCTCACCTAAAATGAGAACACCAAAGAACAAGTAACGGAAAGGGACATCCAAAAATCCCGACGTCGATGTGTGTATGCATCATTGGGACTCCAAAGAAGAGGACTTAAGCCGCTATTAAAATCTTTTCAAAAACTATTATCCGCTTGTATGTGGATGTTGCATTTACATTTGATGAATGTGTACATTTAATGCATTTCCTTATTGAACTTTAGTGCTTCGCACATCATAATCGCCAGGATATTAGTGCTTCACACTATAAATCGCCAGGATATTAGTGCTTCGCACATGTCATCATTTCATACGGTGAGACGCGAATGTATGTGAATGTATGTTGTGTGGTCCCTCCACCAGAGGCTATCCCATCGATGTTTGATTATCGGACTCGTGAGAAGACTGATTCTCCGAGGCTCGTGAAAGGCACCACCCAAATTCGCTCCAATTGAAAGACCCGGATTAACTTCCCGCCTAGTAGATCATGTGATGATTTGGGAACCTTCATGCCAAAAAGCCATGAGAGTAACCTAAGATAGGTCACCGATAAACCCAAAACGGAGGAAAGTCTCTTCATGCTCTCATTTCAATTACTTGTAAACACAATTACTTGTAATTTCATTCCATATCTATCTCCATGTAATGAGAAATATGAAGAAATGTATACACATACATATTAACATGCTATAAAAAAAATGACATCCGCAGTATAGGATAAAACTCCTAAAATGGACACATCACATAGCATGTTATCATATACATCCCCTAAAGACTAAACTATGCTAGTCTTTCGCAGGAATCAATCGGACCTACTACCCTGGCCAAAGTCCAAAAGGCAAACAGCCTACAAATCAATCATGTCATCATCCGACCAGATCGAACTTAATCCAGCTCGCAAAGAATTTGACTGGATTAAGCAAACAGATTACATGATTTGGTCGTTTCTACTCAAAGAATTACACCACCACACACAGGTCGAAAATACCCGCACATACCGAATCCTCCCACACAGGGGGAACCCAGGCCATTATAATACTCGAACTACGCTTGATACTTAACCAACAAAATTCATGATGTTGCCCATCCCAATCGAGATCCGCATAATCGGTGACATCAAAAAGAAAGTCCTCCAAATGGAAGAGACCTTCAGACTATCAAAGGAATTGGAACACACGGAGTGTTTCATATGTCGATCTGTGTATTTTCCCGGTGTTCATTACCCGTAAAAATTTAAAACTCCCGACTTTGAAAAAATATGACAAGTTAGAGATCCTTATACACATTTAAAAGTATTTATCGAGAAACTGGATCCTATGCAGAGGATGAAAAACTCAGAATGCAATTGTTCCAAAAAAGTCTAACTGGAGAAGCCCGTTCGTGGTACACAAGATTAGACAACTCCAAAATCCACAGATGGGAAGAGCTAGCACACGCCTTCCTCACTCAATATAGTTTTCAAACTCAGATGGCTCCTGATCGGTATCAAATTTCCAAGATCAAGAAATAGTCTAACGAGTCTTTCAGAGAGTATGCCCAGAGGTGGAGACGCCTGGCTGCCCAAGTTAGTCCTGCCATGACAGAGTCAGAAATGGTCATGACATTCGTAGACATACAAGAAGCTCCCTTCTATGAGAGAGTTTTAGCCGGCATCGGCAAACCATTTTCTGAAATGGTTAAACATGGGGAGATGGTTGAGATGGGATTGAAGTCAGGAAAGATTCAAGACCTAGCTGTACTCAAAGTTGTTGCAGACCACATCCAATATAGAAATTATGGGAACAACCCCCGGAGGGTCCATAAAAAGAAAGAAGAAGATGTTTCCCTGATACTACAGGGGCAAAAAGGCAATCAAAATATGCCCATTCAAAGGAGAAACTACACTCCCTTTCCAAAGACAAACTGCAAACCCTCCAAAGACCAAAAGGTGGAGAAGTCAAACGCCATCGAAAGTGTTTACACCCTTAGGGATACCTCGAGAACATTTTAAATCTTCTAACAACACGTAAGAAAATCACGATCTTCTTCCACCAACAAATTTCTAATGGACGGGGTTTCAATGTCGCTAGAAATGTGCTTATTATGTCGGGCACCGGACATGATACTCGTGGATTGTTGGGCCTTCAAACACAAGATCCAGACCTCGATAGACAACGGGGAGATCGTAGTCACCAAACCCGATCGCCCTCATGTACAAGACAACCTTCTTCCTCAACACAAAGAAGAAGAGGTCAACATGATCAATTGGAGCAATGGATGTAATTCCAACTTCATTTGTGAATCTTCCTGCACCCTCAAAGACTGTGATGACAGATGGATTATGCCAAGTTCCAATTCATAATGGAACGAAAGATCAAAGCTCTCAAAAACAAATTTTTCAAATCATGAATCGGTGACTTATCAAAGATCAAGTGACTCGGCAATTAATCACCAGAGCATGCCGCCTCCTACCTATTGTCATGAATATTCCTCATCACTTTCGTAAAATGAAATGCCGGAAGACAAAGTGACGAAGAGAGCAAATGCCAAAGCCCGGCGGATTTCGCCAACAAAAGGGAATTCACCTATTTGGGCCAACCCATGGAGGAAATTCTTCATATGTTAATCAATGAAGGAAGGATCGTTCACTTCTACCTCCAATCAACCCCGCTCGGGATGGTACAACTCGATGGAGTATGTCAATACCACTCCCAGCCTCATGGTCACAAAGATGTAAGAATGTTGGGCACTCCGCCACCTTATTCAAAATCTAATCGACAAAGGTGTATCAACGCTTGATGATAACGACACCGTGTTACGAGCAAGTGAGAATGCAGCCCTACTAAGTGGAAAAGTGTGGTAGCAAGCTTATATCCACTAAAGTCGAGGGATTAATACTTTACTCACAACGCCAATAATTCAAACAAAGGAGGAAACGATCCTTTGAAAGTGGCCGCCCCGAGCCAATCAACTTGCCACGCAGAGAGCACAATATCCTATTGTTAGCTTGCACAAGGTTCCGTGGAATTATGGAGAAGGTGAAGGATCCACCTCACATACAACCGCCAGAAGTTGTCGAAGGAAAATCCATCGATCTACCCCATCGGGTGATGAAGTCTACCACCAAATCAAAAGGGAAAATACCCATGGAGAAGATTGAAAACTTCCTCCCGTTGTGGGTCATAATGAAGCTACGGTGGTTTTAAGCTGAAAGAAGCTCCACAACAAATATCAATTTTGGACTTGGTCCTAACTTCCGAGAATCAAGGAAGGTCTTGTTAAAGGTTTTGGAAGAAGTTTCATCTCCCGACATCAAGTGGATACGGAAAAATTTCAACATATGGTTGATCACATTTTCAACAACAATGTGATATCCTTCACTGATGATGACATACCGCCCGAAGGGACCGATCATTGCAAACCATTGCACATTACGGTCTTGTCCTCCTGATATATGGTAGCCGGAGTCTTAATAGATGGAGGTTCATCTCAAATATCCGCCCATACGCTACCTTGGTGAAGATGAATGTCAATCTCAATGTAATTCTTGAGTAGCCATACTATCATCAAAGCTTTTGATGGAGCCCGCCAGAATTCGACTTGAGTAATCGAGTCGCTAATCTAAATTGGTCCTCACACACACATTCGCGATCTTTCCATGTGCTCAAGATAGATTCGGATACAACCCGCTATTGGGACGACCATGGATTCATATGGGTCAAAGGCCCCTCCACTCTTCACCAACAAATTGAAATACATCATCAATAATAGCCCGGTCACAACCAACGCCGAACCGGAAATTCTCAAGACGGAGACATGCCATTCATCAATGCCAATGCCGATGTGGAACCAATCAATTTTCATGCTTTGAAATAAGCAACACCCAATACCACGCTATTGAGCACCTCGCTCAAACCTAAGATCTCTCGCCGAGGTGATGTCACCACTCAAGAAATGATGTCGTTAGGGTCATAAACCGACAAGGGTTGGGTAAAGATTTCCAGGGTATCAAGTACCCCATTCGATTAACCAAGCAAGCTGGAACAGCTGGACTAGGCTATTTTGCCAGCTCTAGTCACAGGAATCCTCATAAGCATCAGTAGATTCCTTCAACTTCAACCAAGTGGCATTTGGCTTCGCCTTCAAACTCTGAGTCAGGACAACCTCCAGTAAAGGTGCCAGCCAATTTAATGGCTATATTATTTCCCAAGCCGGTACCGGTGAAGGAGAAAGAAATTGTTGTTCCAAATCCCGCAGTGGAAGAAGAGGAACGGAGAATCAAACAAGACGTCATATACTTGATGATGTCCTAAGAGATACGATCATCGCTCATGATGAACATACCAACAGATACACCCCTGCACGATGATCGCCAGACGTAATGGCCATCATTCGGGACAGGAGGATGATGACAATCCCTCCATCATCATGGGTCCACCCGGACTTTTACCTCGCTAATTGGGGACATCATTCCTCGCTTTGGTCGACGAGGGTAAAGCAAGGAAAACTCTTTTTCGCCTCAGAGATATAATAACCGCTTACTTTTCTCAGACAAGATTAGCGCTTTATTTTGCCAAGATATGCTAACACCTGTATGATGATCAACACATTTCATATATACTAAGTGAAAGCATATTTTGTTTCAGACTCAATTTAGATGTGCTCAGATTATGGACACGATGCCTCTCCTACACAAGGATTGTACCTTTGATGTAGAGATGAATTCAACCTTGATGGATATACAGGATGACATTGAGGTGCCTCCGTAAATTCAAGAATGGGTCAAAGACAAACCTAAACCCAACCTCGATCAAACCACTTCTTTCAATCTCTAACCTTAGAAAGCCCTAAGTTAATCCAGATTGGTTCGCACCTTACCCCAAACCAACGGAACGGCATGGTTACGCTTATTAACCCAATTCCAGGATGTGTTTGCATGGTCTCATGAAGACATGGTGGGTTTGTCCATCGACATTGTCCTTCATCGCCTTCCCATCAAAGAGGATTTAAGCCTACCAAGGTAAACTCAAAGCGATTGAAACCCGAGGAGTTTAAAGGTGAAAGAAGAAATTGTGAAACAATTTCAAGTCGGCATCATCATGGTGTCTACATATCCCGAGTGGATATCCAACATCGTGCCTGCATCTAAACCCCGAGGGAAGGTGCGAGTTCATGTGGATTACCGGACTTGAATAAAGCTTGTTTAAAAGACAAATTTTTCGTGCCATTTATCCACATTCTCATTGACAATACCGCGCAAAGACGACATGTACTCCTTTTGTCGATTGCTTTATGGGTACCATCGATCATGGTTGCCGAGGAAGATCGTGAGAAGACTGCTTTCATCACTCCTTGGGGAACTTTTTGCTATAGACGGTTGTCATTCGGCCTCATCAATGCCGGAGCTACCTATCAACGAGCTATGATGGCTCTTTTCCACGACTTAATGCATAAAGAGATCGAGATCTACGTGGATGACATCATTGTCAAGTCCCGGAAGGAGGATGACCATATAGACCATCTTAAAAAGTTGTTCAACAGGTTGCGTAAGTACAACTTGAAGTTGAATCCAGCTAAGTGCGCCTTTGGCGTTAGATCAGGCAAATTGCTAGGATTTCTAGTCAGCCACAAAGGGATAGAGTTGGATCCTGCCAAAATCCAAGCCATCAATGAAATGCCCATTCCTCAGACAGAGAAGGAAATACAGGGATTTTTGGGAAGAATCAACTTCATCAAAGAAGTTTATCTCCCAACTCACAAAGAACCCGTGAGCCAATCTTCAAGCTATTAAGGAAGAACTCCTCCATGAAATGGAATGATGAGTGTCGTAATGCCTTCCTTACAATCAAGAAACAACTAGTCAAAGCTCCTATCTTGGTACCACCCTGTGGACGATATTCCCTGCTCATGTATCGTTTGTTCATAAGTGACAATGCCATGGGTCGCATGTCGGGACAGAAAAGACGATAGAGGCCAAGAACGAGCTATCTATTACCTCAAGAAAAGGTTCAAAGAAGAAGTGAACACAAGTACACTCGATCAAAAAGACGTGGTCAGGTTTTTAGCATGGGCTTCCATGAGGTTACAACATTACCTCCATGGTCACACAACCCATCTCATATCCCGCGTGGATCCTCTCAAATACGTGTTCAACAAAACCATGTTAAATTATTTACCGTCCAGATGGTAGTTGATCCTACAACAATTTGACATCGATATGTGACTCAAAAGTCCATCAAAGGTCAAGGAATCATGGATCAATCGCCGCCGCACCTTCGGGGATTTCAAACCCTTGAAACATATTTCCTCGATGAAGGAGTAATGACAAAGGCAACAACACCATCAAGACGATACACGCCAATCATGGAAAATGTATTTTGATGGAGTCATTAATATGGAAGGTTTTGAGTCGGAGCAGTTCTAGTATCCGACACGGGAGCAGATCCCGTTGTCATCAAATTACGCTTTGTCAAGACCAACAATACTACCGAGTATGAAGGCTATCTCATGGGCTAAAACTTGCCCGCTCAATGGGCATCAAAGCGTTAATCGTCTTTGGAGATTTTGAGTTGGTAATCAAACAATCCACCGAATCTATCAAACCAAGGAACTACATTTGTCGCTTTACCATCTAAGCAGTTTTGAAGATGGCTTTGGAGTTCAAGAAATCTCCTTTCTACATGTTCCTCGTAATAGAATGATTTCGCGGACGATTAGCAACTTTGGCCTCCTCGATTCAAGAGATATCGATAAGGAACACTTGCCAAGCATCACAATTGCTTCTCGAACAAGGCCCCCAACCTATGGGAATTACGTTGAGAAGTATCGGATGAGCTACCTCCCATCCAACCTCCTTGGTATCAACATATCAAGGAATATCGCGAGATGGATCTACACCACGAGGAGGCGAGCCCGACTGAGAAAAGGAGGATCCATCGACTTGCTATGAAGTTCTACCTGAGTGGAGATGCGCTCTATAAAAGAGATGCAGGACTAGGTCTCCTCAGGTGTCTGGACAAAGATCAAGCCCAAAGGCTTATGGATGAAATCCATGGTGGAGTCTATGGCCCCCATATGAGTGGCCCCCTCCTTGTCAAGAAAGTCCTCGTGACGGGACATTATTGGCTATCTCTCAAGGTTGATTGCAACGACCACGTCAAAAGATGCTATCAATGCTGCGATTCATGGGAATGCTATACACCCCTCCACGAGAACTCCACAATACGAAGTTCTCCTCGCCCTTCTCAATGTGGGAATGGACATTATCGCGCCCATCGAGCCTAAAGCCAAGAATGGTCACCGATTTATATTCACCATGATCGACTACTTCACCAAGTGGGTAGAAGCGCCTCCTTCCCTGTGGTTACTAAAGAAGTAATCATTGCTTTCATCAGAAACAATGTCGTTTGTCGATATGGACAACCGGAGGTGATTGTGTCGACAATGCCAAGAACCTCAACAACAAAATGATGGAGGAATTATGCAAGAAATTCCACATCAAACATCTTAACTCTATCATCTATCGTCCAAGATGAACGGTGTTGTGAAGCTGGCTAACAAAAACATTAAGAAGATTATGCAAAAGATGTCCGCCAACCACAAAGATTGGCCTCGACCTATTGCCTTCCGACTGTTAGCCTACGTAACCACAATGCGCATTTCCACCGGGCAACCCTCACGCTTTAACCTATGGGATGGAAGCAAAGGTTCCCATAGAAGTTGAGATGGAATCTCTCAGAGTGTCGATCGACGTCAATTGGATGAAGACCAATGGGTACAAGACATGTATCACCAATTGTCTCTAATAGACGAAAGGCGAACCGCGGCTATCTTCCATGGTCAGTTATATCAGCAAAGGATCGCCCGATCCTACAACAAAAAGGTCCGGCTACTTTAGTTCAAACAACACGACTTGGTTTTGAAAAAGATTCTTCGACAACCAAGATCAAAGCTAAAGGAAAATTCGCCCTAACTGGGAAGGCCCGCTTATTGTCAAGGAAGTATCGACAGAGGCGCCTCAGATTGCAAGAAATGGACGGCGATGAATTTCCACAACTCATCAACTCGCAGACACCGTGAAACAGAGATATGTCCAAGTGACCAAAGAAACACCCCGGTGCATCATCATCAAGTCACCACCATTCCGGTTCTTTAACCCTTTACCACATACAACTTATCTACACTTTGCCCTCGTGGAACGTACTTTTCAAGCCGCCACTGGCTTTCTCCTTCACGCTCACACACAATTCAGTCATCCCCCGTGGATTGAACCTTGCGATTTATAGTTTGGCTACCCATTTTTCGGGATCAAACTTTTTCACCGCAGCTTTATCCTCAACCTAGATTAAACTTTCTCCTCCCCCAGACTGACCGCATGGGATTACGCTTTTCTTCTCGCCGAGAGGGCTTAACTACATCGACCTGATCTCCTCTTCAATAGGAGTACGTAGGAAACCATTTCATATGGCCCGGTCGCAATAAAACAAAAACAACAAAAACATTTCTGTCCTTACATAAAACAAAAACAACCAAAAACATTCCTACACCATGTCACCATATATACAAACATTGAACCTCTTACACTAAGTTCGAAACTACGCAGACTCGATCTCCTCTTCAATAGAGTACGTAGGCAGTACCATTTATGGTTTGGTCTCACCCCTACCAAAACACAAACCATTGTCAATCGGCATGGGATCCTCTTCAATCCACTACATTTCATTCGGCTTGCATCAAAGGGATGGAATTACCCGAACTCCTCCCAAATAGGAGATTCTACGACCATCTAAGTCATGTGGTCATACCTCAAGAGCAATACCAATCCATAAGAGATGGAATTAACTAGGCTTCTCCCGAATAGAAGTATTGGCGCACCATCCGTGGAAAAGGTCAATCTCGTAGAGGAAAGCCACACTCCTCTCCACATTTCCATACGTAAACAAGTCCCAAGACACCAAAGATGGTAGGGATACATAGATCGATGATCCATTTCGAACTATCCAGAGACAACTCAATGTCCATCCACCCAGAGGAATTGTAATACATCAAGACCACAAGCCTCAAGCAAAGCAGATAAAATATCAAACAAATAGCAAGGCATATCTAAAAGGGAAGTGATCCAAAATATATTTCCTCATCATATATAATGATGTTTGATATATATACAATGTAAATCGTACATGACAAAATGGCTAAGCTAGTAAGTGTGCAGGTGTAAATACAAGCTCATCTACAAATCAAGGTATATGCGTGCTAACAAGCCCAACATGGCATCCCTCTCCCAAGATGGAGGTGAAGTTGTGGTCTCCAGACGAGAATATCCACACGACCCAACAGATTCAGAGCCATCCGCATGATGACCATATGCTCATCAATATAAGTGCTCATCTCGCGATCATACCAAAGGTAAGGACCTCACCGAAGATTATCTCGTGATACCACATCCCTGCAGATATGGCGATATCCCGCTCAACTACCATCAAGCTCTACGGTCGACTGGCCTCATCACGCGAATGACGGCGGCATCTCTACGAGCCAATGCCTCGCTCTCTCTAATAGGGCGGCCCCTCACATCAAGAGCAATGACATCATAGATCGAATCGATCTCTCTCAAAGGTCATCGATGAAGACTCGCTTCTAAATATCGTGGTCGAAAGTGTGAATCACAAAAGTATCGGGTACTAGGAGAATCCGGAAGAAATGTCGGCAACCCAAAGAAGGGCTCCTCCTCGATGTAGGCATCAATGTCCTCCATAGGCTCTACATCATATAACTCGCTCGCCTCCCAGATCGCAAATATCGCCGCAAACCGATAAAACCTCCGCTCCATCCATGCGAGTACTCGCGGAATAACCGGACGACCGACAGAAAAGCAAGCTAGCTCACGCCGATCCCAAGAAGCATATACACGAGATCCTCCTCTCTAGAGAGATATCGAGAAGAAGACGATCACGACCTATCGCCTCGAAAAAGGATGAAAATCTCGAACCGGTCGAATCTCGCGACATCACTACCAATGGGTGATAAGTAGTCACGCCCCTCAAGCCGCCAAAGGAGGAAATCCATGCCCCGAGCATGAGTAATGAAGTATATGGTGAGCAAAGCCCCGAGCAGCACAAACAATATGCTAAATGGATCTTCGATATCCGCCAAAAATGCGAACCAGATCGAGATCTATGACACTTCGATGGTCGAAAGGAGTACGACATAGCCACATCATGGGAGAAGCAATACCCATGCCGCCTAAGGGTACCAACCGATCTCAAGTGTGACATAAACCACACATATAAAGACGAATCAAACTCCAAGTAGAAACACGCCCGACGGTAAGGCATCAACAATAGGATGTCGATCGCAGGTCTTCGCCACGATCATCATAGTACAATGGTACGTACGACCTCCCCGAGAGCTCTCACGGCCATGATAACACCTATATCTATCTCATCCATATATCGTGGCATATACACGTACGACAAGACACATAGCATCAAGACATCAACTCGCCAAACGCCAATGATCCTCCGACATGGTGAAATCCTCGGAATCGTCGTGAGTAGCTATCCTCCGCGCCAAATCGCCATACAAAAACGCCGAGAGATCACGTGGCTAGATGTCACCATCCGCACTACTGCGCTACCAATCGTGAGAGTCATGAATCATCTACTCATGTCTCCCAAAGCCATGTGCATGCAAGGTCTATCTAAAGGCAAAGATCATCAAACGTGCATACTCCTCCGTAGTAGGGTCAACTCATGGGTGCCAAAACGAATACCCGCCTATCAGTAGCCAATGCTCAAAGCATCCCATCTACAAATCTCGCAGGAACTCGAAATGCCAAAAGGGTCATGGTATGTCGCAAAGAATGATCTACACAATCACCCCATCTCGGGCGATGACATGTTATCATACCACGATCAGATACCCAATGCCACCATCGATGGTGGGGTATGATCTATACGGCTAACTCGTCAAGAAGACATCCGTAATGCCGTGTCATAAGACCATCCAGGTCAATGCCGAATATCTCGGACATACATACATATGCATAATATGATACATGATAATAGATAATGGATGGCAATATGATATAGGAATGAAAAAATGGTGCATACATTCCTAAATATATCATCATCTAATACATCACTCTATACAGCCTACAAATACA
This sequence comes from Panax quinquefolius, assembly GCA_020205615.1. Taxonomy (NCBI): domain Eukaryota; kingdom Viridiplantae; phylum Streptophyta; class Magnoliopsida; order Apiales; family Araliaceae; genus Panax; species Panax quinquefolius. The sequence goes on from CM035164.1 coordinate 37,757,309, forward strand.
TGAAAATGGGGCATGACGCCTCTACTACTAACAGAGGCCTATCAAAAGATATAGCGAGAATGGGGAACAACCACCCAATATCTAACAGAGGCCTATCAAAAGATATAACGAGAATATACATCGGAAGAAGACTAGGGTCTCGATGTCCACATCCTCAATCCTCGCCCACCGATGTAACTCCTCCCGAGTCACATCGGATCTCTATCAACAGGATGTCAGCCTATAAAGAGGAGGATCTACGCGCGGCAAAACCAAATGGGTCGTTCGAGGGGCCAAAGACCGAATGGAAGGAACAAATGACTCGCCTCTGGGCTGGATCTCTCGCCCAAATGCCGAATAAATACATGTGCTCGGGTCCAACCGCCGGGTCAAACTATCAATCTGGGTCGATGAGTTGAGTTCGGACACAAGCCACCCAATCCATCATCATCAAAGATCCCGGAACCATGTCCCCCATAAATCGTGGTGGCACGGATCGGGCCCCAATAGTGCGAGGGAGCCACCAACGCCGGAATATCTCCCGAGTACATGGACCCTCTGATAAATCAAAATCACAACCCCAACAATGGAATATCCGTGATGGGTGATCGTGATATGTGTCAACGACGCCGACAGAGGCAAGATTAGATACTGAATCTCCCTGTGGTGCTCCTAATAGCACGCTTCTCCTAAATATAGCTCCCAAACCTCCATCTCGTGTGAAGAGAGGAAATCTCCGGTGGAAATCAAATACTCTACTCCAAAGAGGGTGTCCATCCTCAAACCGATGGTCAAATGATCCTCGAGTATGGAAGCCATGTGATGAAGGCCACCGTCAAGAACTCCAACAAGATACATACAAGAATGAGCGCAAGCCCTCAGACATGTGGACCTTTGGCAAAATAGAATGGTGCCATCGTCATCCTCGTGGATAGGTATCTAAGCCTAACACACTCATGGAACGCAAATATGGAAGCCTCTCATAGGCCCAAAACTGCCAACACAATGGCAAAACATCTGCTATCAATAAACACTCTTAACCTATGAATGGGAAAAGACAAGAGAAATACTCACCAACAGAAATGGGTAAAATCCTAGCCAAGCCTCGCCAAACCTCGTGAGAGCGCAGACGCATGCCCCCCGAGGAAATAGGAAAAAGGTGTAAGAGCCCCAATCATACTCTCCTATACGGCCCACATCGCGTGTGGCACCGACCAAAAAAAAGATACCGTGGAAGAGTTATCCGCCATGAAGTAGCCTCGAATGATCATCAGAACAATCGCCGCAGTAACGCGATCCTCGATCCCGACATCATCGTGCATGGGCTCACCAATAGCCCTCTATAACATCTACGCCAAAGGACTCGAACGGATAGTCCCCGCTTTTGAGCGCCCGCCGAACTCCTAATAAGGATCGACGGCAAAGAGGGGTAATATTCGCCATGCAAGGCACTCGTTCCCTCCAAACTCCATACCCGTGATAAATCGCCAATCCATAAGGCGCCATCATCACCTCGCAATCCAAACAGTGGAGGATCGAGTCCGATGAAACCATCGCCAGACAATGCCCCGAGGTAAACCCTGTGGACAACGATGGGGAAGGATGGAGAAGAATGCCCCAAATCCCCACTCACGCACTCATCGCTTCTATAATCGTGGATGAAGCGCCCGGTACATGGAGTGGATGCTAAACCAGTTCCCTCGAGCCTGTGTAAAACCTGGAACCTGCATGAAATGCATATCAACATCAGAACCCTTTAATCCGCAACAATATGAAAGAAGGACGATAAAGTTTAACGCCATACCTCGTTAGCATGCAAGTACATCGATGGATGTCTACCCAAATCACCCAAAGAACTCTCGGGTTCACCACCGAATACTCTAAGCTCCCTCGCGAGGGATATGTGCAAGCAGAGCGGATCCTCAATATCCGCCGCCTCGCCCTCGACGTCTCGAACATCTACTTGGGACAGACGTATCATAGCCTCCACCAACCGACGAGGTTGGTTCGTGATGTAACGAGGACGAGGTACTTCAAAAGCCCTCCGCCGTACGCCAGAAGAGGTCCTATAGGAACTGCTCGACTGATCCGGATCCATAATATCTGGACAACAAGTCTCCAAATCACCTCAGAAAGGGTGTGGTATTTTCTTACTTGGAGCTTTTAAATGCATTATATGACTATATGCATGCATGCATTTACTTTAACATATAATGGAGTTAGAATGCATGACTACCCAATGCCTACATTTGAAATTTTTTTTGCCATAGTCCCTTTGAAAATAGGACTATCCACATGCACATAGGCATGTCTAGGTGGCCATTCAAGAGAACACACCGCCCCAAAGTCATATACATAATATATGCATTAAAAATCAAAATCATCATGCATAAGGCCAACCTCAATGCTAGGAGTATTTTGTCTTTCTACCTTTTGCTCATTGGACCTCAAATAGACAAAAAATAGCGTAAAAAAAGGTGCCAATTGATCGTCTCAAAAGTCAAATTTTTCACATCATTATGTTCAAAGATGGTTTAATACTAACATTTACTATGTTGAATATTTTTATCAAGTCATATGTGCATACATAATCACTACTATGTGTTTAGATGCATTTCGTGCAATATCTCACAATCCAACGGACAGAAACTGGAAAAACATACATGCATACGTTACCAGGATAGTGTAGAACACTTGTACGGTGACAGAATTTGCAGATAGCAGCCCGAACTCAGCAGATCTGAAGAAGGCTCGCGGTTTTTTCTAAGCCAAGTGAGTTAGAAATGAACTTCGATGGAAAGGTCGCAGGATTTATCATCCACGCGTCTGGTCGCAGCTCACGCGATGCGCTTGCAGCAGTGCACCGCTGGCCCCTCTATGTGGGTCCCACCTCTCTGGCTCTGTCCAGTTCGAGTTGAAACGGAGTTCTTACGGGCTAGAAATGTCAAATCGGTAACAAAAATGCCACGCGATTGAGCAAAATAGCATACAATCCTGGTCTTCTCAGATGAGACTTTGAACCTATACATCACTCATTGGTAGTCAGCTGAACACGAGGTATACCCTTCCAATGATCTCATTTGTCACAAATCACATCCGAAAATACCTCGTACAGGTCCGATGCCGCCAACTCCGGGTCATTACCCTAAGTAGGTCCCCGACGGGGGTTACAACGTAGGTCCCCGACGGGGGTTACAACGTAGATCCCCGGTGGGGGTTACAACACGTTTATCCGTTAACATGCATATCAACGAAATTCAAGCAACCTTGACGTTATTTCAACTGATGGCAAGTTAACCCATCAAGCATTGAGAACTATTCGAGAGTAGTCATATTTACTCACGCGTCCCAGAGATCTCTCACGGGGGTTACAACGATATCTCTCGACGGGAGTAACAACGCATACTTAACTGTTGACACACATATCAACGAAGGTCAATCAAACTTGACGTCATTTCAATTGATAGTGTTTAAACCTATCAGAGCTATAGAGCTATTCGAGGTTCTCATACCCAACTGCTTATATCCCCCAGCGGATCCCCGACGAGGGTCACAATGCAATGCTCCGTTGATCTACACGTCAGCAAAAGTCAAGCAACCTTGACGATCTCCTCACAGGGTCTCAGCCGTTGATTAACACGTCAGCGAAGGTCAAGCAGCCTTGATAGTATATCCCACGGGATTTCTCAGCCGTTGATTCACACGTCAACAAAGGTCAGGCATCCCTGACAACATTTGATATTGGCAGTAAATCCAACAGGATCTTGACATGTTCTGGCGATACCAACCAAAAAAGGTCAATGTTATCAAAAAGAGGATAGATGATGGAATATGTTATACACATCCTCAAACAGATCAAGCTTTATCCCCACAAATCTCTTACACATAAGAGGTACATCGTCATGATCAAGTCGTTATCAAAAACATAGGGATTTGGTGATAACTCCAACATCAACATCCTAACAGATTCGGCTTACACCTCAGATCTGGTCAATATTGCCAATCCCCAGTTTAAGCAACAGGATCCAAAGAATCATCCCCAAAGATGTGGGCTACAACCCCGTACACATGCATCATACATTTGCATCATGTTGCTATCCATAGTACCATGTTTATCTTGTTGCGTTTCAAGTGTCTAGGATTCTTTATCCTACCCATGCATCGCCATGCATGAGTATGATAAAGAGGGGCATCTGTAAACACTCAAAAATTTTCGTACTCATCGTTATTAACATTGCAGGAGGATGATTCGTCTTTTAAAGAGAGAACCCGAAAAGACAATCCAAACCTGCATTCGGATACTACCGGAAGTTCAAAGATCAACCCCGGATCATAACTGGGAGTAAATAAATCCAACCTCGAATATAACCCCGAGAGACCGCAGATATAACTGGAACACACACCGGAGAAGATCGATTAATCTCTGAGATAACCCCGAGGTATCCGGCCTCGCCCCAACCATGGAATAGCCACCAACCTTGGTGATAACCCCAAGGAATGCGCTTCGGAGATAACCCCAGAAATCCTTGTTTCAAATGCCACCAACTTCAATCTCGGCGCTCACAACGAGACGCACTGTACCAACCCGGCAACAACATTGGGAAGACATGCACACCTCAAAGATGACAACGAGGACCTTCGACAATTGCAGCAGTCCAATCTCGTGAAGTCTCGAAAGTAACGTCTGCTTTATCATTTCAATCCCACGATAACACCGGTGAGGGGAAACATCGTCATCTCGCCCAACACGATGCCACATCACGCCTCCTCACGCAACGATGTCCCACAAGGCTAACCAATCCCGAGTGACTATCAGACGGGTAACGGATGAAAGTTGAAGTCAAGACCGGAGGGCATCGTCCCATCTTCAATGACTTCGCACAAACTCTAATCCCCTGCCATCGCATAACTCTCGACAACGGCGGTCCAAATAGGTCTTGTATACCTCAAACGGATGCCCGAATTGCACCTCTAAAATCTGAGTGGACATTACAATGATGTTCGAGTGCACGTGATTTTCGAGACGACCTGACAAACGGGCTGAACCTTGACCCGTACAAACCCGGGCCGACCCGACCCGCCTCACGGTACACTACACTCGCTTATATGCCTATAAATAGAGGGCTTGGGGTGCTGATTTTAAGAGAAAAAAGACGGGGAAACCCTGCACAATTTGCTCTGCACTCGCCATAGAGTGTATTTTCCCACTTTCAAACACCTGTGAGCTCATATATAGCCTCTTTTGTACCCACAAAAGCAAGTGTTTATCCACTCTAAAGATATGAAGTTTTTTTATCGGCCACCGTAAGCCTTCTCACACACTTTAGAGTCTTTCTCTTCATCTTTGCACACACCCTTCTACACGTTGAGAGTCGTGTTGCTTGCTTTTGCCTTGAACTTGATTTCTCGTGGTTTCATTCCAATAGATATATATATATATATATATATATATACTTATATATATATTGACTAACATTATCGAGTTATGCCTCGATTGAGCCTGACTTGATGGCCCGAGCGTTTATTTGCTTTTTTATATATATATACATTTATATATATGAACTGTGTGTCTAACTTTGTTCGATGAGCCTAGATTTTGCCTCGAGCGTTTATTATATATATATATATATATATATATATATATATATATATATATACATTTATATATATTAATTGTGTGTCAGACTCTGTTCGATGAGCCTGAATTTTATATCCGGTGCGTTTACTCGCTTTTATATATATATACTTATATATATGAACTGTGGTCGAACTCTGTTCGATGAGCCTGAATTTTACATTCGGTGCATTTACTGCTTTTATATATATATATATTTTCGTCCTGCCTGGAGTTTTCTTCGTGGCAGTTGATCACTTTACCGCTTTATTTATGTTTTCAAAAAAAAAGCAAAAAAAATAAAAAAAATTAGTCCATTTTTGATCAGGTCCAAGAGTCCGAACCTGATCCATTCTATATTTATATATATATATATATATATAAATGACAGTTCTATGGTCATCATTCAACAAAAATCAACTAATAAAGAATCTGTGTTAAAAAGATTGTGCCACTATGATTAGATATGCACAAAAGCACAAGCGTGCCAGAAAATATATACACTTTTCCATCATTCATCAAGAAATACGTACAGCAACGGTTTTCTTCTTTCTTCTTCTTCCCCAATGGGAAAACTTTGCAATCAATCAAATTAAATAGCATTTATGAGTTGATAAATGATAACGTTTGTGTGCTGTGCCTGCTTGTTAAAACAAATTCGGCACGATTGGTTTGTTTCTTCTCCATATATAATATTTTCCAACGCGTTAGAATAAATTAATACAGTACTATTTTAGAATAATGATTATAAAATAAATTATTGCCTCCCTCCTAAAATTATATATACTATTTTAGAATAACGATTTACAAAAATAATTTTTTAAATATACACGTAATATTTTGATAAATATAATAGTAATAGTATGATAATATCGAGTCACCTAAAATTAATTTCATATTATTTTGTAGTATAATATTATATTTTATCTGTTTTACGAAAAGAGGCTCAAAAGGAGTTTTTTTTAATATTTATTGATGATAATATAAGTATTACACATGCAAGTTCATTACCATGTCATTATTATTAAACCAATAATCCATTGTAATTAAGTAGAGATAAATATCAGAGAAAAATATATTCTTAAATTTGAAAATAAAATTATTTTGTGAAACAATGAGGGTAAATATTTTGGATCGGATTAAGATATATATTGTAAATCTAATTTTGAAAGGAAAAATGTATAGACGTTGGAGAGGTTTAGAAACAAACAAGAAACTAGAAATCATGCATTACTCCATCCGTTCTTTAATATTAGTGGTTTTAGAGTTGAACGCGAGTATTAAGGAAATAATTGTATAGCATTAAATATAATATCAATTGTATATATTATCCTTATATTGAAAAAAAATGTTATTTATTAGACAAAAAATAGTTAAAAAATTAAAATTATATTTAATACTTAGAATAATATTAAAAACTAAATTATATATATAGTTGTCTCCGGGATTTGAATAAAATGACATCTACCTTGTTATTCTAATAATCACATGTTAACTTTTTTCACTTAGGATGCTTTATTAATTAATATCCTGATAATGCTCCTTAGCCCTATTGTTTTTTTCTTTTTTTTGATAATGTAGAGTTTTTTTACCGCAGGCAGATTAATCTTCCCATTTCGGATCAAGTTTTTTATACAGGTTTGCGCTTGATTTCAGTGACATCATGATTCTTTCGGACTTGACACTTTCAATTAATGGGATTCGATCTCCAAATTTACGACTCGTCCCGATACCTAAATTAAATTAAGCTGGTTTGAAGGCTTTAATTTGTTATCCACAATATTTAATTAACTGTATTAGGGATAGTAAATCAATCCTAGTAGTGACAAATACCCATTGACACATGATTATGCCGGGTACATACCAATCACTAATCACTCCCCTAGCAATGCTGATACTAGTGATCAGCCTTTTAGGCCTGTTTAATTTAACGGTTCTAAAGCTAAAAATAAGTCACTTTATTCTTAGAATTAATCAAGTGGACCTTTGGGTTGTTTTTTGTTGAGTGGGTGGGGTATACAGTGTTGGATATATAATTGTTCACTCGACGAGCCATCTACTTTAGGGACTTTGGGGCATTAATTCATGAGTACGAGAATTAGTATTTCACTTGCATATGAATAAGTAAAATACAAAAATAATACCCTCTCCGTCTGAAGATAATTTTTTTTATTATTATTTTAATTAATCTCAAATTAATTATCTATTTATCTTAAATAATCTACTATTTTTTACAATAATTTACCTATAATACTTTTAAGTATTACTCCGTCCCTTAATATAAGTCATTTTAGAAAAATATTTTTGTCCTTTATTATAAGTTGTTTGAGAATTTTAAGTAAGTATTAGTAGTTTAATTTCCAATATTACTCCAAATATTACATATAACTTTGGTTCTCACACTATTTTTTGTCCAATAAATAACACTTTTTTTTCAATATAAGGACAATATAGACAAATAATATTATATTTAATGCTATACAATTACTCCATCCATTCTATCAAGTTGATCAAGAGATTGAAGAAACCAAGGCAGGATCGTAGATCTTCGAAGATCGTAGTGTATCTGCCTTGAAGGGCCTCTCCAGAAATCGTAAAGTGGTTCAGACGTTTGCCGAACCTAACTCTGAGATCGCAGTGTGCTCTCGGAAACGTAGAGTCTGCAACACAAAAAAGTGAATATCGTAGTGTGCAAATCCTTAAGAGAAATTGTAGTGTTCTCATCAGATCAAGCACCAAGGTGACAAGACACCACGATCTTGATCGTAGAGTATCATTTGCCTTGGTCAGAAGCATCGAGCCCTACCTTTTGTTTGGAAACAAATTCCAACAAATGTGGAATGAGTTTTAAACGTTGAAGTCCTCACCAGTCCCAACGACACAAAAGATATCCTTAGTATACAACAAAAGGAACGTATTCAAGAAGCTAAGGAAAGGACCATAGGACAGAGGAAAACACCTTTTCAGGTGTTAGGTGAGAAAACAGTCTGTTGTGTCAATGGGTCAGAATGCAATTCAGAAGGTGTGTAGAAAAGTCTTCATCAAAGTTCAGAAATGTTAAACGCATTTAATGTTTCAACGAATGGCTTCAACGGATAGATTTCAAGGATCATATATATGCAAAAACATATGCAGATGAGAAGAACAAGCAAGCATTAAACAAAATGCACAAGAACACTCAACGCTCAACTCTACGATCTGAGAAAAAGAGAAAGCTTGCTCAACTACTCAGTTCTTTCGAACGAGTGCTTAACGGCAACTGAGTAGCACCAACCAAGAATTCAACAACTACCAATCAACTGAAGTAAGAGTTCCAAGTCAGAAAGACTTGAAGAGTTCTAAGTGAACTATGAAGAACCAAGTCTGCTGGACTTGAAGAGTTCAAGAGTGAACTAAGAAGTACCTAGAATGTTGGTCTAGAAGGAATCTGTGAGATTCAGAAAGTGTAAAAGACATCTTTAGTGGATTTCCTACTCGAGGAGTAGAAGAGTGGACTAGGAGCTTTAAGTGCTCTGAACCACTTAATTAAAACTGATGTGTCTATTACATTCTTGTTATAACTGTTATACCTATCATAACTACTATAACTGCCTCACTCTCATTAATTCACTATATCTTAAGTGAGATTAAAACAAATATTAATTCCGCTGTGTTTTAATCATTATCAACTAACAAGTTAAAATGAAAAGAATTTAAATATCTATTCACCCCCTCCCCCCCACTCTTCTAGATAACTATTATGCCTCAGAGAACTAACAATTGGTATCAAAGCAGGTTCTATTGTATAGCCTACAAAGCTTGAGTAGATCCAATGGCACACTTACCAAGCGAATCAAAGACTGGAGGAGACAGCAAGCCACCTATGTGCAACAAAGATAAATTCGTCAACTAGAAAGTTCGGATGCAAGCATACATGGATTCAATAGATGAAGATCTATTTGAAACTGTTCAGAATGGGCCCTACGTGCTAACAAAGCTTGTACCAACTACAGACGACCCAAACAGAATACAGATCAAGGTCAAATGAGAATGGACACACAACGAGAAGAGAGCTGTCCAACTCGACAAGAAGGCCAAGAACATTTTGTTTCAATCCCTAGAGGATGATCTGTTCAAAAATGTGGTCAACAGCAAAATAGCAAGGAGGTTTGGGAAGCACTGCTCATCATGCATTAAGGAACGGAAGAAGTCAGAGAAAATAAACAATCTCTCCTAACACAGCAATATGAAATGTTTGCACACGTTCAAGGAGAAAACGTCATTGCCACCTACGAGATATTCAACGTTCTGCTCAACTCTCTACGAGCCTATGAAAAGATCTATCCAAACAAAGATCTAATCATAAAGTTCATGAGAGCCTTACCAAGCAGGTGGGATGCCAAAACCACTACTATTAGAGAGTCAAAGAATCTCCATGAGATGATTGTTCAACAATTATATGGCAACCTTCTTACATACGAATTGGAGCTAACTCAACGAGCATAAACTCTATCAGAAGGAAGAAAGAAGGATAAGGGTGTTGCTCTCAAAGCAACTGAAAGTACCTCCAAGGTCAACACTGAAATTGACTCTAATTATGATGAAGATGATGATGAGGACTTTGTAATACTGGTGAAAAGACTCAGAAGGTTCATGCGTCAAGGAAAAACCAGCAAGCCAAAGAAAGTCAGCAACTACAGCAGCCAGGAGCATATTAATAATCTATGCTATAATTGCAAGAAGCCTGGCCATTTCATTGCCAACTGCAACAAACCTCTTAGAGAAGAACTAAAGAAGAAATCACATCCAAAGAAGGAGTACAAAGGCAACAAAAGGCCTCAGAAGAGAGACAAAGGCCTTGTAGCTGGAGGATCGTAGAGTGACTCAGACAATGACTCAACTCCTGAATCCGAAGATGATGAAGATCCCCAAATGGAAAATCTTTTCCTCATGGCCAAGAATGCAAAAGATAAACAGAACTCCAACATACATGAAGTAAGTATATATGAGGTATTTGACTTCAACTCTCCTGATGTAGACATTGATGACTTAAGAATTGCACTGCATGGCATAACATCTGATCTGCATTAATACATGAAATGGTTTAGAATTCTGTCTAAGGACTATTCACTTCTTCAAAAGGAGAAAGAGAAAGTTTAAGAAGAACTGGAAATAGCCCTTCTAAGTACCGACTCTCTCTCCATATTTGAAGCTGAGAATAAGCACTTAAAACAAACCAATGAGCTTAATGCACAAAGAGAGTCAAGTCTAACCTCTAAAATTGAGGAACTAGAAAAGACAATCTCTACATGGAATAAATCCTCTTCATCCATGGACTCCCTAATTTCTAGCCAGAGAAGTGTCTCTGACAGAACAGGTTTAGGCTTTGGGGAATCAACCTCAAAGCCATGTGTGAAAAAGGTAAAGGAAACTAGCATCAGTAATGCTTCAAGTTTTAGTAGAGGCATTATATTTGTGAAATCCTCACAGAAGGATGAGCCAGTCAAACCTTGCTCTACTGATCCAATCCATATTCTAAGGAGTAAGGGATCTCATGCTGGCCTGGGTTTCAAAAAAGAGAAGAGTAACCCAGCCACTACTCACCAACCTCGAAGGATCGTAGAGTTGAGTAAAACTAAGGTACAGCAGAGGTAAGGTACACTCCTCATAAATCATGAAACATAAGGACATATGGAAGAAGGAAAATGAGCTTAACAAAAGGATAACTAAAGATCCACAAAAGTCCAAATGGAGGAAGAATTCTCACACACACAAGAATGCATCATATTAGATGTTTTGTGTGCTATAAAGTTGGTCACAAGGCTGCAAAATGCTATTATAATTCCATGCATGTGAGACCCAAAATCAAGCAGATTTGGGTCCCCAAGGGTACTAACAAAGTAGGACCCATGCAAGTATGGGTACCAAAATGAAGGTTTAATGTTACCACAGGAAAAGAGCTCCACGATCATAACCTGGTATCTGGACAGTGGATGCTCAAGGCACATGACTGGGAACAAAGCCCTTTTGTCTAACTACATAGAGAAGGAATATCCCTCAGTCATCTTTGGAGACAACGGCTTTGGAAAGATAAGAGGATATGGCTCAGCTAGGAATGGTGTAGTGTCCTTCAGTAGAGTGGCATATGTGGAAGGACTACAACACAATCTTCTGAGCATTAGTCAACTCTGCGAAAAGGGTCATCAAGTAACATTCCTCAACAATCAGTTTCAAGTCAGAGATTTGAAGACATCTACTGTAAAGCTAACCAGGACAAGAGAATGAAATGTCTACACAGTAAATCTTGGACAACTGAGCTCAGACAAGATAATATGCTTTATGGATAAAGCATCTGAAGAAATAAGTTGGCTCTAGCATAGAAGACTGTCTCATCTCAACTTTAAGAGAATGTCCAAACTAGCCTCAAAAGATCTAGTAGCAGGCTTACCCAAGCTCAGCTTCGTCAAAGAAAGGCCTTGTAATGTAATGCATGTCAACTTGGAAAGCAGACAAGAAGCTCATTCAAGAGCAAAACTCTAAACTCCATTGACAAGCCCCTGCAGCTGCTCCAAATGGATCTATTTGGGCCAATTCCAATGAAGTGCCTTGGAGGGAAGAGATACTCACTGGTCATAGTCGACGACTACACCAGATTCACACGGGTGTTCTTTCTAACCTCAAAGGATGAAACAAGCTCTCAACTGATCAAGATGTTCAGGTTGGTGATGAACGAGAAAGGAGAGGAAATCAAGGCTATAAGGAGTGATCATGGCAGAAATTTGACTTCTCAGAAATGGATCAGTTCTGCACAGACAATGACATCAGTCACAACTTCTCAGCTCCACGAACTCCTCAACAAAATGGAGTAGCTGAGAGAAAGAACAGGACATTGATAGAGGCTGGAAGAACTCTACTAGCAGCAGACCATCTGCCTGAATACTTCTGGGAAGAAGCTGTCAACATTGCATGTTACACTCAGAACAGATCACTTATACACTCTACGATTAAGAAGACTCCCTATGAACTGTGGAAAGGAAGAAAGCCAAGTGTCAGCTATTTTCATGTATTCGGTTGTGCATGCTACATTCTCAACAATGGAAAGCAGTACTTGACAAAGTTTCAACCCAAGTTAAACGAAGGAATCTTTCTTGGATATGCCACAGACAGTAAGGCCTACAGAGTGTTCAAGAAGAAGACACTGAGTGTTGAAGTCTCGATTCACATCATGTTTGATGAGATAGACTTAGACAAAACAGTGATTCAAGACACTACGACCGATAGTCCAGACACTACGAATGAGGTCGTCGAGCTCAACACTACGATCGTAGTGCCAGATAGTGAAATCGTTGAGCAAGGAAATGAGATCGTAGAGAGGCCTATACAAGACAACGAACCTCCACACCAAGAAGAAGAAATAGATCTTGAAGACCTAAGATAAGAAGGCATCTTGACAGACGTCCAAACAGGAAACAGATGGGCAAGAGATCACACTCAAGATTTAAACATTGGAGATCCGAGTGCAAGAGTTAAAACAAGAGCTGCCACCCCAAATGAGTGTTTTTATCTAAGCTTCCTGTCACAAATGGAACCTAAGAAGATAGAGGATGCGATGGAAGACTCCAGCTAGATAGAAGCCATGCAGGAAGAACTTAATCAGTTTAAAAGAAGCAAAGTATGGAGATTGGTTCCAAGGCCAAAAAGTCATCCTGTCATTGGAACCAAGTGGGTCTTTAGAAACAAGATGGATGAAGATGGAGTAATAACCAGGAATAAGGCAAGACTAGTGGCCAAGGGTTACTCTCAGGAAGAAGGCATTGACTATGATGAGACATTTGCACCTGTTTCCAGACGAGAAGCCATCAGAATATTCCTTAGTTAATAAGTGAGCTAGGCATTCTAAATCTACAACCATAAAATACATGCTCTAGATTGTGCTAACCATAACAGATACAAAGGCTAAACTCAAAATCGTAGACATGATCAAGGAAAGTCCACGATCGTAGAGCTGAAGAGACAAAACCACCTCAACGATCGTAGCAAAGACTCAACCATCGTAGTGCAGACTCAACGATGACAAAAGCCCCATCAACAAAGCAAGAATGCATCCTATGATGATAAGCTTCAAAACACAGCAATCCCTCTAATAAGAGCCTCAGGAACAAACCTAACCCTTGACTCACTCCAAAAGGTTGGCCCTTCCTGAGTTACCTTAAAAGAATGCTATGTCAAAAACTCATCATAAGGATCCGGTCAGACTCGACGATCGTAGATTAGACACGACGAATGCTGGATAGACTCGATGATCGTAGATCAGACACGACGAATGCTGGACAGACTCGACGATCGTAGATCAGACACGACGAATGCTGGATAGACTCGATGATCGTAGATCAGTCTCGACAAATGCAAAACACTCAACGCTAAAAAAAAACTACCTCAACAATCGTAGTCCTCCCTAAGGACACCTCAGCTCTGCAGGAGCCGAGGGCAAATCAGTACAATCCTTATCAGTCAAAATCGTAGAGCCAAGAAAAAGTCGACACCTGTCCCACTAAGAAAAAAGTAGAGAGGGAAGTTACATATACTATTTGAAATCGTATCTTTGAAATCAAAAGTTCAAAAGATTATCTCTCTCATCCTCTCTCAAAGCAGAAACCCTAAATCAGAAGAAAGCCTAGTCAAATCTCACTTTTAGCAAGAAAATCAATGGCGACTTCCAATGTTATCTAAGGCTACAGACTCTGTTTTGACGAGTTCAAAATAGCTCAACCCAAATTTCACAAGACTCTGGCCTTACTTAAGAAGGCAGGTCTCGAAGAAGCCTTGAGCACAGACACATTAATCTATCCCATGTTAGTGAAAAGGGTTCTACAGGAATGGTGTGTTTGAAAATGACACCATCACTACGCGAGTAAGGGAAGTGGAAATCAGACTGAAGGACGAAGACATCAACCTTGCCCTAGGTCTCAAAAATGAAGGGCATCTAGTCATAGATAGCGTAGACTTCCAAGAGGGACTTAGAGGAATGTATCACAAGAAACTCCCCTCTGTGAAAGGGTATAAGAAGAAGGAGTTCCCACAGAGGTATGAATTTCTAGCCGATATAGTTGGGAAATGTATATGCTGTAAGAGCTCAGGTCATGACTCTGTGAATAAAGTACAACTTAAGCTCATGACTGCCATGTGTTATGGGATACAACTCAACTATGGAGCCCTATTGCTCGATTAGATTGGTAAGTGGATCATCAACTCAAAGAAGTCAAAAAGCCCTCAAAAGATGCTCTACATGTGATTCATAAGTATCATTCTACAATCTGCCCTGGGTGACAAAATTGGGGATGAAGAAGGAGAAGCTATCAACCCAAATAGACGTATGACCCAGAAATTGTTTAAAAATTGGAAGAGGAACCCAGCTGAGTATATTCGCATGATGACCGAGTCCAGTGGAAGAACTGGTGATCTAAAGGACTTAGGCCTTTCAAGAATATGTCTGTTGTAAGGGATATCGAAGAAGAAGAAGAAACCAACAAAGGAGAACCCTTTGTCCTTACCAGAAAAAGCAAGGGCAAGAGGAAGCTAAAGGCTAGACTGGTAGAAGAACCTCAAGGATCTACCACTGATATACCTGTAGAGGCCTCTGATATAGAGACTCTGAGGATGCTAAGAAGAAAGCAGCAGCAAGATGAAGCAGATGAGGATTAAGCTACCATATCCCAGATCCTGAAGAAGAACAAAGTTGGTCATAAGTCCAAAAGGCCATCAGTCTCCTCAATCGTAGAGTCTCTACTGTTCGTAGAGACCAGACCAAGCATGTCAGGCAAGGAAGTAGCTGCATCAAGCATAGTGGCTATTGAACAGGACAAAACTAAGGTTCAAGAAAGTCCTGAGGCTGTGGCTCAGTCTAGAAAAACAAGGAGAAAGCTGGTCAAGAAATACATCCTTGAGAATGAAAAAGTGCTCAAGAAGGAAGACAAGAGCATGGTTGCCACAAAGGAACTGTCCAAAGTAAGTTAAGAGGACAGTGCTCCAGCTGAGGGGGAGATCCCTGAGATTCTCATGATAGAGAATACACCAGCTGAGGGGGAGATGCCTGAAGCTTAAGAAGATGCTCCAATTGAGGGGGAGTTTTTGAGCTTACAAGAAGATGATCAAGTTGAGGGGGAGCCTCATGATATCTCCATGGCAGAAGGAGAGGTCCCTACCAGAAATGAAGAAGAACCGGTTCAAGATCATCAAGAGACCATTGAGATAATGGAATCCTCCAACGAGAAAATAGAAGAGGAAGAAGATGATGATGACCTTGAGATCACTGGTGTAGGCAATGATGGGTATAGAAGCTATCTATACAATCAGATATTCTCTTACCTACTCATGATGCCATATCATCAAGCTCAAATCCTAAACTCTTGGGATCACATGTTCTGGAGCTTCAAAGAGTATCCAACCATCTCAGTACTAGCCAATGGATTCCCATGAAGACTCAACTTTGCCAAGAAGTTGCTTACTAACAACTCTTCCTCAATAGAAAAACCTGAGGTACTGTCTATCCCAACCCTCTTCAGAGTTAATCACTTGCCATCATCCTCATTTAGCCATTTTTATGAATTCCCACGATGGTTGGAAGTGATACTTCATCCACTAAACCAATTTGCAGTTGCAGAATCCCAAAATTCTATAACTGAGGAACCAAATGCAGTCAACTTCATATTGCTCCCTCAAACTATCAACTCTATGATCACGGACTCTAGCCCCATTGCAGAGTCTACACCTCAAATCGTAGAGTTACCAAACACAAACATCCTGACCCAGGCCCCTCCATCAGACATACCATCCTCCTCCTCCAATGACTATTTTAGTCTTGATCTTGCTCTCTACTCCCTGCAAGATCAATCCTAGAAAACATCCCCTCTATTCAACAACCCTCAAACCAATGATACTCTTCCAAATCTGCCCACAAAAGATGACTTGAAGGAAGTATCCAAGAACATGGTCAAGAACATAGAAGAAAGCCTGGAAACTCACTCAGACCTCATTCATCTCCGGCTGAATCAAATGATCACTGCTGCAAATAATATCCCTGGCACTCTAAACGCTGAGCTTACAAAGAAGCTGAGGGAAATTATCAAAGAAATTCTTCAAAGAATGAAGGTCAGAGATGAGATTCACTTCTAGATACCCACCAAGCAAAAAGAGGCTGTTCTTGAAATGCAAAAAAATCAAGAAGTCCAAAATAAACTTATGCTGGAGAACATCATCAACTTGAAAGCTTAAGTCAAACAATTCCAAAAAGCTTATGTAAATCAGGAACAATAGATTGACATTGTTCTCACTGCCCTTCGACATAAAGAAGCTAGATCTGAAGTCCAGATCAAGGAAAGTCGAGAGGACATTGCTCAAACACAAAGCCAACAAAACGAACTTGTCCAAGGAGTAAATCAACTTTCTGCAGACAATCGAACCCTTGATACTGACATAAATGGGGAGAATAAAGGGAAATGAGTTCAAGGAGCACAAGGAGGTTAGGGCAGAGGCAGAGGAGGTCAAGGAAACCAAGAAAGGGGAAGAGGACAATTTTCAAGAAGCCCTCCTACAAAATAATTCCACCAACAGACTCCACGATCAAGCAATCAGACTCAACGATCTTATCAGCAAGAAGTCTTGATGGCTCAACCATTAAGGAGTCAAGGGCTAACTACCAGCTCACCAAATATGACCACCACAGGCCTAAGAATGCCAATTGGAGATTCAGCATTCATGAATAGGCATGATCACAACCCGATAGTAAGCCCAAGTCAGCTGGAAGAGTTAGCCAGAAGGGATGAAGCTAGCAAGAAAAGAAGGGCTGAGGAGTATGCCAATCCTCCAAGGAAAAGGTCAAAGAAATAGAGATAAGTTGAAACTTTAAATTCTTATTGATGTAAAGCTAAACTGCAAAATTTCTTGAACATCAATAAATTCATGCTTATTCTCTAGAAATTTCAGCTGGTCACTGAAATACTAAGTCATGTTTAAATTTCCTGCAAATGCATCTAGACACTAATATTCATGACAACAAATCTCCTTGGTTATGTCAACATCAAATAGGGGGAGATTGTTGGGAGAATGCATATTATGATTTGATGTTTTAATTTATATGCTCATGATTATTTTTAAAGTCCTTCAAGTAATATATGTATAAGGACTTAGTAATAGGTCAAATTTGTTTGGTTAATCTAAGCTCTTAATGTGTATCATTCTCTAATAGAATGTATAGATAGAAAGATCAAAGCTGTTAGGTTGATATTGAGATGTATTAGATAGGCTTTGAAGAAATCGTAGTGTATAAATGTGATTAACATTACAAAAGTCAAGGCAGAAACGTAGAGCTTCAAAGATCGTAGTGTGCCTACCTTGAAGGGCCTCTTCAGAAATTGTAGAGTGGTCCCAACGTTTGCCGAGCCAAGTCAACGATCGTAGTGTGCTGTAGGAAACGTGGAGTTTACAAGTCTACGATCGTAGTGTGCTCTCGAAAATGTAGAGTTTACAACTCAAGCAAACGAAGATCATAGTGTGCAAAGACTTAAAGAGAAATTGTAGTGCTCTCGGCTGATAGCATCAGACCAGGCATCAAGGCAATAAGTCAGCATGATCTGAATCATAGAGTACCATGATCTGTATCGTAGAGTATCATCTATCTTGTGTTAGAAAACGTCGAGCCTCATGATTTATGTGGAGATAGGTTCCAACATAAGAGGAATGGATTCTAAATGCTGCAGTACTCACTAGTCCCAAAGTCATAAGAAATATCCTTAGTATGCCACAAAGAAGCGTATTGAAGAAGATAAGCAAAGTACTATTAGTAAGGGGGAAAACACCTTTTCAGGTGTTAGGTAAGAAAGCAGTCTGCAGTGTCAGTGGGCCATAATGCAGTTCAGAAGATGTGCAAAAATATCTCCATCAAAGAACAGAAAAGTCAAACGCATTTAATGCTTCAACGGATGGATCCAACGGATAGTTTTCAAGATCACATATATGCAAATCAAGTAGATGAGAGAGAGGCAAACAAGCATTGAACAAACAACGTGAACAACTCTCAAAGCTCAACTCTACAATCTAAGAAATAGCAAAGCTTGCTCAGCTACTCAGTTCTTTCGAACAAGTACTTAAACAGCAACTGAGTAGCAACTATCAAGAACTCAACATCTACCAATCAACTAAAGAAGAGTACCAAGTCTGTTGAACTTGAAGAGTTCTAAGTGAACTGTAAGAGAGCATAGTCTGTTGGACTTGAAGAGTTCAAAAGTGAACTAAGAAGTTCCTAGACTGCTGGTCTAGAAGGAATCTGTGTGATTCAGAAGTTGTAAAAGACATCCTTAGTGGATTTCCTACTCAATGAGTTGAAGAGTGAACTAGGAGCTTTAAGTGTTGTGAACCACTTAAAACGACTCTGTCTTTTACATTCATACTATAACTGCTATATCTGCCATAACTGCTATAACTGCCTCACTCTCATAACTCCACTACTTTGCAAAAGAGATTAAAACAAACATAAATTCCGCTAAGTTTTAATCATCATTAACTAACAAGTTTAAAATGAAAAGATTTTTTAAATATCAATTCAACCCCCCCTTCTAGATAAATATTTTGCCTACTAGGAACTAACAAATTCATTTATTCAATCAAATATAATATCAAAATGTTAAGTAATTATATAAAATAATTGGCCTTTAGGACATAAACTCTAACAATTACCAAGGTTAAGAAATAATGTGAGACCCCAGATTTTATGAATAAAGATTTAATTTTCTCAAAATATTTTTTTAAATATTATGGTGTGGATTTGATATAATATTATAGTTGTGGGTAATATTTATAAATTTTGCAAAGTATGCAAGTTGTTATATAATATTCGATTGGTCGGGGAATATTCTTTTTGTCGGGGAATATCCGTACGATGGTACAATCATTGGTGGACCCCACAACAAAATTATTGTCTGAATGAGAAAACGACAAAATTATTTTTATGAAAATAACGGCGGGAGTTTTACCATTAATGCTGTTGAACTACTTCAGTAGTAAAAGAATAAAGAATACGCTGGCATTGGTGAATAGTATACCGGTATTGATTATTGATGCTTATGTGATAAGTCACCGGTTTTGTTTTATTGGTATTATTAATGTAATAAAATGTAATACTTTTATAAAGTTATCCTATAATTAGAATATATTATATTTTATTATGCATATAGTGTTTCAGATAATTACTGCATAGTGTTTTCAGATAGTAAAATCTTTTTATACAAAACATAATACTTTTTATAAAGTTATTCTATAAATAGAATATATTATATTTTATTATGCATATTGTTTTGCATAAGTGCTCAAGATAGTGTTTGTATAGTAAAATCTTTTATAAAGTTATTCGCTTTTTATTAGATTATATATAGAATATATTATATTTTATTTAAAAGATTTTGCTTTAAATATGGACCGTCACGATTAAAGTAAATCAATCTAGACTGATTCATGAGTTAGTTACTATGCGATCTATTTTTCTATAAATAGAAGCTCATTCCTTCATTATTTCTTACGAATTCAACCGAGACTCTGAGAGAAACTATATAGAGAAAGAAGAAAAGTGTTCTCGCTACTTCACTACTTCTATATCCAGTACTCTTCTTTCTAAGGTAGGGAATATTATTTGTTGTACTTGTAAGGGGTGTTATTCTTTTGTATTCATAAAGAGAACTTATGTTATTCCATTCTTTATTATTTTGTTGGAATAACCTGTATACGCGGGCTACCCTATACTTGGTGACATTGTTCTATTATTCCGTCTTTACTATTACATTTGGAATATCACATGCTCATGCGTTTTATGCTGGGAGGACTGATTCCGCTCTTTATTATTCTACGTTGGAATATCACATGCAATGCGTTTGACGGGACACGGTTCCATCTTTATTATTATTACATTGGAATATCTCGTGCATGCATTTTACTGTGGGACCGATTCCGCCCTTATTAGTATTCTCATTGAATAACTTTTGTTTATGCGCGGCACCGCATCCATGGTGATTTCTGTTGTTATTCCATTCTTTATTATTCTGTTGGAACATCCTGTCGGTGCAAATTTCGCCTGACCTGGTTCCGTTATTTAGTATTCTGTTAGAATAACTTGTCTATGTGAAGTACCACATGCATGGTGATTTCTTTTGTTATTCCATTCTTTATTATACTCAGGTTGTTAACGTTTTGACTTCTATACTCCATGAAATTAGTGGAATATCCTTGATAATTGCGCTTCATCCAGTATCTTTTCATGGAAATATTCTTCTGAGCATTCTTGAATTTTACTCTACAAAGAAGTGTCATGTTGACAATTTAGATGTTATTGGTTCTTGGACAAATTAATTCTTGAACTTTTTTTATTGAATTCTTATATCATTGTCATCATCCTCATATTTCTATTTTTTTGAAAGTCATCTGTGGCCTGTAGTGCATAGATGGACTTGGTGTGATTATGACCAGGGATTATTCGGTGTAATCATGACTGTAATGTTACAAATGATGTGGTAAAAGTCCTCATTGGCCCGTAGTGCATTGATGGACAGTTGTTGGCATGATCATGACCATTAATGAATACACAAATATTCTGGCCGTGAGTGCATGGATAATTATGGTCGTGATACTAAAAAATATCCTCGCCATAGTGCGAGGGGTGATTCGATGATGTGGATTATTTATTGTCGAGTCCCAAATGATAAAAGTGATGAAAAACCTTTTAAATCATAAAAGATAGTAGATTTTATTCTCTACTTGACTCTTTTAATGGATTTCTTGTGTCTACCGCAGATTAAACTTGATGTTTGTTATATTGTATCAGTTTAACACTGTTTAAGGCTAATGATAATTTATTCTGCATTATCTTAGTCATAATATTCCTTAGTGGGCTAGTTGAGCTCACACTTTCTTTCACTGTTCTCTTCAGGAAATGAGAATATAGCTGGGACGAGTCGGAGAACGGAGTGATGGTCCTAGATGGTGCATTAGTAGGCCTCACTATTCTGTGAAATAGTGTGATAATAATTGTAATGAGGACTCCTTTTGAGTTTGTATACTCTCTAGTAGACAATATTTGTATTCAAACTCACAGTTTATGTTTTGTCGTATTGTACACGATATTTGTAATATTAAGTTGTATTTGAATTCTGTAGCATGTATCTGGCGACTCAAGATGGGTGATGTATACCTAATTTTGGGGTGTCACAGTTGGTATCAAAGCTTAGGGATATAATTCCTGGCTAAGATGTGAGAATAGAACTAGGAGGGGAGAGACGAGGAATTCCTTCACTAGTATGACCTACCTAAGTTTATTTGGTATTTAATTGGTCGGTCATAATATAGGGATAATATGTGATATGTTAATTAACCCTTGTTTTGTGGCAGTATTTGAAAATGACATCCGAGAATGTTGAGAATAGCAATAGAGCACATGAGACCGTGGAGACACCTCTAATCACCAACCAAGATAATGTGATTAGAGATATCCATGTGATGATTGAGGAATTAAAAGTTGCACTCAAGCTAGTCGCAAAGGTAGCAACTGAGAGTGAGGAATAAGAGGAACCCGAGGAGGATTTATTAGAAGAACTTATTGATCAAAATGTAGAATTACAAAATCGTATTCATGAGTTAGAAGAGCAGGCTGAAGAACGGAAGGCGGTCGTGGAGCAAAGGAATGTAACAATTCAAAATTGTATTACCCGAGGTGCGATAGCTGAACAGGAGCGCTCTTTGACGGAGTATACGATATTAAAGCTGGAATCTGAGAATTCAAATGTCAAGGAGCAGTTGAAAGAAGAAATAACTGAACGAGTGAGATTAAAAGATGCATGGGTAAAAGCCACATGACACGTTGATATGGTGGAAAGAGAAGTCTGATCCAAGAAAGCTAAAATAGATGATATGTATTGCTCTTTTTTGACAGCAATTGGGAGAACCCAGCATCGAGTTTTGAATTATCCTATACATTGCGGTCAACCCCAATTCGATATGGATCGAAGGTTAATAATTCAAATCATGGAGCAGGTGTACGACGAAGTAGTTGAGGGTGGAATATGACCTATAGAGAAATTCAATTCTAGTGGTAATGATGACACCAAAGACTGTCCCGAACAAGTTAAATTCGGTAGTTTAAGGGAGAGCGTTTTTCGTGACGAGGAATCGAACGAAGTTATCACGGGTTAGTTGATCATAAGCTCTTGTGAAGTCTATACCTTATTAGATACCGGTTCTACCCATTCTTTTATCTCTCTTGCTTGCGCTCAACGTTTAAATTTGACTTCGTAGAAATTAGACTTTGACTTATTGGTTGAAACTTCGATAGTAGAAACCTTCGTTACCTTTAATATTTATAAATCTTGTTTAATTCAAATTGACACTTTCACGTTACCTGTCGATCTTATCTCTTTGAAAATACTTGCCTTTGATGCGATTTTAAGAATCGATTGGTTAACTACTCATCATGATTTTTGTAAGGTTGTTAGCTTTCATACTCCTAACCAACCTGTTATGCGAATTCAGGCAACCAAACCACTAAAGTCAATCATTGTCATAACAAGCCATAAGTAAAGAGCCCCGGTCCTTTCGTTGTTGACTTTCTTATGTGGAATGCACCGAAGCCAGACTTTCTGTAGGCGATGTCGTGAATGACGATGGCAAGTTGATAGGTATCAATGTGACGTGCTATCTAAGTCTTGGATGAGAGTCACAGTTTTGAATGATATTTCTATTGTTAATAAATTTCCTGACGTATTCTTGAAGACTTTTTAGCCTACCCTAGAGCGTGAAATCGAATTTTGTATTGACCCCAGTACAAAACCCATTTCTTCAACCCTTAAATATTTCTTCAACTAAAGCGAACGTAATACGCGCCAAAAGACGTTGCTCGAGTTTGTTGAAGATTACGATCGTACCATTCAATACCATCGTGGGAAAACGAACGTGGTAGCTGACGCGTTGAGTAGAAGATCGTATGCATTTATGAGTGCAATGTTGTTAACACAAAGACCCATTTCGTACGACTTACAAATGATGAAGATAGAGTTAAAGACTCTAGGAACCCACGTGAAGATAACGAATATACGAGTAGAATCGACTTTAATCGATAATGTTAAAACCGTTCAAGCTACACACCCGGAGCTGATGAATGTGAAGAAAAACGTTCAAGAGGGCGATATTCTAGAAGCAAGAATCGATGAAGAGAGGAAATCTCAACCCTCGATTTAATTGACCCATTAGAAATCCTTGATGAAGTAGGAACTGTGGCCTATAGAATCGTTTTACCGCCAAGTATGTTGCGTGTTCATAACATTTTCAACGTATCGATGTTACGTAAATATGTGGACGGCCCGAACCACATTATTAAGTTACCGGACTAGATAGCGGATGATTTAACGTTTGAGGAGATATGTGTTAAAATCTTTGATATGAAGAATCGTATTCAACACTCAAAGGTTATACCTCAAGAGTTAGAATTTGAAATGAAGTCGAGGTATCCTCACCTGTTCAGCATAGCAGGTACGTACGTAAATTTCGAGGGCAAAATTTCATAAGGAGGGGAGATTATGAGACCCCAGATTTTATGAATAAAGATTTAATTTTCCCGAAATATTTTTTTAAATATTATGGTGTGGATTTGATATATTATTATAGTTGTGGGTAGTATTTATAAATTTTGCAAAGTATGCAAGTTGTTATACAATATTCGATTGGTTGGGGAATATTCTTTTTATCGGGGAATATCCGTACGACGATACAATCATTGATGGACCCCACAACGGAATTATTGTCGGAATGAGAAAACGACAAAAATATTTTTATGAAAATAACGGCGAAAGTTTTACCATTAATATTGTTGAACTACTCGGTAGTAAAAGTACCGTAATACGCGTGGTTGAATAGTAGCACACGGTATTGATTATTGATGCTTATGTGATAAGTCACTCAATTTTGTTTTATTGATATTATTAATGTAATAAAACAGAATACTTTTATTTAGTTATTCTATAATTAGAATATATTATATTTTATTATGCATAGTATTTACATAGTATTTTGCATAGTAAAATCTTTTTATATAAAACAGAATATTTTTATAAAGTTATTTTATAAATAGAATATATTATATTTTATTATGCATAGTGTTTGCATAGAAAAATCTTTTATAAAGTTATTCGTTTTATTAGATTATAAATAGAAAATATTATATTTTATTTAAAAGATTTTGCTTTAAATATGGACCGTCAGATTAAAGTAAATCAATCTGGACCGTTCATGAGTTAGTTACTATGCAGTCCATTTTTCTATAAATAGAAGCTCATTCCTTCATTATTTCTTACGAATTCACTAAAACTCTAGAGAGAGAAACTATAGAGAGAAAGAAGAAAAGTGTTCTTCTACTTCACTACTTCTATATCCAGTACTCTTCTTTCTAAGGTAGGGAATATTATTTGTTGTACTCGTAAGGGGTGTTATTCTTTTGTATTCATGAAGAGAACTTATGTTATTCCATTCTTTATTATTCTATTGGAATAACCTGTGGCTACCCTATACTTGGTGACATTCTTATATTATTCCGTCTTTACTATTCTGTTGGAATATCCCGTTTACATGCTTTTTACGTGGGACCTTATTAAAATCTTATTAGTATTCTGTTGGAATAACCTGTTTATACGAAGTATCGCATGCATGGTGATTTCTATTGTTATTCCATTCTTTATTATTCATTGGAACATCCCACAGCGGCAAGTAATTTACCGACCGGTTCCGTTATTTAGTATCATTGGAATAACTTGTTCATGCAAGCACCGCATGCATGGTGATTTCTTTTGTTAATCCATTCTTTATTATTCATTTGGAACATCCCGCTTGCGCGTAATTTTGCCTGACCTGGTTCCGTTATTTAGTATTCTATTGGAATAACTTGTCTATGCGAAGTACCGCATGCATGGTGATTTCTTTTGTTAATCCATTCTTTATTATACTCAGTTGGTTAAAGTTTTGACTTCTATACTCCATGAAATTAGTGGAATATCTTTGATAATTGCGCTTCATCTAGTATCTTTAAATGGAAATATTCTTCTGAGCATTCTTGAATTTTACTCTACAAAGCAGTGTCATGTTGACAATTTGGACTTTATTTGTTGTTGGACAAATTAATTCTTGAACTTGTTTTATTGAATTCTTATATCATTGTCATCATCCTTGTAAGACCCCAACTTATTATTAATGAAATTTTATTTTCTCTATTTTGAAATAGTAAGGGTTGATTTGATTAATGTGGATAGTTATGGGTAAAATACGCAAATATTTCAAAATAAGCAAGTGGTTATAAAATATTCATTATTGTCGGAGAATATTCGTTTGGTCGTGGAATATTCTTGCTGTCGGGGAATATTCGTACGACGACGCAGTCTTTTGTGGTCCCCATAACGAAAAGCGATTGGATGAAGAAAACAAAAAATATAAGTTGTTTAAAAATAACTGGCGTAGTTGTTACAGATATATCTTGTTAAAATACTCTATTGGTTAAAACACAGAGTAGACACAGTATTGCACTAATTATTGATTCTTACGTAAGAAGGCACTACTCAATAATGGTTACAGAATTTCGCTCAAAGATTTTATTTTATTGATTTAATAATTGTTGCGTTGATATTTTATATTGTTGTTGTTTCAATAATTGTCATTACACAAGATTTTTCATTATCGAAGCAATAATTCATATTATCCGAATAATATTATTAGATAACATTATTGGCAATGTCTAGAAAGTTCGTCTAAGGAGAGGTTTGGTCACCTAATTGCGTGCAAGAAGGAGAAATTCTTATCGAAAGCCCTCTTTCTTAGGAACCGCTCGGTTGTCAATATTGTGATTTTGTAATATTATTTGTGAATAATTAATTATTGATTCATATGATGAGGAAAATATTGATTTTATGTGGATATAGATGGAGAAATTTTTTAATGTGACAATTGTTGAAAATTGAAATTTTATCTTTTTCTGATAAAATAATTCATTTAAATATATTATTATATTTTAATAATATAATAATGGTGATATTTTTACAACGAATGTGGGATATATGAGTATACGAGGAAGAAGAGTATTTTTGTTGCAATAAATGTTTAAAACATGTTAAACATGTCGGTGGACCCCATTTACTGACCGAAATTTGATTATAGCTTGTAAAATCGTCCGTTTGTGGATTTCGGTCAATTTTTATTTGGAATTTGGGAAAACTTTCTTCTGCAAAGTTGTAGAGAATTGAATTTCCTATAAAAACTCGCGAGATTTGAATTTTCTGATAAAAGTGCTATTTATTATGAATTATTGAAGTTCCGATGCTCCGAAATAATTGATTTTTTGAAAGTTTTAATTATTTATTTTATGAAAAACGTTTTTTTTCTTACTTTTCTAGAAGGTGGCATGTGGGAAATGCTAGGAGCTGAATTCTAAAAGTATGTATGAATTTGATATATATATATATATATATATTTATTAAATTTTCTACTTTGGTGTTCTAAAGATTTTCCTATAAATAGGTGCTTAGGTTAGAATTGAAAATCACACCGTAAACTCAAGTTTTCTCTCTATATTATCGGGCGTATTCTTGTGAGTATTTTGAGTATATTTTGAGTATTGCTATACGGCAAGTTCAAGTCATAGCCTATATCCTGTTTCAACTAGTAAGATTGTCTTTGTGAGGTAAGGGATATTATTTTTTTGTAATGATATTATTTCTTCAATATCATTATGTGAAATATTGATCCGATGTTTTTATCAAATTTGGAACTTTTGGTGTCTGAGTTACTATTCACGATACTCTGCAAGATTATTCACGATATTTACACTATTTACTGAATACTCAAGACTATTCATCAAAAATGAAAATTTTCCTTTTCGTCAAAATATCTATTCGGATACTAGCTTTGATTGTATCCATGTTTTGATCATTCTTGAATTTTACACCACTATGATTATTTTTGAGGTATTGTTGGACATGGATAAAACAAAGTACTAATCCTTAATCCTTAATCCTTGTCATTTTGTTTCACTTTGGATTCGCTTTCTTTAAAAATATTTTTCATCATCCTCGCCTTAAATGATGATATTATTGAATATCTTTGGCCAGTAGTGCAAAGATGAATTATTTTCGATGAATATCTTTGGCCCGTAGTGCAAAGATGAACAGTGTTTAGATGAAACATGATTAATCGATGAATATCTTTGGCTCAGAGTAAAAGATGAATATTTGATTCTAAATGTATATTGATTGATGTTCTGTGGATAAAAGATAGATGATTTAACTTTTAAATTCATACATAGAAGATAGTAGTTTGCATTCTCTACTTAACTCTTCTAATGAATTATTATTTTCGCATGAATATTGGTTTAAACTTGTTGTCTATAGATTCTATTAGTTTTTTTTTTGCTGTTGAAGACTAATGATAATTTATTGTATATTATCTTAGTCATAATATTCTTACTGGGCAAGTTGAGCTCACCCTTTTCCTTGTTGTTCCATTTTTCTTCTCAGGAGGCGAGAATGTAGCGAGTATTAGTCGGGGTATGGAAGGAAGGTACTAGAGAGAGTTGTTTAGTAGTCCTCACCATTTTTGTAAAATAATGTATCAATAATTATGATGGAGATTTATTTGCGTGTGGATATTGTCTAGATGGCAATATCTCGTATTTAAACTCACAGCTTTATATGTTGTAATAATAAAGTTGTAGTTATTTCGCACCATGTATTGACAACTCGTAATGGGTGATGTATACCTATTTTGGGGGGCCACAGCTTAGTATCGTAGCTTAGGGATATGATCTCTGGCGGAGATCGGGGAATAGAACTAGGAGGGAGAGACGAGTAAATCCTTCGCTAGTGTGTCCTACTAAGCTTATTTGTTAGTTAGTCAAGATATAGGGATATTATGTGATATATTGATTTCCTTAATTAACCCTTATTTTATGACATGATTTGAGAATGTCGATCGAGAATATTAACAATGGAAATGAGACCGTGGAGACGCAAAGATTACTCACCAACGAGGAGAACGCTCAACAGTCGGGCAATGTTCCTCCCGTGAACAACACCAATCGAAAGCAGATGATGAACGAGGGATGTTTAGAAGCTTTTTGCGGTTCATGCAAAATCAAAGCGAGGGAAACTCGTGTTCAAAATACAGGAGGAAATGATAGCAATTCACGGGTTGTCACAACCAAACAGCTTCAAAGAGTTGGGACCACCGTAATTTAAGGGAAAGCCAAATCCGATCACGGCGGAAACACGGGTCAAGCAAATTACCAAGATATTCGATGTCTTGGGATGCACGGAGGAATAGAAGGTTTCATTCGCCACCTTTATGTTCCGTGGTGAGGCGGTATCATCGGTGGGATTCTCGTGAAGCGCATACATCCAAACCAAGACTCAAAGATGTCTTGGGAGACGTTTCAAACTATTTAATGACAAATACTTTCCGAAAGTGTTCATCATATAAAGGAAGTGGAGTTCATCGATTAGAACAAAACAACATGACGGTGTCTCAAAGGCGAGGCAAAGTTTGCAGAGTTATCCAGTTTGCACCTCATTTGGTGGAGAATGTGGAACGATGACGCGGATGTTTCGAGAGGTTTGAAACCCCAGATACGACAATATCTCATTTCTCATAAATTTCTCTTTATTCGAGATGTTGTTATGTGGCTCAATTGTTAGAGCGAGATAACGAGTATGTTCAACCAAGGACCATAACCGTGGATCATACCGTAGATAGTAGCCAATGTAATAACGATAACCAACGGAGAAAGAAATAGACGGACAAAATGGTAACCACTCCGTGGTAATCATGGCCATGAAAATAGAAGAAGCGAAGTTAGGAGGAGATTTTAAAAGAGGAGATTTAATAGCGACCATGTGAAGACGACAAAGGTTTCGCAAAGAATCGGTTCTAATGGAGGAGAACGACCACCCATTATATGCTATAAATGCGGAAAGAGGGACATATCACCAAACCGCCCACAACAGATTCAAGGTATTCTATAATTGTGGAAAGGAAGGACATATCGCCGAGATTGTACAGTAGCAAAACCTAGTTCAATGGGGACGGTGACTCAAAAGATCGTCCCGTAAAAGTCAAAGTCAACTGTTCCTTAAGAGCGTTTGTTGTGATCGGGTCAAAATGCGAGGAACCCAAATGAGGTGATCACGGGTAAGCTATTTATAAATTCTTGCAAAGTTTATACCTTACTTGATACCGGTGCTACCCATTCATTTATCTCTCCTGCTTGTGCTCAACGCTTAAACTTGACTCAGGAGAAATTAGACTTTGACCTATCTGTGGAAACTCCGTTAAGAGAAACTTTCATCACATCCACTATTTATAAATCTTGTTTGATTCAAGTTGGCACCATCACCTTACCGCTGACCTTATCTCTTTAAAGATACTTGCTTTTGATGTGATTTTAGGGATTGATTGGTTAACTACTCATCATGCCAAAATTGATTGTTTTCGTAAGGTTTTTAGTTTTCATATTCCTAACCAACCTGTTGTATTTAATTCAAGCAACTAAACCATTAAAATCAATCACCGTCATATCTAATCATAAAGCTATTCGCTTATTGAAAAATGGATGTCAAGCTTTCTTAGCCCATGTTATGGATTTGAATAAAGACACGCCAAATTTGAATAATATTCCTATTGTTATTGACTTTTCCCGACGATTTATTTCTGAAGAACTTCCGGCCTACCCCGTAATGTGAAGTTGAATTCTTTATTGATCTTGAACCTAGTATAAAGCCCATTTCTAAATCCCCATATCGAATGGCTCCTATTGAACTTCAGAGTTAAAGGTCCAACTACGTGAATTGTTGGACATCGGTTTCATTCGCCCTAGTACATCTCCTTGGGGTGCTCCTGTTTTATTCAGTAAGAAGAAAGAGAGCGAAGTATGCGACTTTGTATTGACTATCGAATTGAACCATGTCACCATCAAGAATAGGTATCCTCTACCTCGTATTGATGACTTGTTTGACCAATTGCAGAAGGGCACAATTCTTTTCAAAAATTGATCTTCGTTCTGGATATCATCAGCTTAAGATTAGAACTGAGGATATTCCAAAGACTGCCTTTAGAACTCGGTACGGGCATTATGAATTCTTAGTCATGTCTTTCGGATTGACTAATGCTCCTGCGACTTTCATGGATATGATGAACCGAGTATTTAAGGAATATTTAGATCAGTTTGTTGTTGTTTTTATTGATGACATCCTCATATATTCTAAAAGTCGTGAAGATCATGAGCACCATTTGAAGCTGGTACTCCAAAGGCTTCGTGAAAACAAACTATATGCCAAATTGAAGAAATGCGAGTTCGCTTGAGGAAGTAGCATTCCTTGGGCACGTGGTGTCAAACATGGAGTATCCGTTGATCCGGTGAAGATTAAAGCAATACAAAGTTGGGAGCAACCAAGTCGGTGGATCAAGCACGTAGCTTTTTGGGCTTAATTGGTTATTATCGGAGATTCGTGGAAGGGTTTTTCTAATCGCTACTCCATTAACCCGCCTAACTCGAAAGGATACAAAATTCGTTTGGAGCGAAGAATGCGAGAAGAGTTTCCAAGAGCTTAAGAGGAGACTTATTTTAAGCACTGCTCTAACAATACCATCTGGTTTGGATGGATTTGTTATCTCACAAACGATGCTTCGTGCAAAGGGTTAGGATGTGTTCTCATGCAACGTGGGAAAGTCATAGCCTATGCCTCGCGACAACTTAAAGAATATGAGGCGAATTATCCTACTCATGATCTAGAGTTGGCAAGCAATCGTTTTTCGCGCTTAAAGATCCTGGAGGCACTATCTATATGGGGAGAAAGTGGAGATATATTCGCACCATAAAAGCCTTAAATATTTCTTCACTAAAAAGAACTCAACACGCGACAAATGACGTTGGCTCGAGCTTTGAAAGACTACGACCACACTATTCAATACCATCCGAAAAAGCGAACGTGGTAGCCGACGCGTTGAGTAGAAGATCATATGCGGAACAAGTGCGATGATGTCAAGTATATACACGTAGAACCAACTTTAATAGAAAAGTTAAGGTTGCTCAAGCCACCCACCCGGAAATCGATGCGTATGAAGAAGAAAGTACAAGAAGGAGCTATTCCTAAGCGAGAATTGATGAAGAAGGAATACTTTGAGTCCACTCTAGACTTTGTGTTCCTAACGACTCGATTTGAAGTACAAGATTATGATGGAGGCACACAATACACCATTTGCAATCCATCCTCGAAAGTACTAAAATGTATCGTGATCTTCAACATACATTTTGGTGGAACAATATGAAGAGAGAGATTGCAAAGTTTATCTCGATGTGTTTAACTTGTCAACGTGTAAAGGCGGAGCATCTAGTACCTAAGGGTCCGTTGCAACCACTTGAGATTTCGAAATGGAAGTGGGAACACATTACCATGGATTTCAAGATTACGGGTCTTCCTACGGTTTCTCAAGGCATTAATGCTATTTGGGTTATTGTTGATAGATTAACCAAGTCTCGCTTTCATTTCTTGCCGATACGGAGACTTATTCCTTGAACGCCTTGCTTAGTATGTATGTGAATGAGATTGTGAGGTTGCATGGCATGCCTGTATCCATAGTTTCGGATCGTGACCCAAGATTCACTTCAATATTTTGGGTTAGCTTGCAAAAAGCTATGGGCACGGATTTACGATTCAGTTCGGCATACCATCCTCAAACGGACGGACAATCAGAGAGGACTATTCAAACTCTTTAAGATCAATTAAGACTTTGTGTCCTAGGCTTCAAGGGCAGTTGGGATAAGTATTTACCATTGGTGGAATTCTCCTACAACAATGCTTATCGTGCAAGTATAGGTGTGGTTCCATTCAAGCATTATATGGACGAAAATGTCGCTCTCAAAGATGTTGGGACGAGGTGGGTGAAGCAACATTGTTGGGACCCGAAGTTGGTACGTATGACTACTTTAAAAGATCCAAATGATTCGACAACGATACAAACGACACAAGATCGACAAAAGAGTTATGCGATCTTCATCGAAAGGACGTGGAATTTAGTATAGGGATCATGTATTGTCATGCGAAGTTGCTCCATGGAAGGGAGTTACAAGATTTGGGAAGAGAGGAAAGCTCAATCCACGATTTATTGGTCCATTTCAAATTCTTGACCGAGTAGGAAATGTAGCCTATAAACTCATGCGTTACCTAAAGTATGTCTCGTGTTCATAATGTGTTTCATATATCCGCATTTCGTAGAATATTTGAAAGACCCGAACCACGTTATAGAGTTAGAACCGGACGAAATAGCCAAGACTTAACGTATGAGGAGGTACTGTTAAGATCTTGGATAGGAAGGAGCATGTCCTACGCCAAGAAAGGTCATACCACAAGTTAAAGTTTTGTGGAGGAATCATGCTTTATAGAGGAAATGACTGGGAATTGGAAACGGAAATGAAAGTGAGGTATCCTCACTTTTTCAAACACACCGAGTACGACGTCAATTTCGAGGACGAAATTTCATAAGGAGGGAGGTTGTAAGACACCAACTTATTATTAATGAAATTTAATTTTCTATTTTGAAATAGTAAGTGTTGATTTGATTAATGTGGATAGTTATGGGTAAAACACGCAAATATTTCAAAATAAGCAAGTGGTTATAAAATATTCATTGTTGTTTGGGAATATTCGTTTGGTCGTGGAATATTCTTCTTTGTCGGGAATATTCGCATGCGACGACGCAGATTTTTTGTGGGCCCCATAAACGGAAAGTGATTGGATGAAGAAAACAACAAATATAAGTTGTTTAAAAATAACTAGGTAGTTGTTATTCAGATTAATATCGTTAAAATACTAAATTGGTTAAAACACAAGAAGATTACCGGTGATTGCACCAATTATTGATTCTTACGTAAGAAGGCACTACTCAATAATGGTTAAGAATTACTTGCTCAAAGATTTTATTTTATTGATTTAATAATTGTTGCGTTGATATTTTATATTCTTTGTTGTTTCAATAATTGTCATTACACAAGATTTTTCATTATCGAAGCAATAATTCATATTATCCGAATAATATTATTAGATAACATTATTGGCAATGTCTAGAAAGTTTCATCTAAGGAGAGGTTTGGTCACCTAATCATGCCGCCAAGAAGGAGAAATTTTATTGAAAGCCCCTCTTTCTTAAAGAAGCGCACGGTTGTCAATATTGTGATTCGTAATATTATTTGTGAATAATTAATTATTGATTCATATGATGAGGAAAATATTGATTTTATGTGGATATAGATGGAGAAAATTTTTAATGTGACCATTGTTGAAAATTGAAATTTTATCTTTTTCTGATAAAATAATTCATTTAAATATATTATTATATTTTAATAATATAATAATGGTGATATTTTTACAACGAATGTGGGATATATGAGTATACGAGGAGGAAGAGTATTTTTGTTGCAATAAATGTTTAAAACATGTTAAACATGTCGGTGGACCCCATTTACTGACCAAAATTTGATTATAGCATGTAAAATCGCCCGTTTGTGGATTTCAGTTAATTTCTATTTGGAATTTGGGAAAACTTTCTTCTGCAAAGTTGTAGAGAATTGAATTTCCTATAAAAAGTCTCGAGATTCGATTTTTTTGATAAAAAGACTATTTATTATGAATTATTGAAGTTCTGAAGCTCCGAAATAATTGATTTTTTGAAAGTTTTAATTATTTATTTTATGAAAAACGTTTTTTTTCTTACTTTTCTAGAAGGTGGCATGTGGGAAATGCTAGGAGCTGAATTCTAAAGTGGGCGTATGAATTTGATATATATATATATATATATATATATATATTAATTTATTAAATTTTCTGCTTTGGTGTTCTAAGCATTTTCCTATAAATAGGGTGCTTAGGTTAGAATTGAAAATCACACCATAAATCAAGTTTTCTCTCTATATTATCGAGCGTATTCTTGTGAGTATTTTGAGTATATTTTGAGTATTGCTATACTATTGCAAGTTCAAGTCATAGCTTTATATCAGGTGTTTCAACTAGAAGTACTTGCCTTTTGTGAGGTAAGGGATATTATTTTTTCAGTAATGATATTATTTCTTCAATATCATTATGTCAAATATTGATCTAAAGTTTTATAAAATTTGGAACTTTTGGTGTCTGAGTTACTATTCACGATATACGGCTTTATTCACGATATCGACACTATTTACTTTCATGAAAGACTATTCATCGAAAAATGAAAATTTTCCTTTTTGTCCAAAATATCTATTCGGATACTAGCTTTGATTGTATCCATGTTTTGATCATTCTTGAATTTTACACCACTATGATTATTTTTGAGGTATTGTTGGACATGGATAAAACAAAGTACTAATCCTTAATCCTTAATCCTTGTCATTTTGTTTCATGGATTCGTTTCTTTAAAAATATTTTCATCATCCTAAGTCTTAAATGATGATATTATTGAATATCTTTGGCCTGTAGTGCAGTGATGAATGATTTCTGATGAATATCTTTGGCCCGTAGTGCAAAGATGAACATGTGTTTAGATGAACATGACTAATGATGAATATCTTTGGCTCAGAGTGCAAAGATGAATATTTGATTCGAGATGTATATTGATTGATGTTACAGGATAAAAGATAGATTTATTAACTTTTAAATTCATATATAGAAGATAATAGTTTGCATTCTCTACTTAACTCTTCTAATGAATTATTATTTCTGCCGAATATTGGTTTAAAACTTGTTGTCTATTGTATTCTATTAGTTTTTTTTCTCCGTTGAAGACTAATGATAATTTGTTGTATATTATCTTAGTCATAATATTCTTTTCTGGGCTAGTTGAGCTCACCCTTTTCCTTGTTGTTCCATTTTTCTTCCTCGTGAGGCGAGAATGTAGCGAGTACTAGCTCTGGGTATGGAAGGAAGGTTCTAGAGAGAGTTGTTTAGTAGTCCTCACCATTTTGTAAAATAATGTATCAATAATTATGATGAGGATTTATTTGCGTGTGGATATTGTCTAGATGGCAATATCTGTATTTAAACTCACAGTTTATATGTTGTAATAATAAAGTTGTAGTTGTTTCTATACCATGTATTGACAACTCAGAATGGGTGATGTATACCTATTTTGGGGGCGCCACAATCCTCATATTTATATTTTTTTTGAAAATCATCTGTGGCCTGTAGGGCATAGATGGACTTGGTATGATTATGACCAGGGATTATTCGGTGTAATCATGACCGTAATGTTACAAATGATGTGGTCAAAGTCCTCATTGACCCGTAGTGCATTGATGGACAATTGTTGGCATGATCATGACCATTAATGAATACACAAATATTCTTGGTCCGTAGTGCATAGATAATTGTGGTCGTGATACTAAAGAATATCCTTGGCCGTAGTGCAGGGGTGATTCGATGATGTGGATTATTTATTGTCGAGTCCCAAATGATAAAAGTGATGAAAAACTTTTAAATCATAAAAGATAGTAGATTTTATTCTTTACTTGACTCTTTTAATGGATTGCTTATTCCGCCGCAGATTAAACTTGATGTTTGTTATATTGTATCGTTTAACATCATTTAAGGCTAATGATAATTTATTCTCGCATTATCTTAGTCATAATATTTCATTGGGCTAGTTGAACTCACCCTTTCTTTCACCGTTCTCTTCGTGAAATGAGAATATAGCCGGGACGAGTCGAGGAGCGGAGTGATGGTCCTAGATGGTGCATTAGTAGTCCTCACTATTCTGTGAAATAGTGTGATAATAATTATAATGAGGACTCCTTTTGAGTTTATATACTCTCTAGTAGATAATATTTGTATTCAAACTCACAGTTTATGTTTTGTCGTATTGTACACGGCAGTTGTATTATTAAGTTGTATTTGAATTCTGTACCATGTATCTGGCGACTCAAGATGGGTGATGTATACCTAATTTTTGGGGCGTCACAAATAAACTAGTAAGTCTTTTAGAGAGTATGCCCAAAGATGGAGGCGTTTGGCTGCTCAAGTTATTCCATCTATGACTGAGTCTGAAATGGTGATGACCTTCATAGATATTCAAGAAGCTCCCTTCTATGAGAGAGTTTTAGCTGGCATTGGGAAACCATTCTCCGAAATAATCAAACATATAGAAATGACCGAGATGGGATTGAAGTAAGGAAAGATTCAAGACCTTGCTGCTCTAAAAGCTGTAGCTGAGCACATCCAGTTTGGAAGTTATGGAAACAACCCCCCGAGGGTCCATAAGAAGAAAAAGGACGTTGTTTCCTTGATACTACAAGGACAAAAAGGCAGTCAAAGCCTCCCTATTCGGAGGAGAAACTACTCCCCTTTTCTAGCTCAGTCTTCAAACCATCCATTGCCAAAGGTGGAGAAGTCAGACGCACTCGAGTGTTCACACCTTTAGGGGACTCGCTCAAGAACATTCTCAATCTTCTGACAACTCAGAAGAAAATTACCCATCTTCTTCCACCGGCCAACCCGAGTAGGAAGGGTTTCAATGCTAGCCGGAAATGTACTTATCATGCTGGAGCTCTAAGCCATGATACTCAGGATTGCTGGGCCTTGAAACATAAGATCCAGGATTTGATTGACAATAGTGAGATCATGGTGACTAAACCCGACCAACCCCATGTGCAAGACAACCCTATTCCTCAACACAGAGAAGAGGATTTCAACATGATTAATTGGAGTAGTGGACAGAATTCCCAATCCATTGGTGGATCCTCCCAAACCAGCAAGGATAGTGCTAACAAATGGGATTATTCACAGTTCTAGTTTATGATGGAACGGAAAATGAAGACTCTCTGTGAGCAAATCGACTAATTGGCAGAACTGGTGATCCATCAGCACCAAGTCACACGCCAATTATTCAATTAGAAGCATGCTAGCCTCCTTCCTTTTGTTACAAGTACTATATTATTAACTTTCGAAGGTGAAATGCTGGAGGATAAAATTGTAAAAAGAGGAAATGCCAAATGTAAGACCCCAAATTTTATGAAATGACGGTATTCCATTTTCTTATAATTATTATGTAAATGGTTAAATTGATAAAGGTTAAAGTTAAGGGCGATATTTGAAAATTTTGCAAAAAAAGCAAGTTGATATACAATATTCGTTGTGTCGGGGAATATTCATTTTAACAGGAAATATTCGTACGACGGCACAATCATTGGTGGACCCCACAACAGAGGTATTGTTGTA
The DNA here is from genome assembly GCA_020205615.1 of Panax quinquefolius. Lineage (NCBI taxonomy): Eukaryota > Viridiplantae > Streptophyta > Magnoliopsida > Apiales > Araliaceae > Panax > Panax quinquefolius. The sequence goes on from CM035164.1 coordinate 37,795,184, forward strand.
GTTAGAAAATGACTAAAATATTTTTAAAAATAACGGCAAAAGTTTTACCGTTAAACTGTTGAACTACCCGGTAGTAAAAGTACCATAATACGCGTGGTTGCATAGTAGCACACTGTATTGATTATTGATGCTTACGTGAGAAGTCACTCAGTTATATTCAATTATTGCTACAGTAATTGCTGCATAGTATCTCACGTTATTTGATTCAATTATTGTCAATATTTTATATTATTACATCAATAATTGAGACGACAAAGTTATTCATATTAATATTTGCAATATTGACGATGTCTAGAAAGTTCTGTCGAGGAGAGGTTTGGTCACCTAATTCCATGTGTAAGGAATAAACATATGAATGATATTCCTATTTACATATGATTTGATTATGATATATATATGAATGAATAATATGCAAGTATGCTTGCATTAAGAAAAGCTGTAAAGTCCTTTGATAGATAATATAAATATATGTACAAGGACTTAGAATGGATTGATCAAGAATGTTAGGTTGATCCTACATAAGTGAAACAGCTTTATAAAGTCCTTAAAAAGAAATGATGTACAAGGACTATAAATATAGAAAGATCAAGCATGTTAGGTTGATCTTATGATGTAATAGATAGACTTGTCTGATCGTCGAGCACTACACCAACAATCGTAGTCTGCCAGGAGAGTCAAGGAAAACTCGAGAGCTGTCAAGGCAGAATCGTAGTCTGCAAGATAGTAGATCTCGGAGTTCGTAGACTGCCAGGAGAGACGAGGAAGGATCGTAGTGTGTCGAGTAGTACTTCCTTAGGACCGAAGTCTGCTGAGGAAGTCATGTTCAGAATCGTAGAGACAGCCTTCCTACGAGTCGACCGAACATCTACTGAAGCCAAGTCAGAAACGTAGACTACACTCAGAGTCGTAGAGTCTACCGATGCCGAAGCCAAGTCAAGGATCGTAGACTACACTCGGAGTCGTAGAGTCCACTGATGCCAAAGCCAAGTCAAGGATCGTAGACTACACTCTGAGTTCGTAGAGTCTATTGATTACATGCAGAGATCGTAGTCGAGCTATATCAGATGAAGACATCGAGCACAAAGACAGAAATCGTAGAGTGTCAAGATCTAATCCCGAAGTCGTAGTGTCTGCACAACCGCAACCTAATCGTAGAGTACTGAACTATTACCTCAACAGATGTGCTCATAATGCCAAGGCAGAATCATAGAGCAAATAAAATTCTCAACTAATGAGCACTACCAGAATATCCAAAGGAATAAAGCCTCTGGTTGGCACTGCAAAGATACATCTCACTCGAAGGGAACTAGAGAGCACTCAATGAATGGAATGTAAGCTAATAGAAGATCTAAGAACCAACCCAATCAGCAACAAGATTGAGTTGTAAAGCCATTCGAGATGAAGTCTTCCACAAGATGATCATAAGAAGACTTCAGTAACTGACTAAGGAAAGTTAGCAAGTGCAGTAGCTGTCAAGTGAACAGAAGACAACAATTTTGGAAGCAATCGAGATCGTAGTGTTTTCCAAACAAAAAAAGAACTGATGGAAAGTGAACCGAGATACTGGTTAGCCTCTGAAGAACAAGGCTAAAGTGATTAAGCGTAGGGTCAGTTCATTAATGATAAGTGAACGGTAGATTACAAGGAGAAAGTGAGCTGGACGCGCCACAAATCTAAAGTGTCTAGCTATTCAGAGGAGACCAGAGCAAGGAGTTAGGCCATCAGTCTCTAAGAACACTCGAAGAAAATAGAAGTGTTGAAGCACTACACAATAGAAGGAAGAGGTGTTCTACATTGGAGATCCAATCAACACTCTTCAAGATCGTAGTGTTAACTCTACCAGTCAATAAACAACACTCAACAAGACACTACGGTCAAGTCCTCGAAGACATGCATCCGAATCGTAGAGTTCGAATAAGCTGAAGGCTGAAGCATTGGCAACAGTTCAATCTGAAGGGTAATATTCGAACACGTGCTTATTGAGAGCATCGATGCAAAAGGATAACCTCTAATCAAGAAATCAGAAGGAGGAAATAAAGTCTTCAACCTGCCCAAGATATTAAAGTGACATCTTTGATGGGTACGTGAAATAGTAGACTGCAATGTCAGATAAAGTATGACATGTCACATCAGCAGTCTACCTCTGTCAACTCGAGATCTGTGAAGATATTTGAATAGCCTTCAACAGCTACTTTCTAATGGAAGGATTGGGAAGAAGTATAAATCAAGAAGAGCTTCAAAGATCAAAGGTTACTGGAGTTGTCGAGTTTGGAGAGAAGGTGGACTGTTCTAAACCACGTAAGATAGTGAGTCCAAAGGCTCGCTCTACAATCCACTAAGAACACTTAGATACATACAAAAGAAGAAGTAGAAGTGAGAGTTCTACAATGTAAAAGTGAGAGTTCTACTACAAGAAGATTGTTCTGAACTGCTGAGAGAAAGAAGTGCATCATGTCATCTTGGTGTCCATCATGGGAAGACTCTAAGTATAATACAGAAGAGCTCACAGCCATCTTAGCAATTCCATCATGAGAAGACATCAAGTATTAAGAAGGGAGATCGCAAACATCATCATGGTGGCAAGCATGAGAAAGTTTCTAAGTACCAAGCAGAAGAACTTACATTCATCTTGGAAACCTATCATGTGCAACCATCATGTATCAAGAGGAAAGATCTTCAAGGCAGTCATAAAGGGATCATCCGAAGTAGTTGAGTAACTGAAGAAGCTGAGCATCATGCAACACTCAACTGCCCTTCTAGAATGATCACACCAAGCTGCTAATGTGACGCCCCCAAAATTTGGTATACATCACCCATCTTGGGTCGCCACTTACATGGTACAGAAATTAAATACAACTTACTAACATAATTGTAGGTGTAATATCTGACATAAACCGTGAGTTTAAATACAAATATCGTCTACTAGATATTATACAAACTCAAAAGGAGTCCTCATTACAATTATTATCACACTATTTCACGAATAGTGAGGACTACTAATGCTATCTTCGGACCATCACTCGTTTCCCAGGCTCGTCCCAACTATATTCTCAATTCCTCAAGAGAAAACGGTGAAAGAATGGGTGAGCTCAACTAGCCCAAGAAGAAATATTATGACTAAGATAATGCGAATAAATTATCAATAGTCTTCAACAATGTTAAACCGATAAAATACAATAGACAACCGGTTTAAGCTGCGGTGAATATGCAATCCATTAAAAGAGTCAAGTAGAAAATAAAGTCTACTATCTTTTAGGTTTTAAAAGGTTTTTCATCATTGTTATAGCCGAGACTCAAACTTTAATAAATATTCCACATCATCAAATCACCCCCCCGCACTGCCAAGGATATTCTTTAGTATCACGACCACAATTATTCATGCACTACGGCCAAGAATATTTGTGTATTCATTAATGGTCATGATCATGCCAACAACTCATCCATCAATGCACTACTGACCTAATCGAGGATTTTTACCACATCATTTGTAACATTACGGTCGTGATTATTACAAGAATAGTCTCTCGGTCATAATCATACCAAGTCCATCTATGCTCTACGTGCCATGGATGACTTTAAAAAAATATAAACATGAGGATGATGACAATGATATAAGAATTCAATAAAACAAGTTCAAGAATTATTTTATCTAGGAATTATTAACGTCAAATTATCAATATGATATTGTTTTGTAGAGTAAAATTCAAGAATGATCGGAAGAATATTTTCATGAAAAGATATTTGGATGAAACGCAAATATCAAGGATATTCCACTAATTTCATGGAGTATAGAAGTCAAAGTTATAACCATTTGGGTATAATAAAGAATGGAATAACAAAAGAAATCACCATGCATGCGATAGATCGCATACATCAAAGTTATTCCAATGTAATCATAGAAGAATGTCACCAAGTAAAGGGTAAACAGCGATATCTGAGTTATTCCAATGCGAATAATAAGCAATGGAATAACAACAGTTCTCTTCATGAATAAGAAAGAATAACACCCCTTACATTTGGTAGAAGATTGAATATCTGCAGGCGATGTAGTAACAAAATACTCTTCTTCTTTCTCTCTTATTCTCTCTATATTTTCTCTCTCTATAGCTTGAATGAATTAAGTGTGAAAATAATGAAGCCCTAGGCCTCTATTTATAGAAGATTTCTAGCTTAGCACCTTCTTAAGTGTGAAAAGGCAAGTGGCTTGACGTTGATTTGGCGATTTTGTAATGTGAAACGACAAGTGGTTCGGCGCTTTGTAATGTGAAACGACAAGTGGTTCGACGTCCGGTAAAGGTAATTACTATTAACGAAGGTAAATACTATTGACGAAGGTAAATACTATTCACAAGGGTAATTACTATTGATTTGAAGGTAAATACTATTCACAAGGGTAATTACTATTTGGACGAAGGTAATTACTATTGACGAAGGTAAATACTATTCACAAGGGTAATTACTATCGTGAAGGTAATTACTATTGACGAAGAGACTCTTAGATGATTACATACGAGCCCCCAATAAAATAATCAAACTTACCACAAATCATCAACACATATTTAATCTTTCAACAATTATTAATCATTTATAACTTGTCGTCTCAATTATTGATTTAATACTATAACATATTATACGATGATGATCTTTGTGACAATAATTGAATCAATAATATAAGAGATATGATGCAAAGAATTATTGTAGCAATAATTGAGCATATTTGAGTGACTTCTCACGTAAGCATCAATAATCAATACTGTAAGTGCTACTATGCAACTACACGTATTCGTACTTTTACCACCGGGTAGTTCAGCAGGTTTTAACGGTAACACCTCCGTAGTTATTTTTATAAAATATTTTTGTCGTTTTCTCAATCAAACAATAAATTACATTATGGGGTCCACCAATGATTGAGCCATTATACGAATATTTCCTAACAAAAGAATATTCCCTGAACCAAACTAATATTTTATAACAACTTGCATACTTTGCAAAATTTATAAATATTACCCACAACTATAACATTATATCAAATTTATTCCATAATATTCAAAAATAATATTTATAGAAAAAATTCATCTTTATTTATAAAAGAGGGGTCTTACAACCTCCCCTTCTTATGAAATTTCGCCCTCGAAATTAGAAGAATGCATACTGGTATGTCGAAGAGGTAAGGATACCTTGATTTCATTTGATTCTAACTCCCAAGTCATTTCCTCAACATCGTGGTTCCTCCACAAAACTTTGACTTGAGGTATAACCTTGGAGCGTAGAATATGTTCCTTCTTATCCAAAATTTGAACAGAACCTCTTCATACGTCAAATCTTCCGCTATTTTAAATGGGTTCTAACTCAATAATATGGTTCGGGTCTTTCACATATTTACGTAACATAGATATGTGAAAAGCGTTATGAACACGAGACATATTTGGCAGTAAAAGCGAGTCTATAGGCCACGATTCCTACTCGATCGAGGATTAAAATGGACCGATGAATCGAGGATTAAGTTTTCCTCTCTTTCCAAATCTTGTAACTCCTTTCCATGGAGCAACTCTTAACAACACATGATCTCCTATATCGAATTCCACGTCCTTTCGATGAAGATCAAGATAACTTTTTGTCGATTTTGTGAGGTTTTTATACGTTGTCGGATCGTTTGAATCTTTTTCGTAGTCATACGTACTCAACTCGGTTCCAACAATGTTGCTTCACCCACCTCATCCCAACATCTTTGGAGAACGACACTTTCTTCCATACAACGCTCGAATGGAGCCATGCCAATACTTGCTTGATAACCGTTGTTGTAGGAAAACTCCACCAATGGTAAGAACTTGTCCCAACTCCCTTGAAATCAAGGACACGAGTCTTAATAGATCTTCAAGAGTTTGAATAGTCCTCTCCATTGTCCGTCCGTTTGAGGATGATATGCCGAAAGCTAAATCGTAAGTCTGTGCCCATAGCTTTTTGCAAACTAACCCAAAATCGTGAAGTGAATCTTGGGTCTCGATCGGAAACTATGGATACGGCATACCATGCGATCTTACAATCTCGTTTATGTACATACTGAGCAAGGCGTTCAAGTGTATAAGTTTCTCAGTATCGGTAAGAAATGAGCGAGACTTGGTCAATCTATCAACAATGACCCAAATCGCATCAATGCCTTGAGAAACTTTAGGAAGACCCCAGAATTGAAATCCATGGTAATGTGCTCCCACTTCCATTCGGAATTTCAAGTGGTTGCAATGGACCTTTTGGTACTTGATGCTCCGCTTTAACTCGTTGACAAGTTAGACACCTTGAGATAAACAGAGTTATCTCTCTCTTCATATTGCTCCACCAAAATGTATGACGAATATCATGATACATTTTGGTACTCCCAGGATGGATTGCAAATGGTGTGTTGTGCGCCTCCATCATGATATTATACTTTAAATCAGGGTCGTTAGGAACACAAAGTCTGGAGTTGACTCGAAGTATTCCTTCTTCATCGATTCTTGCTTCCGGCATAGCACCTTCTTGCACTTTTTTCCTCATACGCATCACCTGTGTGCGTAGCTTGAGCAAACTTTAACTTTATCGATTAAAGTCGGTTCTACTCGTATACTCGTTATCATCACATGCGTCCCTGGAGTCTTTAACTCTATCTCCATCCTTTGCAAGTCACACAAAATGGGCCTTTGCGTTGACAACATCGCACTCGTACTTGCATATGATTTTCTACTCAATGCGTCAGCTACCACGTTCGCTTTTCCAGGATGGTATTGGATGGTATGATCATAATCTTTCAACAGTTCTAGCCAACGTCGTTGTCGCATGTTGAGTTCCTTTTGAGTGAAGAAATATTTGAGGCTTTTATGATCCGTAAAGATCTCCACTTTCTCCCGCATAAGTAATGCCTCCAAATTTTAAGTGCAAAGACAACAGCTGCCAACTCTAGATCATGAGTAGGATAATTCCTCTCATATTCTTTGAGTTATCGCGAGGCATAGGCTATTACTTTTCCATGTTGCATGAGAACACATCCCAACCCTTTGCCCGAAGCATCATTGTATATGACAAATCCCTCCGAGGCAGATGGTATTGTCGTAGCAGTCTTTGAAATAAGTCTCCTCTTGAGTTCTTGAAAACTCTTCTCACATTCTTCGCTCCAACCGAACTTTGTATCTTTCAAAGTCAATTTGAAGTCGATGGAATAGCGATTCGAGAAAATCCTTCCACGAATCTCCGATAATAACCATTAAACCGAGAAAGCTA